>CM067217.1:96880990-97307067 GCA_034190945.1 Octodonta nipae | reverse complement strand
ATTTAATTTATTAACTATCTCTTGAAATTACAGTTTTCAACTTACTATGTTTAGAATTATACATTATTCATAGTGTTCATTGGTGTTGCATAAATTATCCTGCGTTAAATTTTGTTTGTAAATTATGCCAAATTGAACCTTACTGAATTTCAATTTCATCATCACTTTGTGTACATGAACAACGATACGTTTACCACGATGGAAAAAATGCAGACTCTCACCTCGGACAATTGAACAACGATAAAGCGACGCTAACCAGCTGCCTAGATGTTTAAAATTTTAAGTAATAATTTTAATAATTTTTAATTTTCACTATGTTTTTGAAACTAGTCTCATTTAAAGAGAATTTAATTATGATTAAATTATCTTCTATCAACTATACGTCTTTTGCTTTGTAATTGAGATTTTGCCTTCGTAGTTTTCTTCAATCTGATACTTTCTTTTCGATTTTACAAACTAATTATTCACTAAAGTTTAAATCTAATATATTTCTAATTCTATTCTATAAACTTCCTAATTTCCTAAATATATGGAGTTTTCACTGGCACAGTGTTTATTTTATCTCCTGGAGAATGTTTGTCTTTTGGCTAGGCTATATCACTTTAGGTTCACTTAAAATTGTCTTTATTTGTTTTAGTTCACCTTTCTCACTTCTTATATAAGTGTTTTTATATTATTCACACACTAAACTTCCCTAATTATTATATGTACAAACTATTATAACATTACTTTGTCTGGTTAAGTGAATTTTCTTATGAAGCTTCCTCCTACATACTATGTTTCCATAATTTACCTATATGCTTGTCTTTTTATTTATGTATTGCAATTTTTTATGGTTTATAAACTCTATGTTACATTTTTAGCAACTTCATCACATCAGCAAACTGTTCAGAAGAAATTTGGGAATCTTTATTTATTGATGATCTGCTGTATGTTTATTTGTGCAGATAGTTATTGAAATGTGCATTATTATTACTAAATCTCTGCTAAATATTGGTAAATCTTTATCCTAATTTATACTTTTCTACTTAAATTGCATGATATTTTTTAAAATTATGTCTGGCATTAGATAGTTTTGTAATTGAAACTTTTGACAAGGTACGATAACACACTTCCTCAAAGAAACTTTCTTATTTGGTGCATTTCTATCCAATAAGTACTCAATTCTTGCCAAGTTAAATGATTTGATTCATTAGCTTTATATTTTATTCTACTTATTTTTGACCCCAACTAGTTTTGCCTGTTTTTATTGTGTCTTATTTAAATAACTATGAACAATGTTTTATTTACTAAATTTTCTTTAGCTGAGGGTTAATTTCATCACAATATATATTGTTATAAGCTCCGTGGGTTCAAATGTAATTTAATTTAAAAAACTGACAGTAACTTCACTTTCTAGAACTTATTTTCACACGTAAACATCAAATATTCTCAATAGCTGATTCTAATACAATAACATCGAGATCATAACAATAGGTAAGCTCTACTAACTAATTACTGAAATTAATATCGCCTTAAATAGCGTACGCCGATCTTTCTGGTCGTTCTACCTTTGTTCCCACAGCGTTCAGATTCATAGTTCTTGTTTATTTTGAAGACTCTAGAAATTGATCTTCTTTTAGATGATATTATATCAAAAAATATTTATTTAATAACACTTGGATAAAATAAACTTGAGTACAATAATCTTAACTGTATAAGTAAATGAAATCATCTACCGGACTGAAGGTCGAGAATAACAATTTATAAGAAATAATATGCTGATTCTATATAAACTTAAACAATGAAAAGGAAAGAAGTTCTGTGAAGTCAAGATAATAGATGTGCAGATTTTATTTAAGCGAGACGATAGTAATATATACGAAAGATTAAAATGTTAAATAAGATATAGTAAGTGACAATTTGAATAAAGAGTATAATATTACATTATGAGAAAAAGGTGTTATGAATTACAATGTTACAAAAATGTTGGATAAAATATAATATTAGAACTTATTATTTTAAAGAGTCTTTTAAATACCTATATAACAACTCCATTCATCCCGAAAAAGCTAGCTTTAACTTTTCAGACCATTGGTTTGAGTTCAGCTTCCTGGAGTTGGAGACTTGGGCGTCGTCTGGGAAGAATCTGAAGCGTCTGGTTTTGCTTCGACTTCGCATTGGTAGAGGTGATCGCGGGTCATCACTTGTGGTGGCTATGGCTAGTAGTCTGGACTTTCTTCTGCTTTTGCACTTGTAGAAAATGTACAAAAGTATTAATGCGATGATGGAAGTAATGGTTAGAATTGTGAACAAAGATGTGTGTTTTTTAATAAACGGTAGGTTTATTAATTTGTCTAATTCGTCGGAATATTGGTTGAGCTTGTGTTGCGCTATATTGAGGTCGTCGGCGTCGATAGTGTATAATCTGATGGGTTTCAGATCTGGAACGTACTTCTTTGGTGGGATGGATTCACAGCAGTTGTAAGGTATTTGAACTGGATGGCTCTTGTATGTAATATTTTGGGAATCTCCAATTAACTTTTTTGAATAGATTCGAGTATTGCCGATGAATGAATTGGTTGCAATGGTTTTGGTTACAACGTTGTTGCCGCTGCACTTTATGGTGATGGGTTGAAGATCGGAAACAGACATTAGCCATACATTTGAACTGATTTCGTAAATATTGTAGTCTTTGGCATACAGTATCGAAGTTTGACAAACTTTTGGAAGGAAGGTGGACTGCTTCAAAAGCTGGACCTCACAGATGGAATCCCTGTCAATAGGATACGGGAGAACGTCTGAACATATCCATTGAACTCGGCCTAGGGGCTTGCAGTTATCCAAGTTCCAAAATGTGATATACACCAATGAATCATCATTCTTCGCGATATATTTAGTTATGGTTGGTAAAATATGATGGAATCCTGTTGGGTCGTCCAGAATGAAAATTATTTTTGTATCTAACTGAAATGCTTCTAACTCTGTAATGTCAATATATTGTGCAATATTATGGGCGTAAATTGATAAAGGTAAATTATTTTGATGCAAAGATTGAGAAACAAGTTGAAGAGATTCGACTTAATCGGCGGGGTTATTATTGAACTGTGTAACATTTTAATGCGAGCGAAAGATACTGCTGAAAATACATCATTTCTGGCATCTTGGATAAAAATATAGCTTTCCATTAATGATTCGCATAGATCTAATGTTTTGACTAATGCTTCAAAAAAATGCAAGATCGTCTGAAATGTACATGATAGATTGTTTGATTTTGGCAATATCCTTATTAAACGTTTCTTCGTCTATTTGAAGTTTCTAAACTGTTGCGTTGAAGTTTTTAAGTCGTAACTGAACTTTGGTTCTTTAGTAAATTTTCGATTTGTTGTTCGTCATGCGTTATCTTGTTGATACAGTCATAAAGTATTCATCATCACTAGCGTCTAGGGTTCCAGTAATTGATTTCCAAATTGTTCATATACCATTAATAAGTCCTTGTTTCTACCTCTTGGGGTTGTAAAGTTTAGTGTTTGCGAATATCTCTTGATATTTTAAGTTTACTGTGTCATATATTTGTTTTAGGAGGCTAATATGAGTTTGTACTTGAGGTTTAAATACTGTCATACGGGTAGTTAAGTTTGAGTGGATAGTATCAATTAAAGTGTTCAAAATGTTGTCATTGTTGGCAATTGCGTATCGTTTGATATTTTGACAGTTCCTTCTTCAAGAAAGAAGAGTTCTACTGTGTTGTTTATGGGAGCTATTGAAAATTGGGACGTCACGATTGTGAAGAGTCCAAGTAGTCTGAAATAAAGTAATTTCTATTGAAAATACGGCTTCAATCTGTCAAAATTTACTTTTGTAGATTGATTCGTTTCGGGGTTTAGAAGAGTTGCAGAATTTTGGAAAAATTCAGTTATCTGAAAAGGGCCATTAAATATGTTTTGCGACTTACTTGAAATTTGGGATTCTTTTATATATACCTTGTGGCCTATTTTATAAGTGGGTCGATTTTCGGGTACGTGTTGGTCGAAACGGGTTTTGGCTTTTTCTTTTTGTTGTTTGGTTTTGGCTCGCGCTAATTTGTAAAAGTATTACATACGGTTATTAAGATCTCTAACTAACCTGGAAATGAGGTTCTTTTGGTTGTAAAGCGTTTCCGGTGGTCTACTAGACGTGTGACCAAAAATCAACTCATAAGGAGTGAAAAAATGAGTCCTATTTTTGGTGTTGTTATAGCATATAACTGCATATGGCAGAACATTAAACGGGTGTTCGTTTGGATTTTCGGCGATATTGGCTCTAATCATATCCGACGCATGAAAGCGTTCAATGGAACCGTTTGATTGTGGGTGGCTTACACTAGAAAAGGTTAGTTTTATTTCGTTCACAGAGGTCTTTTACTTTTACTTTTACTAATACATTATGGAATTCACCACCGTAGTCACAGTGAATCTTCAACGGGGTGCCGTAATGTTGGAAATAAAGGATGAGCGTGTTTACGACAGTTTTCCTGTTTTATCCGTTGTAGGATACTCCTGTGTAAATTTGGCTAACTCGTCTCTAATTGTTAGAGCACAATTTCAAGTGGGATATTCAAAGATAACGATATTTATTCGTTCGAAAGGCGTTTTCGGTGTTTCCGTGATGACTACAGGGGAATTCAAATTTATTCGGCATATTTTGATTTTTGACAAATTTCGCATGACTTGATGAAATTTTCAAAGTTTTTTGTCAAACCGGTCCAGTTATACTTCTCTTTTATACGCCTTACAGTCTCATTAATTCCGCGATGCAAATTGTTTTTGCCTATCAAGGCAAACACTACCATCAGGTAGTGTTCTAAAATCTGAGGTATTTCATCCTCTTGTTCTAAAATCTGAGGTATTTCATCCTCTGAGGGTGTTGTTATGACGTTTTGGCATATTTTTAATTTAATGTCTTTGTCTGCGAAGACATAAGAAAATGTTTCAAGTATTTGGGAGTTCTAAATTGTTTTCGACGTAATATGTGGTTTCAAGATCAAATTTATCTTGTAATTTGTAAATAATGTAGAATAAAAATTGCACGACTATTTCAGGGTTAAATGATTATAAAGTATTTGCGGTCTTTAACATATTTACTTGCGAATGTGTTGATGGAATTGTTCTGGAATGTGATATCTTCTTCGAAAATATCGTCCATGATTCGTTCGTGTAGATCAGTGTTTTGCCAGAAAAATGAAATAATTTGTTTATGGGATTTGTCCAGAATTTGGGAATTAGTAGTTTCGATATTTGAATAGTCAATTATTGATCTTGTTTTATACAAGTCAACAAATTTATTAAATTCGTCAGTAAGGTGTTTGTCAGTAAGTTCGAGTTCTGGTTCGGGTTCGTCTTCTGAGTCGGTGTCATTGAAGGCATGAATTTTTGACTGAAAATTCGCGATTTGTTGGAAGTGGTTAACTTTAATTTTCGAGAGAGCATCGGCGTTTCTGTTTATCTTGCCTGGTTTATGTTCAATTTTATAATTGTACTCTTCCAGCTTCAGTCGCCATCTGGCAAGTCTACTGCCTGGATCCTCGATCGAGAAAAGTCACGTAAGCGGGCGGTGGTCTGTGATTAACTTACGGCCAAATAAATATGGACGGAAGGCTTTCACTCCCACACAATAGATAGCAATTCTCTTTCAATGGTCGAATATTTGGTTTCGGCGGCACACACAGAGCGGGAGGCTGGCTCTGGGAAGTTTTGGGTACAACTGATTTTTTCGGGGTTCGATTTTACATCTTGTTGCGTAATTAGATGACCTCTTTTCTTAAGAATTTACATTTATTGGGTTAAATCTTAAGATTTGATTTGTGAAGACGTTTGAAGACTTCGGTCAACCGAGAAATGTGTTCGTGAATTATTGGGGAGTATACAATGATATCGTCCATGTATACTAGACAACGTTCATTTTGTATTTCAAGGAGGATTTTGTCCATGACACGTTGGAATGTGGACGGGGCGTTCTTTAAACCGAACGACATACGAACAAACTCGTATTGGCCGTTTTTGATTGAAAATGCAGTCTTGGGGATATCCTTAGAATCGATCTCTATCTGATGAAAAGCGGAGGCGAGATCTAACGTAGAAAAATATTGGCACTTGCCAAGTTGATTTAAAAGATCGGAGATGTTTGGCAAGGGGTATTTGTCATCGACTGTGATTTCATTCAGTTTCCTATAGTCAATGATGACACGCCATTTTTGCCTGCCTGAGGTGTCTAACTTTTTGGGAACAACCCAAATTGGGGAAGACCAAGGCGAAATGGAATGACGAATGATGCCTTGATGACTGGTACTTTAACCTCTTCTTTATGGACCTGCGGGTACTGATAAGATTTGGTATAGATGGGCCTGGAGTTATTTGTCTCGATCGAATGTTTAATTTCCTTCGTAAAAGTTAATGCGTCGCCTTCTAAGTAAAATGTCTTGAAAGTCTAAACAAATCGTCATCATGTCTTCTTCTTCAGCGTTTAAGTGTTCTGTTCTGAGTTGTTGTCGAATTAATAAGTTTCTGTTAATTGGTTGAGACTTATAATAGTTATTAAAATTGAAGCAGGGTTGTGTTTGAGTAAGGGGTTTTATAGTGAAGTTGTCTAAATTAATTGTTTTTGGGATGGCGTTGGCGTTTATAACTGAAGTAAGGAACTCGCCATTTTGGGAATTTTGGGAAGGAATTGGGTAGTCTGACTTTTTCTTTTTCGATGGTATGTAGAACAGCGTCGGTATTAGAAAGGTACATCGCAGTTTACACACTTTTTCGGTACGGGGTTCTATAGAAATATAGTTCGGAAAATTATTGGGTTTTTCTGCGTTGGGAATTGTTGGACAAGCGATATCGGAAGGAGGCGAGGTAGGGACCTTGTGAAGAGTAATATCTTTAAAATTTCTTCTAAGTTGCTTAGATTTTAAGTAAATTACGCATTCGTAATGTTCCAAAAAATCCAAAGTCCAAGATGCCATCAAAATCGTTGCCGAAATTACAAATAAAGACCTTGTGAGGGTTACCAGGAGCGAATGGTACAAGGGTTTACTGGAAATGTTTTTTTTTGATCAGTGATGCCCTGAATAATTACATGTTCTTGGAATAGTTGAGGAAAGTTTTTGACAGTTTTCTCTTTGAAAATTGAAATTCCAGTGCCTGTATCTATAAGCAATTTGTATTGTCCTGTAGCGTCTTGTATATAGTATAAGTTTTTGGGATTGACAGTCTGAATTTTAGTTACAGGAACGTTTGTTCCGGGAAGTTTACGTTCGGATTCATGTCGTCTAAGTTCATTGTTTGTATTTGTGATGTGATGGGGGTTGTTATGTCCTATGGAGGGTCTCGATTTGGGTGAGAAAGAAAATCCTGGTATTTTTGATTTTCTAGTGGGTCCAAATCAACAGTTTGTTCGCCAAGCAGTATGATAACTAGTATTTCCTGTGTTGTATGAATAACTATTATCTGTATAGTCGTCGTATTCTCTTTGATTATCAGCTGTATGATAATCCTCATATGGGTGATTATTAGCTGTATAATAATCGTTGTCATTATCGAAAGAATTTGTGCAACTTAAATGATGTGCCCTGTTATGGATTCTGGTGGAAATTAGCGTTCTTTTGAATCACTGACTGAAGGGGTTGTTGCATATTTTGTTGAAATTGTTTTGGCTGATTAGGCTATTGATTTTGACTAAAAGGTGATTGATTTTACCTGAAGGTTGGCTGATTCTGCCGAAATTGTGGGGGTTGATTTTGCCGAAATTGTGGAGGCTGATTTTGGGAACCATTATTAGTGAAAGGGTTTGGTCTCATATAGGTGTGGCTGCCGTTATTGTTATTGTAAACGGGTGCTTGGTAATTTTGGGAACGACATTCGGACGCGATGTGTCCGAGTCTACCGCAAGATAAGCACTTATTATTTGGAGTATTGGGTCTTCGGAAAGATTGGTTGGGCCTCGGGGGAATTTCTTTTGTAGTTTTCTGGTTCTCAAAGTACGATAACTGGAATTCGCGTCTGATTCTTACATTGGCTTCTAAAATGTCTTTAGGGTTACCGACACGCATGATTTGTCCGAGACGCGGTTCTAACCCTGTTAGAAGGGTGTCAAGCGCCATAGTGTCTATTAGACTCGTTTGCGCTACCTTCTGACCGGTCTCCAGATTTGGCAGTTATAGACTTCTATTTATGGGGTGCGCTAAAAAACAAAGTATACAAAAAAAAGTATGAGACAGTTGGTGACCTAATGGAGGCGGTACTACAAACAATTGAAAAAATTGATAGGCGGACTGTGAGGAAAGCGGTAATGTCAATCTTAAAAAGATGCAACTTTTGCCTAAATAACAATGGTGGACTTTTCGAACATAAATTGTAACCATTAGTATGTACTTTAATTTCTTAAGTGTTTTGTAAGTACCTACTTATTTAGTTTTTTTGTTATATCTGATATACCTAATAAAAAAATCGTTCAATGTTTTTTGGAATAGTTATTAATAAATCAATCTATTTCATGGTAACTACGTTAAAAGTGAAAATAAAGAGAAAAGCATCCATAACTCCGTTATTTTTATGAATATCTATATCGAGTATTATATCGTTGAAAAGCTCTAAAAATGTGCGATTTTTTGAATGGAAACCGTAGTTGGCTACTATGGTTTGCATTCAAAAAAACATAAGTTTGTGTCATTTTCTCGAAAACGAAGTCACGAGAGCAGTCAATTTTGATATTTACACTTTTTTATAAAATAAAAAACAAAGGAGCTAGAGGGATTTGACTAAATCGATAAAATTTCGTTTTTTCAAAATATTTAGTAAGCCATGACTTTTTACAAAAATCCAAAAGTGTAATTAAATTGGGCCAGTAAAACTGCAAATCTCTCTCAATTAAACCACTGCTCTATCTCCGCTAGTTTCCGAGATCCCCATACTCATCATCAAAATTTGCAGTTTACATGGCCCAATTTATTGACACTTTCGGATTTTTGTAAAAAGTCATGGCTTACTAGAAATTTTGAAAAAACGAAATTCTGTTGATTTAGTCAAATCCCTGTAGCTCCTTTGTTTTTGATTTTATAAAAAAGTGTAAATATCAAAATTGTATCCCGAATATGATTGTAATGTCCTCGTTTGTGTGACAGCTCTCGTTTTCGAGATATGACACAAACTTATCTTTTTTTTTTAATGGAAACTATAGTTGGCTATGACCTCAAAAAATCGGATATTTTTAGAGCTTTTCAACGATATAATACTCGTTATAGATATTCATAAAAATAACGGAGTTATGGATGCTTTTCTCTTTTATTTTCACTTTTAACGTAGGTAGCCATGAAAAAGATTGTTTTCACTTTGACGTTTCCTCATTTGAGAGTAATTCCATTAGTAGTACTGATCTGACAGTAGATATCGACAAGGTTTCGTGATAAATATTCTAACGAAGAAAAACTGAATATGGTGGAATGTTATATCATATGCCATAAAAATTCAGTTCGTGCAGCTGAGGAATACTTTCATAGATATTTTAATCGTCGTCAACCTGCGCTATGTACATTTAAGAGGCTTTACGATAGTTTACGCAAATATGGATCTTTTACTAAATCACCAAAGGAACGTAATCAAATTAACGAAACAGCAAAAATAACTGTTTTGGTAATGGTAAATCAAAATCCATCTACATCAACTCGTGAGATTGCGGCAGAATCTGGCACATCTCAACGAACTGTAGTTAAGGTACTGAAAGCGCACAAGTTCCACCTGTACAAACTATCAGTTTCCCAAACTTTGCATGCTGGTGACGAACGTCGACGTATTTTGTTTTGTACATGGTTTAGAGACATCTGCCTTGACAAGCCACAGTTTCCATTAAAGGTGTTATGGTCAGATGAGACTAGATTTACTAACAGCGGTATGTTCAATAGACACAATGAGCATATCTGGGCTAAAGAAAACCATTTCCATGTAGAACAAAGACGACCCCAGATAAAATTTGGTTTTAATGTTTCGTGTGGTATCATAGGGTCTACTACTCTGGGGCCTTTTATCTATGACAAATCACTTACTGGGGAGCGCTACTTACATTTCTTGCAATACACTTTTCAAGAGTTTGAGAACTCGTTTAGAAATTGAGTGGTTCCAACATGATGGAGCACCTTCTCATAACTCGTTATTAGTAAGACAACACTTAGATAATATCTATCCAAACTCTTGGATAGGAAGAAATGGCCCAGCGAATGGCCACCCCGGTCTTCCGATGTGGCAGTTATAGACTTCTATTTATGGGGTGCGCTAAAAAACAAAGTATACAAAAGAAAGTATGAGACAGTTGGTACCCTAATGGAGGCGATATTGCAAGCAATTGAAGAAATTGATAGGCGGTCTGTGAGGAAAGCGGTAATGTCAATCTTAAAAAGATGCAATTTTTGTCTAAATAACAATGGTGGACTTTTCGAACATAAATTGTAACCATTATTATGTACTTTAATTTCTTAAGTTTTTAGTAAATACCTACTTATTTAGTTTTTTCGTTATATCTGATATACCTAATAAAAAAATAGTTCAATGTTTTTTGGAATAGTTATTAATAAATCAATCTATTTCATGGCTACCTACGGTAAAAGTGAAAATAAGATAGAAAGGCATCCATAACTCCCTTATTTTTATGAATAACTATATCGAGTATTATATCGTTGAAAAGCTTTAAAAATGTCCGAGTTTTTGAGGTCATAGCCAACTATGGTTTCCATTCCAAAAAAGATAAGGTTGTGTCATATCTCGAAAACGAGAGCTGTCACGCAAACGAGGACATGACAATCATATTCAGGGAACAAAGGAGCTAAAGGGATTTGACTAAATCGACAGAATTTAGTTTTTTCCAAATATCTAGTAAGCCATGACTTTTTACAAAAATCCGAAAGTGTCATTAAATAGCCAGTAAAACTGCAAATCTTTCCCAATTTAACCATTGCCCTATCTCTGCTAGTTTCCGAGATCCCTATACTGATCATAAAAAAACTTAATGTTTAAACAATAATAAATTCATATATGTCTGAGAAAACATATTACAGCATACGAAGCAATAAATGTAAAGTTAATACAAGTTAACATGGATGTTACCATAATACAATATAACAATTATTTAAATCCAAGCTCGCGCAAACATGATACATACTTGCAATATATATATATATATATATATATATATATATATATATATATATATATGTTTTTAAGTTTTCGTTTCCGGGCACTAAATGTTTTAGATGGTCACATTGCCCTCTTCCGGATTTGATTCAGTTTGCATCCGCGTGTTTTGTTGATAACTGTACTTATCATTAAGTCTATTTTTAATAGCTGCCGGACATGCCTAACTAATCACATGATGGAAACAACACACTTTTGACTATGACTAAAATGCAAACTGAATCAAATCTAAACGGGAAATATATGAAATGATAATTTACGGGCAGATACAAAAATCTAAGCACAATATCAGCAGCAAGCCACATCTGCCCTCTTCAGGCGTATATTAATTTGATTTGATTCAGTTTGCAAAATTTTAGTTTTTTCATAGTCAAAAGTGTGTTTTGTTTCCATCATGTGATTAGTTAAGGCGGTTTTATTTTTTTTGTCGTACTTATGACCATTAAGTCTATTTTTTAATAGCTGCGATCATAAGTACGACAAAAAAAATAAAACCGCCTTAACTAATCACATGATGGAAACAAAACACACTTTTGACTATGAAAAAACTAAAATTTTGCAAACTGAATCAAATCAAATTAAACGGGAAATATATGAAATGATATATATACAGAAACAACCATGTACGGTAAATGCAAAAAGTGATACCAAAAATCTAAGCACAATATACAGCAATCTATTTAAAGAAACAAACTGATAAATAATTATACCGCCCTTGTATATAACCAAACACTTAAAACTGCAAACGAACGAGTGATTTATTTCTTTACGGCCCGAAGAGGCGAACACATCTTGCATATTGACTATCATAAGGCAGGCAGATAAATTTAGTTGTAGTGGCGCAATACTTTTCAAATATGTTAAGTTTATTTACAGTGGTTAAGTGTGTGTAAAATTATGTAAGTAACAGTATTTTATTATTTGACTAGTTTTTATGTTTATTTATATATTTCATAGGTTGTCATTAATTTTACAAAAAGAAAATTTTTGAAAAAGACCAAGAATTGGTCGAAACGTACGTAAAATATAATAATTACCACGAAAAACTAAATTAGAATTATTTCAATGGTCCCAAAAACCCAAGACTTCTCAATCAAAAATATATAAACCGAGGACCGAGAACCATTTGGAAAGATAAAACAATTGTTCCCTTTCCACATATATATATATATATATATATATATATATATATATATATATGTTTTAGGTGGTTTCCGGGAATTCATCCGCGTAGTTGATAACTGATCCCTGCCAGGATCGATGGTAAAATGACGACGCTTCGGCAGAGTCACATCTGCCCTCTTCAGGTCGGTTCGCATAATTCTCGTAGCATTCTGCTTTCGCTTCTAGTTACTCGAATACTAAGATTTTCAGAAGCGCGCGCGCTGTTATATAGTCTCGGCTCGGCGCCTATCGGTTGGCACCGTGAACAGCTGCGTGTGATTGGCTCTCAGTGGGCACGCCTCCCGCCTGCTGATTTGTTATTTCCGGTTGAGTTAGTATTGGACGGGTCCGGGCCGGTACGGTGTTTAATAAAATTTTCCAACAATTCGAAAAGTTCTGAATTTCATTGCGTGCGTTTAGCCTGTGAGGCCTCTTCGCTATTTCAATTGCCTCTCTTACGAGTGTTGATTTCGGATGTTCTATATTTGCCAGTACTCTGGTGTTCTCAAAGTCTATTCGGCGTGACATCATGGTGGCGTGTTCCGCAATGGATGTTGTTTTTTCTTGCTTTCTTACAGCGTTCTGGTGGTCATCACGTCTAGCTTGAATTCTTCTATTAGTTTGCCCCACATAGGTTTTATGACAGTCTGCACATGGAATCTCGTACACTCCCTTTTGTTCGAAAGGGATCCTCGTCTACGGAGTCCTCAACACCGTGCTTATTTTTCTGTCTGTATTGAAAATAGTATCGATATTGTGTCTCCGTAGAATTCTTGCAATATTGTCCGTGGTCCCCTTGACATACGGTAAATAAGCCATGGTTATTGGGGTCTCATGCTCCTCGTCTGTTTGTCTCGGTTTTGACTTAGGGCTCTTTGTATATTTCGGTCTGTAAATCCGTTTTGGCTCAGAGCTGTTTTTAAACTGTCCATTTCCTGTTTGATGTTAGCCTGGCCAGCTAGTCTTTATGATCTGGTTACTAAAGTCTTCACGACGGCTTGTAGTTGGGTTGGGTGGTGATGAGAATTATCATGAAGGTATCTGTTGGTGTGAGTTGCTTTCCTATATACTGTATGGCCAAGGGTTCCATCTTCCTTCCTATTTATGAGAACAGCAAGGAATGGCAGTTGATTGGTGGCTTCAACCTCCATGGTTGATTATTATGATATCTAAGGCTTCGTCGATAGGGATGTTGGTGAAAAGCGACACTACGTCAAAACTTACAAGAAGACACTCGGGTTGTAAGACCATTTTTCTAAGTATTTCGATGAAATGTGTCGAATTTTTCACATATGAGTCTGCCCCTTCTGCAAACGGTTGAAGTTGTTGGGCTAGGTATTTGGCTAGATGTTGTGTTGGGGATCGAATTGAGCTTTCTATTGGCCTCAAAGGAGCACCTTCTTTATGTACTTTTGGCAACCCATAGAATTTCGGACATCTCGATGACTTTTCGCGCGGAATGAATTTCAGTTGGAGATTTTTGTCAATCCTACTTGCTTGCATTTTGGCCTTGGTTGTTTTCTCCAGATAAGTTGTTGGGTCAGTAGTAATTTGTTTATATGCTGGATCTTGTAGCAATGTTTGAATTTTGTTTGAATAATCTGCTGTATCTAAAATTAGAGTCGCATTTCCTTTATCAGGAGGTAGAATGACATTGTCCTTGTTGAGGTAAAGTTGTTGCAAGGCCTCATTTTCTTCTATAGATAGGTTCCTTTTGGGTGGTTTAGACTTTCTTAGAAGATTGAATACTCTCTTCGATGTGCCATTCCTTTGTACGCAAGACAATATATATTATTATAAATATAATATATATTGTTTCTGGTCGGGAACCTTTATCAGTTGCGCTTCCCACAATTGAATGTCTTCTCGAACACTTCTTTATGCATTTGATGCATTTCGTTAAATTTGAAGACGCGAGATGTAAGACCGACATCTAGGATTTTCAAGAGAATCAGTACACAGAGGTTCCGAATCTGGAGCCGTTCCGTGTAATTGCTGTTCTCTCTTAACTCGTAGGACAGAATGTCACGATAAAAATTTTTCAGGTTACTTCACCTGTCACAGATATTGAATACTCTCTTCGATGTGTCATTCCTTTGTACGCAAGACAATATATATTATATATAAATATAATATATATTGTTTTTGGTCGGGAACCTTCATCAGTTGCGCTTCCCACAATTGAATGTCGGTCTTACATCTCGCGTCTTCAAATTTAACGAAATGCATCAAATGCATAAAGAAGTGTTCGAGAGGACATTCAATTGTGGGAAGCGCAACTGATGAAGGTTCCCGACCAGAAACAATATATATTATATTTATATATAATTATATATTGCCTTGCGTACAAAGGAATGACACATCGAAGAGAGTATTCAATATCTCTGACAAGTGAAGTAACCTGAAAAATTTTTATCGTGACATTCTGTCCTAGGAGTTAAGGGAGAACAGCAATTACACGGAACGGCTCCAGATTCGGAACCTCTGTGTACTGATTCTCTTGAAAATCCTAGATGTCGGTCTTACATCTCGCGTCTTCAAATTTCTTAGAACATGTTACACATCTTATCTAATTATTTCAGCGGTGTTCACATCTAATTTTGAAACTGCTGTTTCCACGCCACATATTATGCACTCTGTTGGCATGTGAGATGGAGCAATAGCATAATTGAATCCCTTAGCCAATACGCCAATCGAGGAAGAGTTCAATTGGACCGAAGATAAGTTATAAACGGTTTTATTCGTTTCCAATTGCCGTGATGTTCGACTGTGACCGTTATTTTCCGAGAAAAATTCGTTTTTGGGCTTCTGTTGGAGCTTCAATTTGTTAAATTTTGCCTGTTGTTGCATTGTTGTCAACGCTGCATTCGTTTCGGCCCTAAATTCGCTAATCTCATCGAATTTATCCCATATTATCCCATGTAGGTGGATATCTAGGAGTTTAGTATTAAGAACATCCAAATCTCTTCTGACATCACGTATGGCTTCCCTAAGTAGGGCACAACTAGCTATCCATAAGATATTCTGTGTTTTTCTGTTGTTCTTTCAGAACTTTACCCTCATGTTTTTCGGAATAACTCCTTCATCGCAGCATCGTTTTAAAAAATGTAGATCGCACAAAAGTTTGCTTCTTTTCGCGCGTAATTTCTCAAATGTTTTACACAAATGAAAAGTATTCTCCCCGGTAGAGATTTACTATATTTGTTTTTAAGTTTTCGCGGCCACTAAATGTTTTAGGTGGTTTCCGGCAATTCATCCGCGTAGTTGATAACTGATCCCTGGCGGGATCGATGGTAAAATGACGTTTCGGCAGAGTCGCATCTGCCCTCTTCAGGTCGGTTCGCATAATTCTCGTAGCCTTCTGCTTTTGCTTCTAGTTAGTCGAATACTAAGATTTTCAGAAGCGCGCGCGCTGTTATATAGTCGCGGCTTGGCGCCTATAGGTTGGCACCGTGAACGGCTGCGTGTGATTGGCCCTTGGCGCTCAGTGGGCACGCCTCCCGCCTGCTGATTTGTTATTTCCGGTTGAGATGTTATTGGACGGGTCCGGGCCGGTAGGGTGTTTAATAGAATTTTTCAACAATTCGATATGTTCTGAATTTTATTGCGTGCGTTTAGACTGTGAGGCCTCTTCGCTACTTCAGTTGCCTCTCTTACGAGTCTTGATTTCAAGTGTTCTATATTTGCCAGTACTCTGGTGTTCTCAAAGTTTATTCGGTGTGAGATCGTGTTGGCGTGTTCCGCAATGGATGATGTTTTTTCCTGCTTTCTTACAGCGTTCTGGTTTTCATGACGTCTAGCTTGAATTCTTCTATTAGTTTGCCACACATAAGTTTTATGACAGTCTGCACATGGCATCTCGTACACTCCCTGTTATTCTAAATAGGTCCTGGTCTTCGGAGTCCTCAACACCGTGCTTATTTTTCTATCTGTATTGAAAATAGTATCGATATTGTCTCCCCGTAGAATTCTTGCAATAATGTTTGTGGTCTCCTTGACATACGGTAAATAAGCCTTGGTTATTGGGGTCTCATTCTCCTCGTCTGTTTGTCTCGGTTTTGACTTTAGGCCTCTTTGTATATTTCGGTCTGTAAATCCGTTTTGTCTCAGAGCTGTTTTTAAACTGTTCATTTCCTGTTTGATCTTATCCTGGTCAGCAAGTCTTTGTGATCTGGCTACTAAAGTCTTGACGACGGCTTGGAGTTGGGCTGGGTGGTGATGAGAATTAGCGTGAAGGTATCTGTTGGTGTGAGTTGCTTTCCTATATACTGTATGGCCAAGGGTTCCATCTTACTTCCTATTTATGAGAACATCAAGGAATGGCAGTTGATTGTTGGCTTCAACCTCCATGGTAAATTTTATTTTGTGATGGATGCCATTAAGGTGGTCTAAAATAGTATTGAGGTGTTCCCTCCCATGAGGCCAAATCACAAATGTATCTTCCACATATCACAACCATAAACTGGGTTCAAGAGTTGTTGTTCTTAGTGCCAACTCCTCAAAGTTCTCCATAAGGTTCGCTATAACTGGTGAGAGTGGTGATCCCATTGGAGCTTCTTCCACTTATTTGTATCGTTGGTTCTCGTAAACAAAATAGGTGTTCATCAGACAGTGCCTTGTTAAGTCTACAAGGTGTTGAGGTGGTTTGTATTTTTCTATTATGATATCTAAGGCTTCGTCGATAGGGATGTTGGTGAAAACGGACACTACGTCAAAACTTACAAGAAGACACTCCGGTTGTAAGACCATTTTTCTAAGTATTTCGATGAAATGTGTCGAATTTTTCACATATGAGTCTGCGCCCTCTGCGAACGGTTGAGGTTGTTGGGCTAGGTATTTGGCTAGGTGTTGTGTTGGGAATCCAATTGAGCTTACTATTGGCCTCAAAGGTGCACCTTCTTTATGTACTTTTGGCAACCCATTGAATTTAGGACATTTCGATGACTTTTCGCGCGGAATGAGTTGCAGTTGGAGATTTTTGTCAATCCTACTTGCTTGGATTTTGGCCTTGGTTGTTTTCTCCTGATAAGTTTTTGGGTCAGTAGTAATTTGTTTATATGCTGGATCTTGTAGCAATGTTTGAATTTCGTTTGAATAATCCGCTGTATCTAAAATTACAGTCGCATTTCCTTTATCAGCAAGTAGAATGACAATGTCCTTGTTGAGGCGAAGTTGTTTTAAGTTAAATAGTACTTTTTATTTAAATATAATAATAATGTTTCCAAATAAATGTGTACTGTTGTGTATTGGAATTAGAGGTTTAAATCCCGGTATCCCAGTCGTATTTTAGTCCCGAAATTTTCGGGATTAAATTTAATAAATCCGGGGATTTTCGGGATTAAAATATTTTTTACATCAGTCAATAAAAATGTGCATGAAACGAAACGCACTTAATTTCAGTTAACGCTGTGACGGCTATCTTGTTTACAAAGCTGATTGCTAACGACCGGTGCCGGGTTATGTGTAAAAGTGTGTAAAATATCCGCTTCTTGTCGTGTAAGTATTAATTTTTTTTGTTGGTAATTGGTGATAATCAATGAATTTATTAAAAAACAACAATGCATTAATGTGTCTGTGTAAATATAGATGAAAAACACCTAGTGTTATTTTCTGTAGCCTAAGAGGTTATGTTTATGTTGTGCTTAGACTTAAATGATTTTTTTCTATTTCGTTTAGGTTTAAGAAGTAAACAATGTCACTGTCCAAAGAAAGTTTTTTATGTCAAACATAAAAAAGATGAAGATGTTTCGTCATTGTGGAGTTATTTTTTACTCGATAAAGCAGGTAGCTCAGCACAATGTAAGCGTTGTTTAGCTATTTTAAAGACCTTAGGAGGATCAACCAAAGGCCTACATACTCATCTATCTTCAAAACATTCCGTTAGTCGCCGACTATTGTGTGAAGTCTGATACTCTTGACGATGTTTTGACCCGTATGGTTTTCCTTTTAGCGTATTTGTGACATCAAAAGATTTAAGAGCGTTACTATTAGCAAAAGGTTACTCAGACTTACCTAAATCTGCTTCAACAATCGCCAACAGAGTAGTAGACTATAGTCGAAACATAAAAAACACAAATGACAGCTGAACTATCTACATTAAAAAAAGGAGGACAACGATTTAGTCTAAGTTTTGATGAATTGATGTCTAGCTCTAATAAGAGATAAATGAATTTAAATATTCATTCAGGTAAAGAAAATTGGAATTTGGAACTTATTCGAATTAATAAATCGCTGACAGCCGAAGCTTGTGTTCATACACTAAAAAAGCGGCTTTTGGAGTTCCATATCTCATTAGATACCGATATAGTGGCAATAGTGACTGATGGTCCAAATGTAATGCTGAAGGTTGGAAAACTTGTTAATACAGAACACCAAGTTTGTTTTTGCACATGGTATTCATTTAGCCGTTAGTGATTTATTGTATTGCAATTGAGCCTACCATTGATGATATTGATGACGACTTGGATGATGATAATGAAGAACTAGACTAAGGATTAGCCATTGAAACTGGAAATGGAAGGGATTTGACTAATGATCGAAATATTAATGAAGTAATAAAGAAAGTTCGTAAAGTAGTTCTTATTTTCAAAAGAGCATCCTTGAAAAATGACACAATACTTCAAAAATATGTTAAAAAAGAACATGGAAGAGAGCTTAATTTACTGCTCGACTGTAAAACGCGTTGGAATAGTCTCTTTACAATGCTGGAGCGATTTGATCTTTTAAAAAATAGCGTAAAAAAGGCACTTATTAACCTAAATAATCCTGTACAATTTGAGGAATCAGATTTTCAACTCATTAATGAGGTAATCAAGGTCTTGGCGCCAGTTAAATTATCCGTAGAAGCACTTTGTCGTTCTGATGCCAATTTTTGCACGGCTGATGCGACACTCAGGTTTCTTTTTCAACAATTGCGTGAAAATGACTCATTTTAGGCTTCCAAATTGAAGACACATTTATTGAACCGCATGAAAGATCGTCGAAGAAATGAATTAATAGTGGAGTATTAAACTATCTACAAAATCCTCATACTGAGAAGACTGAGACTACTGAGAGTAACAATTTGGATACTGATTGTGATGTAAAGGAGTTATTTTCAACTCCAAGCAAGATGACAATAAAAAATAGATTATTTCATTAACTGCAAGGATAGAAAACAATGTGCATACAACTAGTAAAACTGATTTAACATTGAAAGAAAAGCTTCAAAACAAAATAGAAAACAGCATGAAAACTATAAATCCAGAAGTATATAAAGAAACTGATCTTTCTAAGACCATTAAACAAGTAATGAATCTTTATGAGAATAGTTCCTCACGAGGTTGTAATTTGGAGAAGGCTTATAAAAATTTATTGACAATTCCTCCAACTTCCATAGAGCCTGAACGCGTTTTTTCCGCCTCTTCATATTTGTGCAACAAATTGAGAGTATGCTTTCGGATGAGAAGTTGGATGCGTTGTTATTCCTCAGATTTTATTTTTGTGGCTTAAATAAGTAATTTATAAAGATTCTGGTCTATTTATTTTAAAATTTGAGTACCTAAGAAAATTGATCTCTTTAGCATAATAGTCTTTTTTATAGTTTAACTAAACAAGTTGATTTTTTTAAAGTTTATTGTAAGATATAAAAACTAGGCAATTATGATAATATTTCATAAATTATTTACAGAAGTGCCTAGTTTGTTATTTTATCAGAAGAAAGTATGATTTTGTTTTGTTTTTTGAAGATTTAACTAAAGATTTAAAATAAAGAGTTGATTTTGATATGTTTTACGGTCTTTTTGTTACCACTTTCTATTACCAATACAATCCTGGGACTAACCCGAGATCCCGAGATTAACTGTAGATAATCCTGAAATCCCGGGAATAGAAAAATCGACCGGGTTCGAATCCTCTAATTGGAGTATAGAAGCCAATAAAATTTTGATGTTCGAAGAACCAGTAGTTATTTAAGACCTGTTTTCAAGGATTCATAGTAATATTTACTAAACATTTCAATTTAAGTTACGATTAACGAAAATCGTGATAAATCGTTAAATGTTTAAAAATAAGTAATTTAATTATGAAGTTTTTTTACTTTTTTGGGTTAAAATTGTTCTACATCGTCATCCATATTCAAATCGAAGCCAGAGAAATACATATTACGTAATAATTACCCTTTTTTCTCAAGTTTTTATTATTCCCTGGAAGTCTCAAATTTGCAATTCTGAATTGTAAAGATGTAGCCTGTCAATTAAAATTAGAATTATTTTGCAATCAGCCAATTTATTTCTGATACCTTACTTTTGACAGTATTTACGTTTTAAATATATGTTCTTTACGTTTCGACAAACTTAATTTGATGAAATTGAACTTATATTACAAAAATCGTGAAGTTATTTACAGTTATCGTGATATCATAGATTCACTTTAAAATCATTTAGCCATGCATAAGGTTGTATATGTAGCGGTCATTGTACCCTTGTATGCAGTAGCGCAACCAAACGGTTGAGCTCCCACAGAATCTTCCTCATATGTACTCGAATTTCGTTTCAAAAGTATAAAAGAAAATTCTTCGGTGGAGTCAGGGCCACATGTTGTACATCTTTCGAAAAATCTGATGTGGCGTCCATTAAACATAAATTGATGATGGTAGCCGAAAAACGTAATCTCGGATGGCAAATCTGAAAACATCATCGTATAGCTGAAAGACATTGGGAATGAAAATGTTTGTTTGGTTTTGCGTTTACTCGTCAAACTCTCGCTTTCTTACAATAACACGTTCTATGGGAATTCGTAGAGCAGCAATTCGTTTGCCCTCTAAAACCTTAGATTTTGACAACTTTTCACCAGAGCTAACCGAGGATGGTCGAATTAATTCGATGTTTTTATCTTGAAGAAGTGAAACAATATTTTTTAATCCCTGATCAGCCATGAGAGCACAAGCTGCGAATAACTGCTCTAATAATCCACTTTTTTAAATAAAAGTTCGTCAGAAATAGGACCTCCAAATCCTTTTGATATAAAATTAATGTAACCATCTGGTGTAACGATAATAAATACTTCAAAGTGTTACACTTTTTATATTTTGACCATGTTAAAGACTGGTACTCTGGATATCACTCGGTTTTTCAATTTCTATTTCAAATGCATCTATAAGAGAATTAACATCACTATATGAACTCCTAAACGGTATAGGCAGTATTGTTCTTATGTTACTCGGTTCTGGCATATAAATTAGAGTTTTTAATAAATGTGCTAATATAAGAATTGTTTTACTGTAAATAATACTAGCATTACCGACGCTCATTCCAAACTGTTCACCCAATCTTACAAATGTATCTTGGCGGCGTATTTTCATATAGTGACAATTTTACATTAGTGATATTTATGTTACAAATGCCGCTAATATGTTCTAATATCGCATTCCATTCAAGCATACGCCTGTAAATTGTTATTTATTAAATAGTCAGTAACTTTCAATATTTCAGTCTTCTTTACCGGAGAATGAACGTAACTAGAATCTGTAGTAGTAGGTACAGTACATTCTGAAGGCTCATAAAGTTTTTGATAAAAACTTGCGCAGAATGCAAAATAAATGTGTGAATTTATCTGGCATTCAACACTCACAATGAGGATAGCGTCGGTTTTTAGGGTTCCGTATATACAATATCCGGATACCCTTATAATATCACTCCGGATTTCTGCCTCTGTCACATCACAGCAATTTTCTCATAAACTACTGGACGGAAGAGGTTGAAATTTGGCACCAATGTATAGTTTGGTGACCCGAGCAGGAGTAGATATCCTAAAAGAAGAATTTTGATTTTAAGGGTATTTTTGGGGGGAAAAACTAAAAAAATCGAACTTTCCCCCTCTGATCTCCGAAACTACTGAGCGTAATTTTTTTAAAAAAAGGAAATATAGAACGTTGCCCGAACTTTACAGGAAAAATAAGGATAAACCATTAATACTAACTTTGGGGGGCAAATTATAGAATTAAATGTCAATTTAAAATAAAAAAATTTTCAAACGCATCATGTAATACATCAAATAAAAGGTCCCATTCTGAGGAACACAAATATATTTTTTTCATATTTAAAAAAAAAATTATTTAAGAAGATATTAACGAAAATATACCAAAATTTACACATCCCTACCCTATCTCTGAAACTATAAATCGTACGTCCAATTACAGAATTAAATGGAAAATATAAAAATAAAATGGTTTCTAACGCATCATGTTATATATCAAATGAAGGAGCTCATTATGGCGAAAACATATATATATATATATATATATATATATATATATATATATATTTAAATAAATAAATTAAAACAAATTAACAAAAATATAAAAAAAATACCTATTCCCCTTCCCTTATCTCCCAAACCATAAGCTGTGAAATTTTCAAAAAAGATATAGGTATAGCGCCTCACCTGAACTTTACTGGAAAAATAAGAACCCCTTAATATTCATTTTGGGCAGAAAATTATAGAATTAAATGGAAAATAAAAATTATAATTGTTTCTAACGAATCAAGTAATGTATCAAAACACATGGCTTATTATGACGAATACAAATATATATTTTTAATTTTTTTTAATGAATATTTTAAAATATATTAAAAAAAATATTAAAAAATACCCATTCCCCCCTTTAATCCCCAAACTATTAGACCTAATTTTTTTTGTTTACAGGAAAAATACGAAGAAATCCCTAATATTAATATTGGCTGCCAAATTATAGAATTAAACGGAAAAAAAAAAAAAATAATTTTAACACATCATGCAATACATCAAATGAAAGGGCTCATTCTGAGGAATACAAATATTAATTTTTCATTTTTTTAAATTAATTGCTTACAAGATATGAACATAAAGATATAAAAAATTCTCATTTCTCGCTTTATTTCCGAAACCATACTACCTAAAATTTTGAAAATAATTAGGGGTACTGGGCTCACTTGAAATTTATAAGAAAAATTATTATAAAACCCACATGGTAATTTTAGGGGCAAATTATACAATAAAATGGAAATAAAAAATTTCAAACGCATCATGTAATATATCAAATAAAAGGCTCATTATGTGAATTATAAATATATCATATTTTTAAATCATTTGTTTAAAAGATATTATCAAAAATACTAAACATTGACTTAATTTCCACTTTAGAAACTACACTATTTAAATTTTGAAAAATATATTTTATTTGTAATTTTAAATAATTTGAATAACAGATTTAATAATTTATAATTTAAAACTTGACCTATTTTGCCCTTTATTTTCCAATCTACAGAGCCTCAAAATTCAGACAGTAGATTATAAAAGCTTTCCTGAAAGTTTATTACTAATATAAAACTCTAAGGTTAATTTTTGGGAACCAAATTATAAAATTAAATACATATGTATTCTTATAAAAATCAAGCGAATCCTGAAGCAGATAAAATGAAAGTGTATATTCTTTATAAATTAAAAAAAATGTATTAGGGTAAATATAAGAAAATGCACTCATTCCCTGCTTGTCTGAAATTGGAATATTAGAATCTTGAAGGTGGTACGGAACCATTAGTATGCGAGTCCAACTCGCACTTGACCAAATTATTTAAACGAATATCAGAGTCTTTGCGCCGCCATCAATTATTAGTATGGACACATTTGCAAGGCCTGTCCGCACGAAATTTACGAATTTTGAAGAGAATAAGTTCACTAACTTGAGTTTTCGGAAAGTTTTGTTGTTAAGTGAATTCGTTATGCTCAAACTGAAGATAGCGTTTATTGTTTGATGTGACTCATTAAAACGAAAAAAAGAGAAAACTTCGCTAGTGGAAAAAAGATGTGTACAGATAAAGCAAAAAGATAAAGTTGTTGAGTTGATAAGCCCAAAAGTTGAAAAACTGAACAACGTGTGAAAAGTTGGCCATACCATTTCTATTTCTTTCCAAAGGGGTTTCATACAGCCAGTTAACAATCTCATAAAAATTTCAAAACAAAGTATATATCTCTCGTGATCCCCGAAGTTAGCAAAAATCTAATTGCAGCAATAAAGCATTCCATAAAGTAAAACACGTTGATATTGTAATCAGCTATAACGTGACATTTCACCTAATGCCTGCCTGAGCTTGTGAGCTTCTGAGCTTCTATATATATATATATATATATATATATATATATATATATATATATATGTACACATTTTACAACGGTCTGAAAGTCAAGTATTTTGTTTCTCATCATATTTTCAATGTCTGACCTAGACCCCGAAACGTTTGGAATATACAGCAATTTTCTTAACTGTCGTGTTATTTCTCAAGAAGTACCTAGACAGACCTTACCTTGTTGTCATGTGTCTATTTCACCATTTTGAGGTACTAATCAGGCTATAGATTATAAAATACATACGAATACCAACGTTTATTTGAGTAACAGCAGAATTATCTAGGTTGTCTAGAACCAATGGTTATGGTACTTTAGTTATCCTACTTAATTGGTCACAAAATTATGAAACAGATGAATACATGAATAAAACTACTGGCTACTAAATTGTGACGTTAAATTTAACATGATTTGACTATCACTACTTTGATAATGCGAAAATAAGCGTTTTTACGATTTGATCATTTTAAAATTGCCCTTTTTGGAAACTGTTCAGTAGACTTCAATTTAATAACACTTCAACCGCGCCTTGCGACTTTGGCAGTCACATAAAAAACGTAAAATGTTGTAAATTTCTTAAGTATTTAGTACCCAAAAGCGGTCCTGAAGATTTACGGTTCGAATTATTTTCTATAAATGATAAATTCTCTAACAATACAATATATTTTAAAAGATTTAAATTGGAAAATATTGAAAAAACATATCACACATTCTTTAAAAATATTTTATAATACATTAATAATATATTTTTTAAATATTAACAAAACATTTCTAAAACATTTTTCAACATATTTAGTTATTAAAATATTTTATAAACTTTTTGAAAAATGGAAAATGTATATTTCATAAAAAATTTACAATATTGTATAAAAATATTTCACAATGTTGTAAAAATGTTTTCAGAAATACAATAAAATATATTTTCAAGAGATTATTTAAAAATACTACCAAATATTTTTAGAATCTTTTATTAAAACATTTCATAATCAGTATGTCAAATATTTTAAAAAAATATTTGGAAATTTTGTTTCCGCATTTCAAAAAAATATTTTAGGTAAGTTTCAAAAAAATATATTAATAATATTCCTGTGTAATAACAAAAAATATTTCCAGACTATAGGTCTAAGTAATTTTTGGGAAATAACACCACAGTTAAGAAAATTGCTGTATATTCCAAACGTTTCGGGGTCTAGGTCAGACCCCCTTGTCAATGACTAAGAAACTATGGATAAAAAGGCACAATTCTAAGATGTAAAATTAAAATATTTTAAGTTTACATGTATGGAAATATCTTATTTATTTCGAACTAAGTATTTGTTTCAGTTATCAGAAATATTGAAGAAAAAATGTCAAAAATTAAAACAAGCTATTCTATTGAAAAAATGATAATGAAACAAAAACTCTGTGGCTACACTAAAACCGTTAGAATCATGCATTCACATCTTCCTTACATAGAGAAGAATGCTAGATACATTACAAACAGTTTAAATCTTTGAATGGTAATGCTACCAATGAAAATAATGATATTGAATTGATTTAAATTGAATTCTCTATGAAGATGTATGTTGCAGCAGTCCAAGTATTTCAATTATAATAATGATTTGATAAAAGTGTAGATAAGCACGTTTCTTATAAAGGGCAAAATGAAAGACTTTTCTAATGGAGAAAACAGGTAAGATTAAGAAGTATTAATATTTTTATTCTTTAAAGAGTATATATTTTTTAAAGGAAACATGTTATCTACAATGAAGATATAAATGTACAAACAATACTTCCAGTCCCTTTCATCTAACCCACATACATGTACAGGAGCCCCACAAACTATAAATATATAGTATATGCATTCTTATTCTTGATGAAATATATACATTAATATGTTAAATAAATCGTGTTACTTCTTTATATACCTACCTCAATTATGCTACATGTAAACACTAATTGTGATATATATATAGAAATGATTTTTAAAATATTTTTCAAAAGAATACAATGTTTTACAAATTTTTAAAAAATATTTTTAAAAGTTAGAAAGATATACTAAAAAATATATATCAATATTGACAAATATTTTATTAATATTTAATAAATTTTCATTAATATGTTTGAAAGGGTTTCTATTAAATGTTTTTACCCTACAACATTTTGCCTTTTTAAAAATATTTTGATAATGATTGTTAAAATATTTTTCATGACAGCAAATCGTTTCAAAAACATTTTTAAAATATTTGAAACATATAATATATATATATATATATATATATATATATATATATATATATATATATTGTTTTGTGTTTGTTTATTGGGCTTTATTTATTATTGTATGCCAAATTACTTTCCTTTGGCTGAGCTTTACACGTTGTGAGCCAATTTGCTATGGTCTACTCAATTTGTTTTTTTTACAATGTTTAATTGTAAATTTGTTTTGTTTACTTAATATATATATATATATATATATATATATATATATATATATATTGTTTTTGTTTATTGGGCTTTATTTATTATTGTACGCCAAATTACTTTGGTTTGGCTGAGCTTTACACGTTGTGAGCCAATTTGCTATGGTCTACTCAATTTGTTTTTATTACAATGGTTTTATCCTTGTGCGCCAATTTACAATGTTTAATTGTAAATTTGTTTTGTTTACTTAATTTTTTAATTGTTTTATTCGTTTAATTTTCAATTTATGTTACAATGTTTAATTTATTAATTTAATTGTTATTTTTTAGTTCTAAATTATACAAATTTATAAGTGGTGTGGGTTCAAAAGGGTTTACTATCATTTTTAAATAATCATCTGGCTAATGTTTTTGGAAAGACAGGCTTTGTGAAATCAACATTTTTTTTAATGAAAACTTATTACATCAAATTAAAATCATCAAATCACTCAACTTTAATCAATCATGGTACTAACATTTATTTTCTAAACTGGTTCCTGCAGCTCCTTCCTTTGAAAACACTTGCATTACCTTACCTGGTTAAATATTTCTTATAATTTACTTCCAAATGCTTAATTTTTAATTCAATTTGTAATTATTCTCTTTTATTTACTTATTATTTTAATTGGATTCTTTTCTTTAATTATTGAATTTCACTTAATACTTTGATTTTAATTATTATGTTCTACTCATTTTACTTTTGTTCAGAAAAATTCATTTATTATAAAATTAATCACAATATACTTTATTAGCATTATTTTAAAAAATTAACAAATCCCTCATTTATTTTAAATTGTATCATTTCCTTAACTACCATTGATGAGAATTCTCTTTTTGAAATCTACTATTTACTATTCTTATCTAATTAAATCTACATAAACAATAATCATATTTTTCAAATTGAATATACATACATTAACAATGACAAAAATTCATTTACCTTAATTACTTTGGTTCATAGTCTTTCTTTATTTGGCAATTTGTTTCCACTATGGTCCATTTTTCTTCTAACCTCCATTATTTATTTATATCCACCATTTATTTACATTCCATTTTATTTTCTAAACTTCAAATTTAATTTTACCATTACAGTTTTCTTCTTATTAATGGGATATTATGCATGTCTTCATTTCACAAGATTGTTTTGTGTTGCATATCACTTCACTTTACTTTTATTTGTAAAATTCGCCAAATTGAACCTTATTGATTTTTTCCACTACACCATAACCTTTATTTTAGGTTATGGCTTCTGTCAAACATCACTTTGTTATACTAACAACAATTTCATGGCAACTAGATTTTCACAAGAAAATTATATCAGATTGAACGATACGTCTTCCACGACTGAAAAATGCAGACTCTCCCGAATTTTGCGTGCAGCTTGTATTTATCACCTCGGACATTTGAACATCGATAAAGCCACGCTAACCATAAAACAACAGACTAGATCTTGGAAAATGTTAAGTAATTATTTTAATAAATTTTGAATTTTAACTATATGTTTTGAAACTTGTCTCATTTTAAAGCTAATTTAATGTTGAATAAATTATTTTCTATCAACTATAGCTCTATTTTGCTTTGTAATTGAGATTTTGACCTTCGTAGGTTTTCTTCAATCTGACACTTTTCTTTTCCATTTTCAAACTAACTGTACCTTAAATCTTAAATTTAATGTACAATTTCTATTCTATAAACTTTCTAATTTGCTTATTATATCGAGTTTTCACTGGCACAGGGTTTATTTTAGTTTCTTTGAGAATGTTTGTCTTTTGGCTAAGTTAGATCACTTTAGGTTCACTTTATATTGTCTTTATTTGTCTCAGTTCACCTTTTTCACTTCCTAATTACAAACTATTACAACATTATTTTGTTTGGTTAAGTGAATTTTCTTATGGAGCTTCCTCCTACATTTTATTTTCTCATAGTTTACCTATTTGCTTTTCTTTTTACTTTATGCGTTTTATTTTTTATCGTTTATTAACTCTATTTTACCTTTTTAGCTAATTCATCACATCAGCAAACTGTTCTGAAGAAATTTGTGAATCATTATTTATTGCTGATATGCTGTATGTTTGTTTATGCAGATAGTTATTGAAATTTGCATTATTACTAATCAATTTTGCCTAAATATTGAAGTTTTTATCCTAATTTATACTTTTCTACTTAATTTGCATGATATGTTTAAATTATCACTGGCATTAGATAGTTTTGTCATTGAAACTTTTTGCAATATACGATAATACACTTCCTCAAAGAAACTTTCTTATTTGGTGCATTTCTACCCAATACGTACTCAATTCTTGCCAAGTTAAATGATTTGATTCATTTGCTTTACATTTTACTCTATTTATTGTTAATTCTAACTAGCATTGCCTGTTTTTTCTGTGTCTTATTTAAATGACTGTGAACATTGTTTTATTTTCTCCATTTTCTCTAGCTGAGGGCTAATTTCATTACAATATATATATATATATATATATATATATATATATATATATATATATATCAATATTGACAAATATTTTGGAAATATTGAAAAGTCTTTCATTAATATGTTTCAAAGTTTAGAAATCATTGTTAAAATATTTTTTATGAGAATAAAATATTTTAAAATATTAAAAAATACATATCAATATTGACAAATATTTTAGAAATAAAATTTAAAAAATCTTTTATTAATATGTTTCAAAATGTTTCTATAAAATGTTTTTCAGAAATATTTTGACATTATAAAAATATTTTGATGATATTTTAGAAATCATTGCTAAAATATTTTTCATGGAAATAAATTGTTTTAAAAATATTTATGAAATATTTCTGTGCTGTTAGGGTTATAATCAGTATAAAGATCATTTAAGATTTTTCAAAACAGGCAGGATCGGCCAATTTTGAGCTTCGCAATGGCGTTTATTTATGTCTAAGAACACCAGGAGTAGTGAAAATTAGCAGAGTTTATTTTGACATCAAATAACATAGTAAAATTTGGTGCAATCTTAACAATCTGTATGTGTATGTATATATATGTTATATAAGTTATTCCATCGACTTATATGAAACAACCTAGCAACAGTTCCCAAGCTGAGTCAGCATAATACGTGTCGTCTCCAGTTACCCGCAAACGAGCATCCGTGAGAACTGCAAGCACTGCGACACCTTAGTCAGCGTTCTTAGTTTATAAATTATACTTCTTCATTGTAACATCATTCATTATTACTTACAGTTCTGTCTAGTTTAGTTTAACACTCATTTTGTCTTTTTAATTGTAATATAAAGTTTTATTATTTTCATTGTTATTCTCAAGTTATTATTTTTATTAAAAGTATTGTGCAACTATAAATAAAATCTTTTTTAAAAAGAGAAATTTTGAAAGTGTGATATAACAAATTGGCGCAGTCAGTAGGATCCGTCTAACGTTACTAGAACACGAGTACTCTAACTGGTAGCGGCGGATTCCTATCCCTCAACGGAACAACGAACCTGGAAGAAGTCCTCACTGCAATCAAACGTAGAACACGGCGCTTTCAATGTTCCTGTTGATGTAAGTAATGGTCAATCGTCATTCGTTTTAAGTAAATATTTGATTTGATTTTAAATAATTTGATTTTATTTGATTGAAACTGATCTATTTTATTATTTGATTTTTAATTTTTGATATATTTGATTCAAATGAAATATTGATTTATTTCATTAACTGATTTATTTTATTCTATTGATATATTTATTTGATTTCTTTTTATTGATATTGGTATATTTGATTTACATATTTTATTGATTTATATATCCATTTGATTAATTGATTTATTTAAACTATTGATTTTAATTGCCTTACTATTTTGATTGGTTACCTTACTGTTCTATCATTCAAAAATCGTTATTCCCATTAACGTATTCTACAGTTTATTAATTTCTATACCTTTTAACATTTCATTTTTACACCCTTGTTCCAATTCTTTTATATCGACTAATATAAAAATGGCACAGGCTTCTCCAACACCGGTTACCAATGAAACCGAAAGATATCGGTTAACGGAAATATTTTCCGTTATACCCGAATTTGAAGGCGACCAAATTTCCTTGGGAACCTTTATAGATGCGTGTAATTGCGCATATAATATGTCCACGGCGGATCAAAAATATTTGTTAGTGATCCATATCAAAAATAAACTCAAAGGGAAAGCGGCGCAGTTGATAAATTCAAGGAACCCGGGATCATACCTTGAAATCAAGCAACTCTTGACCCTACACTTTGGAGATTCTCGTGATCTCTCTTCCCTTATTCACGACATTCAACGTCTAAAGCAACTTTCGAACGAGTCTCCACTAACGTTTTACAATAGACTCCAGGTATTGAGGGCGAAAATGCACTCCTGCATCCACAAAACGGCTGGGCTTAGTCCAGAACAAAAAGACGCCAGACCACTCTAGTGGATACAATGGTGATGAATACCCTTCTTACGGGATTAGAACCCCGTTTAGGTCAGGTTATACGTGCCAGTAATCCTAAAGACCTTCTAGAGGCACATTCCCGTATTAGAAGAGAGCTCCAACTTTCTTATTTCGAGGATCAGAAAACAAACAAATCTGTTCCTCTCAAACCAAATTTCCCACCTCGAAAGCCGACACAACCACTTAAGTGTTTTCATTGTGGTCGATTAGGCCACATAGCTGCAAATTGCCGTTTGAAAACACAAAATAGTTCTCAAACATTTAATCAAAACTATAGACCAAATCCTGTTGGGCCTAACCAACAAACAAGGCTAAACTTCCCCCCAAATAATCCCCCGGTTCAACAAGGACAACAGTTTCGTCCACAAAACTTCCAGAGACCCCCTTTTAGGTCTCAAATGAACCCGAATTATTCTCGACCTTCGGTCATAGAGAACAATCCCAATAACCGTCCTGAAAGGACTCATCATTTTAATCAACAACAAAATGATGATTACATTCAATATTCCAACTATTATAGTGATAATAGCAACACCTATTATTACGAGGATGATAGTCAAAATTATTCTGGCTTCGAAGAAACTTTTGACGATACCCCTGTCGAGCCTTTTAATTGTCACGATTATCAGGATTTTCTAGCGCTTCCGAGCCTAGATCAACCTCCCGATTCGATACAACTTTGTGCGAAGTCGAAACCCAGATTCAAAACCTCAATCTGGACGATTTGAACCCCGACTTGAACTTCCCGGAGCAACTATTTCTTTAAGCCCACTTCTTACAGTTAACTCTAAAAACCTTTACTACATTCTTGACGCTTCTTCTAAATTCAAACTACTTATTGATACCGGAGCTGGTATCTCTATCTTCAAGAAAAATACCGTAAAGAATTTCACCCAAAGATCTCCTGAAAGGGTAACGATTCAAGGTATTACCCATGAAAAAATCCCCATTTCACAATATACCCTATTTCCATTCGATCCACGTAACCCACATAAAGTCTTCATATACGATTTGGACATTGAGTTTGACGGCATACTAGGATTAGATTTTCTCGAACACTATGAATGCATAGTTGACTTAAAATCTAAACAGCTAATAACAAATTTTAAAACCATCCCTTTACATAAAGTTCCTGATAACGATCAACCCTTGACTGATGTACCCGACACACCCAATGTTAAGCCAAATATTAACTCACAAACACCCACACAAAACAAAATAACTATTGAGGCACGAACAGAAAAGATCTTTAAACTTAAATGCGATCTTTCTAACATCGACGCCATCTTACCAACTAAAGAAATTGACAGAGTACAACTTCCAAGCGCACTCGTACACATTAACGCAAATGGCGAATTTCTAACTTCCATCATCAACGCTAACGCGTGATTTAAAACTGGAACCACTTGACAAAACTCACCCTCTTCTGAATTACAATATAGACGATTATCATGATTCCCAATACATAGACAGAAACTCGACTAGTAGACAACAAATTAGAACTGAACATCTCAATGACGAAGCACGCGAACAAATCACTAATCTTTGTTTGGAATTTCAAGACATTTTCTATCTTGAAGGTGACGTCTTGACTTTCACTAACGAGGTTAAACATTCGATTGATACGAATAACGCTAAGCCCGTTTTCACTAAATCATACAGATATCCTCAAGTTCATAAAGAGGAAGTGAAAACCCAAATTGGAAAAATGCTTGAACAAGGTATCATTAGGCACTCCTCATCTCCTTGGTCCTCCCCTGTATGGGTCGTCCCCAAGAAGCTCGATGCTTCTGGTAAACAAAAGTGGGGAGTTGTTATCGATTACAGGAAATTAAATGAATTGACTGTAGACAATAAATATCCTCTGCCAAATATATCCGATCTTCTCGACCAACTTGGAAAGTGTCAATATTTTTCGACACTGGATCTTCCGCTTCCGGTTCCATCAGTTGGAAATCCAAGAGTATATTCCAAAGAGTCGAAAATGGTCATTACGAATTCGTTCGTATGCCATTTGGACTGTACCTTCTACTCAGAATGGATATTCCAGAATGAACGTTGTCTCGTCTACATGGATGATATCATCGTCTACTTCCGACCATCCATGAACATATTTCCCGGTTCAGAAAAACGACTTCGGAAGTCTAACCTAGGAATTCAACCTGATAAGTGCGAATTTCTTCGTAAAGAAGTGGCTTATCTTGGCCATCTTATCACACAAGAAGGTGTAAAACCAAACCCTTCAAAGGTTGAATGTATTCAGAACTTTCCTCAACCCCAAACTCCGAAAGACATCAAATCTTTTCTTGGTCTCTCTGGGTATTGTAGACGCTTCATACCAAATTTTGCGAAGATCTCTAAACCTCTGACTAAACTACTCCAAAAAGACGTCAAATTCATCTTTGACGCAGATTGCAAGTCTTCCTTCAATGAACTGAAGCAAGCCCTTGTATCTGACCCAATCCTGATATATCCAAACTTTGGAGAACCCTTCCTGCTCACTACTGATGCTAGTGCTTTTGCTATTGGAGCGGTTCTTTCTCAAGGCCCTGTGGGAAAAGATCTCCCTGTTGCATACGCTTCTCGCACCCTCTGTGCTGCAGAGACACGATATTCCACCATCGAACGAGAATTGTTGGCCATAGTTTGGGCTGTTAAGCACTACAGACCGTAGCTTTTTGGGAGAAGGTTTACACTTCTGTGTGACCACCGTCCGCTTACTTGGCTCTTTTCCATCAAAGATCCTGGCAGTCGTCTAGCCAGATGGCGCCTTAAGCTAGAGGAATACAATTATAAGATCGAGTACAAGCCCTGCAAGGTAAACCAAAACGCAGATGCTCTTTCTCGCATCAAAATCAACCATTTCAAGCAATGTGCTGATTTCCTTTCCAAAATCAAAATTTTCGCTAACAACGAAACTGACTCCGAACAACCTGAAAACTCTGACAATGACGACGAACATGACGAAAGAATTATCGCTGAGTTTAATCGATTTGTTCAACTCTACAAAACTGAGTCAATAATCGATTACTCTAAAATTGAAATATCTAATTCTCAACTTTTAGACAAGTCCCACAAACGCATAGTTACATTCTTTTGGCAAAACAAAACTAACGACTTACACGACAAAATTATTGATGACTTTTTCGAAGAAGAACCTAATTTCAGTAATGACACTCTTAACAGTCAGGCATAGAAAGTACTTAGTTGTACCTTTGCCCTATGACCCTGAAACTATCGTCTCGCATCTTTTCAAAATTATTTATAACAACCAAGATCAATTCAACGACTCCGAAACATACTGCATAGAAAATAACATAGAACTTCCCATTCTTGAAATTCTATCTTTCATTCTCTCCGACAAAGAAATCAAACTCAAAATCTGCCAAAACATTGTTACAACTCCTATCCGAGACGAAATTCCTATAATAATACAACAATACCACTCTGGTAAAAACACCCTCCATCGTGGCATTAACGAAACCATCAGACGTATTAGGGAAAAATACAACTGGACCTGCTTAATTAAAACTGTAGAACAATTTTTCAAATCCTGTGAAACTTGCCAAAAGGTAAAGTTCTGTAGGAAAAACCTAAGTGCACCTTTTGCTATTACGGAAACACCCAAGACTCCTTTTGAACGTATTAACATTGACATCTTCGAGTATCCATCTAGAAATCATGTACTGACTATTAGGGACGAACTCACGAAATTTACGCAAGCCTACCCAATAAACGACAAAACAGCTTCAACTGTCGTAAACACCCTTTTGATTTTCTTTCAACATTACGGAACTCCAATTCGCATCCATTGTGACTATGGACGTGAATTTGATAACACCTTAATGCGGGATTTATGCCAACTATACGACATAAAACTGACATTCTCCAGCGTTCAACATCCCGAGTCAAACGGTTCTATTGAAAGATTTCACGCGACCTTAGTAGAAATTATAAGGGCAAATACAGCGGAACATCCAAACGAACATCCATTTAACGTGCTCCCTTATGCCATCATCTGTTATAATAACACGAAAAATAAAACCACCGGTTTCACGCCCTATGAACTCATATTTGGGCACACTTCTAGTAGGCCTCCAGAAACCCTTTACAACCAGGAAAAACTTATTTCGAAATGCGTAAGAGACCTAAATAACAGAATGGAGTATTATTACAGACTCGCCCGTGCTAAAACCGAAAGACAGAAAGAAAAATCTAAAGTGCGATTTGACCAACACGTTTCTACTAAACAACCCGATTACAAAGTAGGCGACAAAGTCTACGTAAAAGAGTCCCAAATCAAAAACAAAGCCGAAAACAAATTCAACGGCCCCTTCGAAATTACCGCAATACGAAAGAACTCTCCCACCGTCATAAATTTACAAACAAACCAAATAACTAAAGTTAACTTTGACAGACTAAAACCCTATTTTGAATAAATCCCTTTTTTCAGATTCTGTGGACTGTTTTCAGTCGTGAACCTTCAACAGTACTCCATTACGCCTGTTAACAATACTATAGCAGTTTTCTTTCATGAAGAAGGAACCGTTAAAATTTCTAATGACAAATGGACACTCCTTGTTTACAAAGATCTAAGCCCATTTCGAGACGCTACTTTAAACAACGACAATATACTGAACAGACTTTTAGATACTATCAACCACAACAAAACTAACGTCAAAATCTTCAAATTAAAAGTACAGACTCACGTAAGCCTCCTGAAACAAATATCAAAATCTGTTAACATCAAATATACAGAAATTTTCGCTGACACTGAGACTTACAGTACCAACAGAAAGAAACGCGGACTCATTAACGGACTGGGATCAATTTGGAAACCTATTTCCGGTAACTTAGATGCAACAGACGGAGAATACTTTAGTGACTCTATCAATAAAATTACTAAAGACCAACATCAAATTGAAAACTTAATGAAATGACAATTATCTGTAACAACTTCGGTCATTAATAGCCTTAATACCACACTACAAAAATTTCAGTCCGAAGAGAAAATATTTTCGGAAAATATCGAAGCAATTAGGAAGTCAATTGAGTTCATTACAGACGATCTTGCTTTTTATGAACTTCAAGCCAATGTCTTGGATTTGTGTGAAAGCTTAATGGAAAGTTACGTATACATTGAAGATACCCTCAACGATGTATTAACTGCAGTCTCTTTCGCCCGTCTAAAAATCTTATATAGCTCAATTATAAACCCAGTAGATTTGGTCGACTCCCTTCAGAAAATATCAAAGTCACTTCATGAAAATAACTTACCACTTCCAACCTATAGTTCAAATGTTGCTAGATACATCGATCTAATAGAATTGGAAGCTTTTCAGATCAATACTAAAATTGTTTTTGTACTAAAAATCCCCTTAGTCAATCCTGAAACTTTACACTGTACCGCTTGTATCCTATCCCAGTTTTGGATTATCGAACAGGATTTCACCATATTCTTCCAACAAAATTAAAATATATCGCGAGAGATGACGATTCGCTATTGTACGCATCTTTCGAAGATGACTGTAAGCCATTATCTAAAGAACATAAGATCTGTTCCAAAGTTATTCCACACACCATAGTCAAAGAAGCCCTCTGCGAAGCACAGCTTCTTAGACAGCCCTTCCTTCAACTTGCAAGCCTTTAATATTATATGCCAAGAGTATAATATTCAAGAGATTGATCTGAACCTTTGGTTAATCTCGATTTCAGGACAGTTGCCCATCAACATCAAGTGCAAGGGAGAAGATGTCGTTACCCAATCCATTTCGACAAATTCTCTATTGACCATCCAACCCAGTTGCAATGCCTTCATCGGTAACACCAGGGTCCATGCCAGAAGGACCACCAACAACGTTGACAACATCACACTTAAGAGTCACCCAGTCAACATCCCCTACAACTGTTGCGACAACCTGCCAACCATCAGTCAACTTCCAAAGTTGAAACCCATGAGACTACAGGAATTGGATGCCAGAGACCTGAATATCGCTAACCATAAGCTTAGACAATACTCCAGGGAATTGGAAAAGCTCCTGGACCAACCATTCTTGGAGAAACACACCTCCTGGTTTACGATCATCACAATGGCAACAACCGCAATTGTGGTTGCCCTCCTTTTCGTCAGCATCATCAGGAAGAAGCTTCCAACAATCAGCCCTTCTGCCGATCCAGCACCACTACCAGGTCCATCAACCATCAAGCCCATGGTAAAACTCCATAGCCTCCTTAGTCCTGTCGAGGATATTGAATTGCAGAACCTCCCTTAAAAGTCGATGCTGTTGCATCAACTTTTTTATATGGATGGGAGTTGTTATATAAGTTATTCCATCGACTTATATGAAACAACCTAGCAAACAGTTCCCAAGCTGAGTCAGCATAACACGAGTCGTCTCCAGTTACCCGCAGACGAACATCCGTGAGAACTGCAAGCGCTGCGACACCTTAGTCAGCGTTCTTAGTTTATAAATTATACTTTTTCATTGTAACATCATTCATTATTACTTACAGTTCTGTTTTACAGTTGTACAGTTTAGTTTAACACTCATTTTGGAAAAGAACTCTATTGGTAAAGTGATAAAATCGACCAATATCCCTAATATTTTAGTCGATTTTTCGATAACTCCTTATGCATGTGTATAGTTTTTTAACGTTTAATCTATTAAGGAAGATCCTTAAGTGATCTCATATACTTTAGTGCGACGTGCAACTTGCAGTTTTGCAGAAAATCGCCGAAAATTGCAAAATTCTTATCAAAAATTTCATCGAAATGACATAACGGACATTTTCTCATAAATATTTTAATTCCAACGTAATAGTGCGATAATTTTAGACACTAGAAGTTTTAATTGCTAATTTGAAAATTTTCTATCTACATCTCAAGCATATAGGTAGTAAAGCATAGTATTTTCGGCTCCTTAAATCAATGAGTACCAAGCTCGTTTTGTTTGTATACCAGGCAAATTTTTCCATTATGCGAAGACTGTGCTTTTGGTTGTCACATTCTCCCGGCCTAATAGAAAATTCAGTGACAACACATGTCAAACATTAAACTGCTATTTGGTACGTTTATAGACAGGGTGTTTAGTTATAGCAAACAAAATCACAAAGTAAAGTGATAGAAGGAGTTGCATTTATATGAAGATTGAAATATAGGATGGACTAGAATGATAGTGGTCCTTAGGCAGCCGTATATATAGGATGGTTGGATATATTCAATTAGTAGATAAGTATGCAATGAAGGATTTTAGATTTGCTTGGCACCGGCTTCAAAATATACTAGATTGGTAGGTAATTAATTTGTACAGAATGGGTAGGTACCTAACAACATTGAATGTGTCATTTATTTGCTAGAGTTGTATTTTATAATTATTTTTAGCTTTTTAGTTATAGGTAGAAGTCGGTTTTTTTAATGTTTTATTTATTTTCAAGATAAACTCAATTAGCAGAAAAAGTATCATTTTCTTGAATTTCATTTTTTGCCCAGGACTAGGTAAGAGGAATATTGAAGTATTAAATTTTCTGTGGATGGTACTTTGGGTACTAAGTTGTTGCATTGTCTGGTACTTCTGTTTCGTTTAAAATGCTGTAAGTTACTTCTAATCATGGATCTTCCTGTTTAATACAGTTGTCTGCCTCTTTTATTTTACTCTTCGGGGTTGAGGTCCTAATAAATGATTCTTCTCTTTTCTCAGAGCTCCAAGGATGGACTATCTCCAAGATTTTCAAATGTGGTATCATTTTCATACTCAGCATCAGTATTTTGTGTGAAAATTTCTAGAAACAAGTATAAATCCTACATGAATAGGCTTCACTTTATTAACAAAGCAATGATTTTCGTCGTCATCATAGAATTATTTAACAAGTTATTGGTAGTCAATTGAAAACCATTAAATGTTGGTTTGATTGACAATACTAAATTAATATTCCGTTTTTCCAGCTGCCAGCAACAGCTGAAAACATATAACACGTCAAGTAACTTTTAATAGTGGTAGTGAATACTTTACCCACAATCCACAATCTTTAACAGAGACCATTATGAAACCCTATCAGGAATGCAACTGACAGTATTAAATCAAAAAATATTGCACTACAGATTAAGCCGAGCCAGACGAGTAGTGGACTATACTTTTGGAACAAATGCATCTGTGTTCAAAGTTCTGAGAAAAACATTACTATTCGTCTCTGACAAAGTTCAAAGGGTAGTTATGACAGTTGCCTGCATAAATAACTTATAACAATGTTTGTTGAAGTGGATGACCATATGCATAATGAAAGTTTAAGAAATTCACAATTTAACAGATAGTTTTCAACCGTTTGAAGCATTCCTCAAACAGTAACATTGTAGGCAATTGATTTTAGAATAGAATGTACTAATTATTTTGCCACAACTAACTAAACCATTTCGGTATCTAATACTATAATACGAGCAATGTTTGTATATATATATATATATATATATATATATATATATATATATTATTACTAACACAATTAATTTTTAAAAAAAACTTTTTATTTGAAATACAAAGATTAATACTTGAAAATAACAATGTTGAAATAAAATATAACTTAATGAATTTAAAACACTTAATGACGCTCGCTGTCGTCGCATGTGAATTTATAATGTTGGTTTTGCAAGCTAAGGATCAGCAGATTACACGTGCGAGGAAGCGAAGTGTTGTCCGTGGGAATTGCTATATCGTGAAATATGAGATGTAATACGATATTTATGAGAAATGATTATTATATTGTTGCTATGGTGTAAATATTCTAAGTGTAATTTATGACGGATATAACAACTCCCCTTACCAACAAAAAGTTGCTATGTTACAGGAACTTTTTTTGCATAAAATAAGTACAAAAGCAATTCATGAATAAAAATCTTAAGCTAATACAAATTTCCAAAGGTAATTAAAATAATAAAATCAATAATCTAAAGATAATAATAAATTTTCATACACATTGTTACATAAAATAAAGAAAATGGTAAAAGAGAAAACGTCATAATCAAAATTTACATTATTTATTTACTTGAAGTTCGATATCTCCGGCAGTTTTCTCCTCTAGGATAGGTCTTAACTTTGGTAAAAGTCTAGACAGTCTACTTTGTGATGACTTCGTAGGGTTTTCGACCTTTTGGGCTGTGTGACCACTGGTCCAAAATGTTTTAAGCACGAAGGCAGCGATAGTCATAACTATGGAAATTATGGTGGCATATGTAAACCACGAAATATTTTTGTTGACGAATGTTTGGTTAATTAGCTCGTCCAACTCGTTCAACTTATGATTGGCGATATTTAATTCATCCACATTTAAGTCATTGAGCTTTAATGGTGTCAGCTCTGGGACTTGGATTTTCTCAGAAATCGTGTCACAACAATTGAAGGGGGTGACAACTGGCTGGTAATTGTCTATTATGTTGATGGGTTTGAATGCTTCTGCTTGGACTTTAGTTATTCCAACAAAAGCACTGCATTCGCTCTGTAATTTTAACAAGGAAATGTTTGTAATTGTTAAAATCTTTGCACTAATATTTGGACGACTGATTGTGATGCTGAGGGGTTCCGCAACCCTGACTAACCATACGTTGGTTTCTAACTTTTGAACATGGTAGCCTTGGGCGAGTATCACTGCACTTTTACAATTATCTGGTACGGTTTTGAGCAGTTGGGCTTCACACAGAGCACTCGAGTCTATTGGGTACGCATAAAGTTCTGAACACAATTTCTTCCGGATCTTTAATGGTTTGCACTCACTTAAGTTTTTAATGGGGATATACATCAAAAAATCATCATTTTTGGCAATATAATTTTGGGTAAATGACAGTACATGATGCAAGCCAGTTCTATCATCGTAGACGAGAATAGGATATAGACGAAAAGCAGTGAATGTTGTTCGATTAAAGGTATTCTTAATATAAAAACAAGGTCTGAGCCTGTTTGAAAAGCCTCCAATTCAGTGATTTCTAAATATCGCGCAATACTCGAATATTTAACAGGTAGAGGCAAATTATTCTTTACGAGATTTTGCGATATTTCCTGTAGGGCGGTTATGAACTGTTCGGGGGTTAAAATAGAAGTTTGAATAATTTTTAAACGGGCGAATGTAATTGAGTTTAACACGTCGTTTAAGCTATCTTCTAAGAATAAGTAGTTTTCCATAAGCCTTTCAGACATTTCTAAAAATTAAAGTTTAGCTTCCATGTATGTCATTTTATCGCTTAGTTTACGTATAGTATTTTCAATTTTCCGAATATTTTCATTGAACGCTTTTTCGTCAAGTTGGATATGTTGTATAGTATTGTTAAAGTTTTTTATCAATGAAGTTGTTACGCTAATTTGATTTTTCAAAAGGTTTTCTACTTGAAACTATCTGTTGATACTATTTGTGAAATATTCCCCATCAGCGGCATCTAGGTTGCCAGTTATTGCCTTGAAGATTGTACCGGCACCATCAATTAATCCGCGTTTATATCTCCTGGTATCCATATGAATTTCGCTAAATTTGTTATTTATGGATTTCGAAATTTGGTTAAGTAAATTTAAGTGAGTTTGGACGTCGGCACGGAATAGGTTCATTGAGTTGAGGTTATAAGAAATAGATCTTGTTAATGTGTCAAGGAGTCTGTTATTAGTAGTGAATACTTGTTCATGAGCTGAAAGGTTTTTATGAACGAATGGTGTCCATTTGTAATTTGAAACGTCAATTCGTGCTTCCTCGTGATAGTAAATTCCTATTGTGTTATTTATGGTTTTTATTTCGAACTGGGATGCTGCTGATCCGAACAGCAGGATGACCCTGTCTTATATGAATGGTTTCATGCGATCAAAGTTTACTTTCGTATTTTGGTTAGTTCGGGGGTTTAATAGAGTTGCTGAATTTTTATGGGTTTCTAATATTTCGAAAGGTCCGTTAAACTGGTTTTGCAGTTTGTCTTTAAATTGAGATTCTCTTATGTACACTTTATCACCTACTTAGTAATTAGGAGGGTTTCCCGAAACGTATTTGTCAAATCGGGCTTTTTGTTTCTGTTGTTCTGTCCTTTCACGAGCGATCTTAGAGTAATGGGAAATTCTATTATTGAGGTCTCTAATGTATTTTGTTATCAGGTCTTTTTGGTTGTATAAAGTTTCTGGGGTCTACTGGAAGTATGGCCGAAGATAAGTTCATAGGGTGTGAACCCATGTGTCTTATTGGCAGAGTTGTTATATGCGATTACCGCATAGGGCAAAATGTTAAAGGGGTGTTCATCGGGATGTTCTGCTTTATGAATTCGTAACATATCTAGAAGAGTAGAGTGAAACCGTTCTAATGATCCATTGGATTGCGGGTGTCCAACACTTGAATATGAAAGTTTAATGTCGAAGAGTTTACAAAGATATTTAAGTAGGGCGTTATCGAATTCGCGTCCATAGTCACAGTGTATTCTAATAGGTGTTCCGAAATGTTGGAAAAATAAGTATTGACTACTGCTTTAGCAGATTTGTCGGTGATTGGGTATGCTTCGGAAAATTTTGTTAACTCGTCTCGTATGGTCAAGGCATGGTTTTTATTCGGGACTTCGAGGATGTCAATGTTAAGTCTTTCGAATGGAGTTCTTGGAGTTTAAGTCATTACCAGAGGGCTATCAAGGATTTTGCGAAATGTTTTAGCTGTTTGACATATTGGACAGTTCTTAATATAATGGTCAACATCTTTTGTAAGACCCTGCCAATTATATTTTTCCCTAATTCGCCTAATTGTTTCATTAATACCCCTCTGTATGTTAGTTTTTCCGTTATGAAACTGTTCAAGAATTATTGGCACTTGATCTTTTTCGATAGTTTGAGTTATGTTTTGACAAACTTTCCATTTTACGTTTAATTCTGCAAAGATAAACGAAAGCATTTCTAAAATAGGTAATTCCAAGTTATTCTCGACGCAACAGAGTTCTGATTCGGTTAGTACATTTGTGCTTTTAAATATTGAAGCAAATAGAATCTCGTTTACGGTTTCAGGATTAGATGGTAAGGCTGTAATATAATACCGTCTTTTTTTAACACTTTTGCTGGAGAATACGTTAATTTTATATCGTTCGAAGTCGGCATTTTCTTCAAAGATATATTCCAAGATTTTGTGGAGAAAAGAATGTTTTTATTTTCTCTGTCAAGAAGTTGGCTGTTAGAGTATTGTATCTTACTGTAGTCAATGAGTGAAACTGTTTTGTAACGTTCTACGAACGTTCGAAATTCGGTAAATAATAGGTCATCGTCGTTATTTGTTTCAGTTTCGTGTGAGTCGGTGTCATCGTTTTCGTTAAGGGGGTTTATTGGAAAGTATTGAAGATTGTTGGTTGACTGGAAATTGATGCATTCATTGAAGTGAGTTCTTTTAATGCGCGAAAGGGCGTCGGCATTTTTGTTGACTTTTCCTGGCTTGTATATGATTTCATAATCATATTCCTCAAGTTTGAGGCGCCATCTCGCAAGTCGACCACCAGGATCTTTAATAGAGAAGAGCCACGTTAACGGGCGATGATCGGTCAGGAGTTTAAACTTGCGGCCAAAAATTATTGGGCGAAAGTGTTTGACAGCCCAGACGATGGCCAGAAGTTCGCGCTCTATGGTGGAGTATCTAGTCTCTGCTTTGCAGAGAGTTCTAGAGGCATATCCAATGGGCAGGTCTTTGCCTATTGGTCCCTGGGAAAGTACAGCGCCGATTGCGAAAGCACTAGCATCTGTAGACAGAAGAAAAGGTTCGTTGAAGTCGGGATAGATCAAGATCGGAGTGGACGTGAGAGCTTGTTTTAATTTGGTAAAGGAGTCAACACAGTCTGAATTAATTTAAATTAAACGTCTTTTTCGAGCAGTTTTGTGAGAGGTTTGGATATTTTGGAAAAGTTTGGTTTAAATCGACGATAGTAGCCAGCTAGACCTAGAAAAGATTTAATGTCTTTCTGGTTCTGCGGTTGAGGAAAGTTAAGTACACATTCAACTTTGGACGGGTTCGGTTTAACTCCGTCCTTTGTAATGAGGTGTCCTAAATACGCGACCTCCTTGCGGAGAAATTCGCATTTATCAGGCTGAATCTTAAGATTTGCCTTCCTAAGTCGTTTGAATACTTCAGTCAGTCGGGTCAAATGTTCGTGTATAGTTGGTGAGTAGATGATTATATCGTCCATGTAGACCAAGCATCTCTCTTTCTGGATTCCGATGAGAATTTTGTCCATCGCTCTTTGAAAGGAGCATTCTTCAAACCGAAAGGCATGCGAACGAATTCAAAATGACCGTTCTCTACAGTGAAAGCGGTTTTTTTGAATGTCCTTCGATTCAATTTCGATCTGGTGAAAGCCAGAAGCAAGATCTAGTGTAGTAAAATATTGGCATTTGCCAAGTTGGTCCAGTACGTCCGATATGTTAGGTAAGGGATACTTATCGTCCACTGTGAGTTCATTAAATTTACGGTAGTCCACGACTACACGCCACTTTTGTTTGCCGGATGCGTCTTGTTTTTTTGGGACAACCCACACAGGGGAACACCAAGGGGAATTTGAAGAGCGAATGATAACTTGTTCTAACATTTTTGAGACTTGGGTTCGAACTTCTTCATTATGGATTTGGGGGTAGCGATAAGATTTGGTGAATATGGGTTTCGAGTTATTTGTATCAATAGAGTGTTTTATTTCGTTAGAGAAGCTAAGATTGTCCCCTTCTAAATAGAAAATGTCTGAGAAATCGATGCAAAGTTGTTAGATTAATTCTGCCTCTTCTTCGTTGAGATGTTCGAGTCGAAGTTGTTTGCGAATTTCTGTTAGTATCTCTATGTTAGAGTTGTTTCCGAAAGAGATTTGTTCGCAGTGTTTAATAGAAAGATTCTGAATGGGTTCTAATTGGATTTTGTTAAAATTTATAATTTTTGGGCTAGCATTCGCATTTAAAATAGTAGTGAAAAATTCACCCTTGTCAATAACCTGGACTAAAGCGTTTGGTAATCTTACGTTTTCTATTACGGTGGAAGTTAGAATGGCCTCCGTATTTCGTAAATCGCATTTAAGTTTAAAAATGCGTTGTGTCCGCGGTTCGATACTGATGGTATTTGAAATCGTTTGGTTGTTTATCTGTAGTTGTCTGTCGGTTGATAATGTCTCTTAAATAACTTTCATGAGAGGGATAGTTTTGAAATTTGTGACGAGAACTTTCTTATTAAAGTCTATTACACAATTGTAATGCTCCAGGAAATCGGAGCCTAATAGACCATCGAATTCGATGTCTAGATCGCATATGTAGACTTTGTGTGGATCTGTTAGATTGAACGGGAGTAAAGTGGATTTGTTTATGAGTATTTCATGGTTAGTGACACCTTGTATCACAACGTTTTCAGGAGATCGTTATGGAAATTTTGCACAAGTTTTGGGCTTGAAGATAGATAAGCCTGCTCCTGTGTCGATTAACAATTTGTAAGTGTTAGAAGCGTCATTGATGTAAAAGAGGTTCTTTGAGTTAACAGAAAGTGCGGGGCTTATAAGAAAGCGTTTTCCGGGAAGTTGAGGTTTGGATTGAAGCTGTCGTTGAAATTCATTTTCTCGAATTGGGACTGAAGATTGAGGATTTGAGTGTCCGGTGATTTGTCTACGGTGAGAGCCGTTTGAAAATTTCGCTGAGAATTATCGGGTATATCAGAGCAGAATTCTGGGTAAACATTTTCATAATTGTTTTAATTTTCATTATTGTGAACCTGAGAGTAATACAGATCGTTACTTTGCGTTTCAGTATCCACATGTGAGTATTCATCTTGTTGAGGGTAATCAAAGTCATAGAAATTATTGGACTGATCATTTGTGTAATTGTGAGTATTATAAAAATCTGACTGGTTAAAGTGATGGGCCCTTTGTTGCTGATTTCTTTCTGAAAAAGTTTGGATTGGGTCGAAAGCTGTTCGGACCTTGATTTTGTCCGCTAGTTGAGGGTCGATTTTGTTGAAATTGTTGTCTATTCTGGTCAAAGTTGGGTCTCATTTGGTTTGCGGGCTGAGAAAATTGATTAGGTCGAAATTGTTGGAAATTATTATTGTTAAAATTCGAGTTTGGCTGTTGTTGCCTTTATCTAGTTAAGCATTTGTTAAACGAATGCCCTGTTCGTTTGCAAAACGAGCATTGCTTTATAAAAGTAGTAGCGTTTGGTCTTTTTTGTGGTTGTTGGTTACGTGTCACTTGAAACTTTTGGTTTTCTAAAAGACACAGTTGTATCTCCCGTTTTATTCTAGAAACAGCAGTTATAATGCTGGCACGTATAATTTGCCCTATTTTTGGCTCAAGACCTGTTAAAAGGCTGTTGAGAGCCATAGAGTCAATGAGAGAAATTTGTGCGTCTTTTTCTTTTGTAGTTATATTTTGTTTATTGACGGCCGTGTGCATTTTGGCTTCGTGTGTTTGAAGGCGGGCTGCGAAAGTTAATGGGGACTCATTGGAAAGTTGCCGCATTCTCTAAAGATCTTGAATTAATGCAGACAAATGGCTTGAATCACCAAAGTGTGTTTCAAGAAGCGTTTTGATGTCGTTGCAAGTTGATGGGTTCCGGGAATTTACAAGTTCGGCGGCATGGCCTCTCAACTTGTTTTTTATGTTAAGGATTAATAAGGCTATTTGATCAGCAACAGCCATGTTGTGTGCTGTTGTGTAAGAGCTAATCAACGTGTTAAGGAAAATGGGATTCCCGTCGTATTCAGGGATAATCGCAAATATCTCAGAAATTTTGTAAGGTTCTACCGTTGGGGTTGTGGCACCTTGTCTAGTCCTTGCCATTTTGTATTTAGAATATGGTTGTTGCACAATATTAGAAAATTCAATGACACAAAAACAATAGCAATAGCAGAATGAGAATTCAACTATCAGATTAAAGTATATAAAATGTTACCAAAAAGGGATAATAATAATTTGTTGTGAAAATATTTAAAACCTTGTTAATATATTGCGAAATATTTTATCGATATATAGTGTAGGGGAATGGTAAATTAGTTAAAAAGGAAATCAAATATTAATAAATCAGTACAAAAATAAATAAATATGATAAAAATAAATTGTCCTTGATGATAGAAATTATCGATCAAAAATAAAATAAAAATAGTGATTAAGTGTAAATTAAACTTGATTCTTACAGTATAAATCTCGGCATGGACTGTTCTGTGAGGACCGCACTGGTTACCCTGGCTTGTTCCTGGTGCTGATTTACTCGCTGTTGTGTCTCCAGCTCGAAGGTCGTTGTTCCACAAAGGTTTAGAAACCACCACGACGAGTGAGAATTCTTCGTGTTCTTGCCGTGTTGGAACAATCCCCCTGACTGCGCCAATTTTTATATTATTACTAACACAATTAACTTTTTAAAAACACTTTTTATTTGAAATACAAAGATTAATACTTGAAAATAACAATGTTGAAATAAAATATAACTTAATGAATTTAAAACACTTAATGAGCCTCGCTGTCGTCGCATGTGAATTTATAATCTTGGTTTTGCAAGATAAGCATCAGCAGATTACACGTGTGAGGAAGCGAAGCGTTGTCCGTGTGAATTGCTATATCGTGAAATATGAGATGTAATACGATATTTATGAGAAATGATTATTATATTGTTGCTATGGTGTAAATATTCTAAGTGTACTTTATGACGGATATAACATATATATATATATATATATATATATATATATATATATATTTAGGTGGTTCCCGGGAATTCATGCGCGTAGTTGATAACTGGTCCCTGCCGGGATCGATGGTGAAATGACGACGTTTCGGCAGAGTGACATCTGCCCTCATCAGGTCGGTTCGCATAATTCTCGTAGCCTTCTGCTTTCGCTTCTAGTTACTCGAATACTAAGATTTTCAGAAGCGCTCGCGCTGTTATATAGTCGCGGCTCGGCTCCTATTGGTTGGCACCGGAAACGGCTGCGTGTGATTGGCCCTTGGTGCTCAGTAGGCACGCCTCCCGCCTGCTGATTTTTTATTTTCGCTTGAGTTGTTATTGGACGGGTCCAGGCCAGTACGGTGTTTAATAGAATTTTCCAACAATTCGATAAGTTCTGAATTTCATTGTGTGCCTCTTCGCTATGTCAATTGCCTCTCTTACGAGTCTTGATTTCGGGTGTTCTATATTTGCCAGTACTCTGGTGTTCTCAAAGTCTATTCGGTGTGACATCGTGGTGGCGTGTTCCGCAATGGATGTTGTTCTTTCTTGCTTTCTTACAGCGTTCTGGTGTTCATCACCTCTAGCTTGAATTCTTCTATTAGTTTGCCCCACATAAGTTTTATGACAGTCTGCACATGGAATCTCGTACACTCCCTTTTGTTCTAAAGAGATCCTCGTCTTCGGAGTCCTCAACACCGTGCTTATTTTTCTGTCTGTATTGAAAATAGTATCGATATTGTGTATCCGTGGAATTCTTGCAATACTGTCCAGGGTCCCCTTGACATACGGTAAATAAGCCTTGGTTATTGGCGTCTCATGTTCCTCGTCTGTTTGTCTCGGTTTTGACTTTAGGGCTCTTTGTATATTTCGGTCTGTAAATCCGTTTTGTCTCAGAGCTGTTTTTAAACTGTCCATTTCCTGTTTGATGCTATCCTGGTCAGCTAATCTTTGTGATCTGGTTACTAAAGTCTTGACGACGGCTTGTAGTTGGGCTGGGTGGTGTTGAGAATTAGCATGAAGGTATCTGTTGGTGTGAGTTGCTTTCCTATATACTGTATGGCCAAGGGTTCCATCTTCCTTCCTATTTATGAGAACATCAAGGCTTCAACTTCCATAGTAAACTTTATTTTGTGATGGATGCCATTAAGGTGGTCTAAAAAAGTATTGAGGTGTTCCCTCCCATAAGGCCAAATTACAAATGTATCATCCGCATATCGCAACCATAAACTGGGTTTAAGAGTTGTTACATTGTTGTCAACTCTGCATTCGTTTCGGCCCTAAATTCGCTAATCTCATCGAACTTATCCCATATTATCGGGTGGAGTGTATTGCTTAGTTGTAGGTGGATATCTAGAAGTTTAGTATTAAGAACATCAAAATCTCTTCTGACATCACGTATGGCTTCCCTAAGTAGGGCACAACTAGCTTTCCATAAGATATTCTGTGTTTTTCTGCTGTTCTTCCAGAACTTTACCGTCATGTTTTTCGGAATGATTCCTTCATCGCGGCATCGTTCTAAACAACAACAATGCAACAACAGGCAAAATTTAACAAATTGAAGCTCCAACAGAAGCCCAAAATCCCTTTGGGATTGCCTAGAATGCTTTTTATCGTCTTATGAGGTTTGTAGGAAGTGTTGATGTTGTTTTTCCTAAGGATTCTTCCGATCCGATCTGTCACTCCTTGTCTGTACGGAAGGGTGGTCGCTGCCTTTGGGGGGTCTTGTTGGGTTTCTTCGTGCCTTGGTAGTTCTTGTTGATTCAGGGCTCGTCGTATGGTGTTGTTGCTGTACCCATTCCTCCTCAAGGTATGTGAGATGGTGTTTAGTTCCTCTTGTTTGTGTTTGGCGTCTGCAATGCGTCGTGACCTGCATATAAGTGTATTTGCTACTGCTTGTATTTGGGAGGGATGATGGTGGGATTTAGCATTAAGGTATCTGTCGGTGTGTGTCGGCTTTCGATAGACTGTGTGTTCTAGCTTCCCTGTTGTTGTCCTTTTTAAGTAGATGTCCAGAAAAGGAAGGCATCCATCTTCTTCCATCTCCATGGTGAATTAGATCCTTTCGTGTAGAGAGTTTGCCAGGTGTAGGAAATTGCTGAGTTCCGTATCCCCATGAGGCCACACTATCAAGATATCGTCTACGTATCGTAGCCAGACTTTTGGTTTCAGAGGGGCTGTGTTTAAAAGGGCCGTTTCGAAATAAGCCAAGAAGAGGTTTGCCACCGCTGTTGAGAGTGTCGAGACCATAGGTGCACCGTCGACCTGTTTGTAAAGTTGCCTGTCAAAGGAGAAATATGTGTTTTTGAGGCAATGTTCCGCGAGTTGTATGATGTGCGCAGAAAGGTCTTCATTCATGGCAATTTGGTCCAAGGCTTCGTCGACGGGGATGCTTGGGTAAAGTGATTTGACGTCGAGACTTGCGAGGCGGTCTTCTTCTTGTAAGTTTAGGTCCCCTATGGTTATGAGAAGATGTTCGGAATTTTTTTCGTAGGATGCGGCATTTTCGACTAAAGGTTGCATGGCTGCTGCGAGGTACTTCTCGAGTTGAAAGCAATGACTATCGGGCGCATCGGGACTCCTTCCTTGTGAATTTTTGGCAGACCGTACAGCTTGGGGAATCTACTGGATTTTTCTCTCGGGATGAGTCTTTTGCGTATGTCCTCATCTGGTATGAGAGCCTGAATCTTGGATTTGGTTGTTTTTTCCAAGTAGGTTGTCGGGTCTCTCTTGATTGGTTTATAGGTTTGGTCCAGTAGAATTTCTTTCATTTTTGAGTTGTAGTCATTTGTGTTCACCGTGGCGTTTCCCTTGTCCGCTGGTAGGATTGTGATGTCTTTGTTTTTCCTAAGGTTAGTGAGTGCTTGGTGTTCTGCCTTGGATACGTTTGGCTCTGGTTTTTTAGCAGACCGCAGGATTCTTGCTACGTCTTGCCTTATTTCTTCGGCTTTCTCCGGTTCGACGTGGTGTAGTGTTGATTCTACGCCAGAGATGATATCTTCGACTGGTATGATTGTTGGAGTTATTGCGAAGTTGAAGCCTTTACACAGGATCTGTTTCTCGACAGCGGAGAGTGGATAGTTGGAAACGTTGTGGACCACTTTGTCATAGTCTAGCGGCCTAGTATTTGTGATCTGTACGGCCTTCCTAGCAAGGTTTTGATGTTTCTTGTTTAGTCTGGCTGTTTTGAGTTCTTTGTCTGTTTCTGTTGGAAAGAAAATTAGTTGTTCTGTTGACGTCCAGATTAGTTCGTGGAGGGTGTTGCTGAGTTGCAAGTGTGAAGTCAGTAGATCCCTCTCGGTCATGGCTAAGTGTCGTCTTGTCCGGTGTATTTCCTCGCGCATTAGCCCTCTTCTGGCATTGTTGAGGATGGTGTCGGTTTTCTTACTATGGGTGTGGTAGGAAAGCTTGGTGAAAGATGGAAGGAGATTTTCGTCTCTGCATTTTATCAGGAAATGGAGATCGCACAGGAGTGTGGTTTTTCTTCTCCTAAGCTTTTCGAAGAGCTTGATGGATTTGAGTGTCTCCTACCCATAGAGGTGTACAATGTTTGAAAACAAGTTGGCACGGACGGAACTATGTGTAGCTCTCTTGATGGTCCGGGTGTTCGTCCGCTGAAAGTTTTGTCCCTGTAAAGGAACGGTCGCCTGACGTTTCGCCAAAATCTCACTTGGCATTTTCATGAGGCTTTTCCTGTTCTTCCAACACGAAGGGTGGCTGCAGGTTCGGACCCTTCCGGACTACTTCGTATCCGAGATCGTCGGCTAGGTCGTTCTCCGGTTGGTCTGCTCTCCGTGGCGTCTGAAGTGGAAGTGAGCTCTGATATGTGCGCGCCGCTATTTATGCTATTATGCTATCTCCCGAGTCCCCTTATATATATATATATATATATATATATATATATATATATATATAGAGTTCTGGAAAACGATGAAACTTTCACATTTGGAAGTTTCGATGGACAGAAATCGATTGGCGAGGGTTTCATATTTGGGAAAAATCGTTTTACTGAGAAATTAAATTATTAAAAAATTGAGTGACAGTTTGTGACAATCAAGTCGGTTGCTTTGTAACATCAAAGCGTTCAATATAGGGTGATTTGGTAACGTACGTAAGAGTGAGACTCCTGTTTTAAAAATTCTTTCAATACAGTGTGACCTATTTGAAAGTGAAATTGTTCTTGTAAACATTCTTTCAATACAAATTGTATTTGTATGTTCCGAAAATGCCTCCGTAATTTTTTCCTAGCATCATATTTTTATAGCTAGACATTTCAAGTTTTCATGTGAAAAGATTGCCATGGTAGCAATTTTTGGATGAGTAATGGGGTGCGCTAAAAACAAAGTATACAAAAGAAAGTATGAGACAGTTGGTGACCTAAGGGAGGCGGTATTATAAGCAATTGAAGAAATTGATAGGCGGTCTGTGAGAGAGTCGGTAATGTCAATCTTAAAAAGATGCAATATTTGTCTTAATAATAATGGTGGAATTTTCAAACATAAATTGTAACCATTATTATGTATTTTAATTTCTTAAGTATTTAGTAAGTACCTACATATTTAGTTTTTTCGTTATATCTGATATACCTAATAAAAAAATCGTTCAATGGTTTTTGGAGTAGTTATTAATAAATCAATCTATTTTATGGCTAACTACGTTAAAAGTGAAAATAAGAAAGAAAAGCATCCATAACTCCGTTATTTTTTTGAATAACTATATTGAGTATTATATCCTTGAAAAGCTCTAAAAATGTCCGATTTTTTCAGGTCATAGCCAACTATGGTTTCCATTCAAAAAAACATAAGTTTGTGCCATATCTCGACAGCTGTTACGCAAACGAGGACATGACAATCATATTCGGGATACAATTCAATATTGATATTTACACTTTTTTTATAAAATCAAAACCAAAGTAGCTAGAGGGATTTGACTAAATATCTAGTAAGCCATGACTTTTTACAAAAATCTGAAAGTGTCAATAAATTGGGCTAGTAAAACTGCAAATCTTTCCCAATTTAACCATTGCTCTATCTCCGCTAGTTTCCGAGATCCCCATACTGATCATAAAAAAAACTCATCCTGTATATGCAACTTTTTATAGGCTACCAAATATACCATATTTTAAATCACACTACATAACTATAATTTCACACAACCATATTTTTAAACTACCCTGTATTTGCATTTGTTTATGGCCACCTATTGTAATTTTTTTGAACCACCATGTATAATAATAATTCCAATACATCCTATATTGCAACAACCCTGCAGATGCTAATAAGCTACCCTATAGGCATAACATGCTATTAACATTTTTTAGCGACCTGCATAACAATACTTTTACTCCGCCCTGTAAGTCAGTTATCATTAATTTCCAACTGCTTATGAGGTTCCCTACACAATTATTTTTTCTCGCTGATTTCTAACCATACTATAATTCCATTTGACACTATATTTTAACCATCCTGCATAGCAACTCTTATGAACCATCTAACATATTTTAAACTACCCTATACAATTATAATTCTACACCACCAATTCATTAGGGTGCTTTTTCTGAACTTTTTTTTCGGTCCCATGGTGGAAGTGTTGTTGTACCATAAAAAAATTCCCTGAAAGTTTGAGCCCTTAATATTAATATTAAGTATTAAACCAAGGCGTGTAAAGATTTCCCATTTAAAATACACTTAAAACTTGGTATTTTTTCTTTTAAATTTTATAACTCACAGGCATTTAATGGGATTATCTCGCCCAAACACAGGTCTTTCTCAGAATTGAAAGCTCTACAAAAGTCTCCATTACAGTAAAGTCATAAATTCCACCTACGGGGTAGTACGGGCCCCTAAACCTAATTTTTCCATAAAATTTGCGTTTTTTTGGATTTATCTCGTACAAAACACTAGCTACAGAAAAGTTGTAAATGACAAACTTGTAGGAAATTTAATTTCCTAGAAAATCGTAAATATTAATACTTTTTGAGATACAGATATTTTAAGTTGAAGTGGTATGGAATCCTTAAGTTAAATTGTTAAATAAATTAATTTCACTATAAATTGTCATTTAAATCACTGATTATTAATATTTCACATTAAAAACTATTGAAAAATTGTATAATTGAACATTTTGAAGCTGAAATTAAAGAAAAAAAATTGGAAAGGATTTTTTCCAATTTTTTTTCCTCCTAAAAATTTCATGTCAACTTCTTTTGTGATTTTTATTTTATCTCTTGAAAATAATTGCAATTTTCTCACAATTTTATTCCTTTTTCTGTTTTCCAATTAGAATAATCATCCAAGGGACGACTATAAAGAATTGCTAGTGCTGAGCAGTATCTTTTTGGGTGGTGTTAACAATCAAGATGTAAAATTTAAAGCACCTGGGGCTTGTCATCATGCAAGATGGCTCTCAAAAGCTCTTTATTGTATAAAAATATAAGTATCAGCAGCAGTACTGAATATTATACGTAAAGTCTGTGTTTTTATTGTATTATTTTACGTTAAAATATGGTTCAATGCTCCAAATGCCATAAAAGCACCAAATTCCGATTTACAACTGATAAAAGATCTCATCGAATATCGAAAAATACATCCAGAAATCGCCAATGCAGCACTTGCAAAACTATCAAGACATTTATGGTATTTGCATGAAGAATTAGCTTGCTTGGCTCTGTTCGATGATACGGTGTTACCAGAAGAAAAATTGAAAATGGTTGGATACTTAAAGAGTACTGAAGTTTTCGAGAAATCAAATAAGCACTTTTCAGTGCCTTACAACCTAATTTCTTCATTTGCTGACAACAACATCAGTGACTTTGTGACTCCAAACTCAACGTTCATTTTTAAACAGTTTGACCTTTCTTATTAATTTATAAATACTGAACCACATACATGGGAATCAAATCCTGATTACCAAAAATGTCTTGACACATTTAAAAACTTGAAAGTGGTAAATGATATTGCTGAATGAGGAGTTGCCCTTACTCAAAAATTTAATGAAGCTTTAACTCATAATGAAGATGAAAGACAAAAATTTTTTCAAACAGTACAAAATCATCACTCGCAGTATCCATTGTGCACAAAATCAACTTACTCGAGGAAAAATGATTTATAAAGTACAATAATTGTGTTTATAGATAAGACTTTACTTAAAATTACATTTTGTGTTGTTTCCAACATTTTTGTAATTCATTGAAAACATCATTAAATGAATTGTTTATTTTCAATGAAAATTGTACTTGAATATAGTCATTTTAATTAGAAACTATTTATTTTGATGAAAAATTTACAATTTATAATAAAAAGTTGATAATTTAACAATTAAGCTCAGAAATCCATAAAAATTCCATACCACTTTAACTTAAAATCTCTGGATCTCAAAAAGTATTAACATTCACGATTTGGTGCCCAAGACTTTTTTGTAGGAAATTAAATTTCCTACAAGTTTGTTATTTACAACTTTTCTGTAGCTATTGTTTTGTATGCAGCCCGTACTACCCCATAGGTGGAATTTATGGCTTTACTGTAATGGCGACTTTTGTAGAGCGTTCAATTCTGAGGAAGACCTGTCTTTGGGCGAGATAATCCCATTAAATGCCTCTGAGTTATAAAATTTAAAAGAAAAAAAAACAAGTTTTACGTGTACTTTAAATGGGAAATCTTCACACACCTTGGTCTAGTACTTAATATTAATATTAAGGGCTCAAACTTTCAGGGAATTTTTTTTATGGTACTTCCAACAAAATTTCACCATGGGACCGAAAAAAAAATTGTTAAAAAAGCACCCTACAATCCATATTATATGTATCAAATTAACATGCGAAATCATAAGATCTTACTCATCCAAAAATTGTCTACCGTGCCAATTTTTTCATCTTGAAAACTCTAGCTATAAAAGTATAATGCTACCAATATGACTGAGGCATAAAATATTTATGTGTTCGGAACATACAACTACAATTTTATAATTATAATATATCCTATATTGCAACCACCCTGTAAATATGCAAATGCTAAGCTACTTTTTTGCGACCCTGCATAACAATACTTTTTCTCCGCCTGTATTCAGCTATCATTTAATTTCCAACTGCTTGTGGGATACCCTATATAATTATTTTTTCTCGCTTTTTTCTAACCATACTATGATTCCATTTGACGCTATATTTTAACCATCCTGCATAGCAACTCTTATAGACCAGCTAACATATTTTGAACGACCCTGTATAATTATAATTTTAGATCACCAATTCATATTATATGCATCAACTTAATATGCCAAATGATATCTTACTCATCCAAAAATTGCTACCATGGTAATTTTTTCACCATGAAAACTTGAAATGGAAAAAATTACGGAGGCATTTTCGGAACATACAAATACAATTTGTATTGAAAGAATGTTTACAAGAACAATTTCACTTTCAAATAGGTCACCAAATCACCCTGTATTGAAAGAATTGTTAAAACAGGAGTCTCACTTTTACGTACGTTACCAAATCACCCTATATTGAACGCTTTGAAGTTACAAAGCCGAGGTCAGTAAAGTTAGCACCGCCATTTTACAGAAAATCAAATTAAAACATATGGGAATTACGAGCTATTTAGGAGCTCTTGATTTTTACCTAAATTGATTTTTGAGCTCAATATTTACTATGGAAAAAGTGCAAAAAACTATGATAACTATGATAACTTTACGTAAAGTTAGCACCGCCATCTCAGAAAAACAAACAAAAAATTTTTGTGAGGCGTCTCAAATTAGGAGCTATTTACGAGCTTTTAATTGACGTATTGAACGTCAACCCCTAAATTTGTCTAAGGGGTAAAAACCACCCCCGAAAAAATTTTGAATTTTAATTTTAAATTTAAAATCTATTAAAATTATCTACGATTTACGAGCTCTTTCCTGGTGTAATGCACATAAACATCTAAAAATGTCTAAGGGGTGAAAACAACCCCCCAAGTATGCAGTTTTTTCGAATTTTATGATTATTAAATTTTGAAAAATACCAGCATGATCTACGATTTGCGAGCTTTCCAACGGTATATCACACGACAACATTCAAATTACTGGAAGGGGTTCAAACCACCCCCAAATTATGCAGTTTTTTTAAATTTTATCTTTTATAAATTTTCAAAAATACCAGCATGATCTACGATTTACGAGCTTTCCAACGGTATATTACACGACAACATTCAAATTACTGGAAGGGGTGCAAACCACCCCCAAATTATGCCGTTTTTTCAAATTTTATTATTTATAAATTTTCAAAAACACCAGCATGATCTACGATTTACGAGCTTTCCAACGGTATATTACACGACTACATTCAAATTACAGGAAGGGGTGCAAACCACCCTCCAATTATGCAGTTTTTTCAAATTTTATGATTTCTAAATTTTAAAAAATACCAGCATGATCTACAATTTACGAGCTTTCCAGCGGTATGTTACACGACCACATTCAAATTACTGGGAGAGGTTCAAACAATCCACTAAATTTACCAGTTATTCCAAATTATGTAATTTTTTCATTTCAAAAACTGCCGGCCTCATCTACGATTTACGAGCTTTTCAACGGGATATTATACATTTCATTCAAGATTTTGGAAAGGATGCAAGCCGCCCCTCCCCCCAATTGTGCAGTTTTTTCAAATTTTATGATTTATAAATTTTGAAAAATATCAACATGATCTACGATGTACGAGCTTTAAAATACTACATTAAAATTTTTGGAAAGGGTGCAAACAACCCCCTTAATTTCCCAGTTTGTCTATATTATGTGATTTTGTTCATTTTCAAAACTGACGGCCTAATCTACGATTTAGAAGCTCTTCAAGGATATATAACAATTACTTTCAAATTATTGTAACGAATGCAAACAACCCCCAAAGTATGCAATTTTTTCCAAATTTGTAGTTCTTAAATTTAGAAAACTAGCAACATAAATTATGATTTAGTACCTTTTCAATGATACATTGCAGGACCACTTCAAAATCACCTGAAAGGTGCAAGTAACTACCTAAATGACTAATTATTTCAAACTGTCAGAGTTTTGAAATGGATGAAACTATTAAATATTATCCTTACTACGGCAAAGGTTTGGAAATCTAGATTTTACAAATTTTGGAAATGGTGTAAGGTGTAATTATCTACCATGTATAAGCTTTCCAACAATATGTTAAAAAACGACTACTGTTGGTAGTCATTGTTCGGATAAATAATTGTATTATGAATTATGATCTTTTAATTAAGTATTGAATCTAACGAAAAATTGTAACCATCTTTATGGACCACGTGTTGTTACCGTTTCTTCGGGTTTTGTATTCAACTCGCTTCTTCTTCAAAATCTGTTGCTTAAAGTTTTAATAATTACCTCAAAGTTTTTTGTTTCTAATTAACATATAAAAACAGTTATTTCAAATAGAAATAGCAATATTTTTATGTATTACGAAATGCACAGATTAATTCCAGTCGGCATTTTTCAACCAACCTTCAGAAAATATAAGTCAAATAATATTATTATTTTTGTCTAACCTTTACCATTTGAAAATGGGCTGAATCTATATTCTATACAAGAAATATAAAACAGGAGTTTGATAATCAAATTATTCATAGCAAACCAAAAATACAAATAGGAAGACATAAGAGATCAAAGGTACTTGAATGAATTAAACAAATGTGTTGTCTCGCCATCTAGGTGCCAATATTCCTACCTGTAACTAATAACTCAGTAAAATTTCCATAGATGGACGATTTCACATTTGAAATTACTGGTTTAATGTCATAAAATATATTAGATTTTTTTGTTAAATTGATTGATAATAAATATATAAGTAACTACTTCAATATACCTACTTATTGAGAGAAATTCAACGTACTTGAATTTCAAAAAGAAATTTTCTTAAATCAAATGATAGCGATTAATTGTATAATGAAGTATATTATATATGAGTTTGAACGTAAAGGATGAGTACAGAGTGGCGTATATTACTTATGTGATTCAAGAATTTAAGTCACCCTGCAATAGAAAATACCACATTACGAATTTTTTACTGCTTTAATAAAATATATTGCCTCGACTGGAACCAGTGGCACCAATTGTTGCGTCGCTAGTGTTTTTGTTTTAATTCTATATATTGTATATTTTTTAACTTTACTATAGAACGTTTATTTTTTTGTATTTTTGTGTATTCACTCCTTAAGATAAAATTCGTTATTTACAATCGTTGCAGATGGGTCCGGTTTTCCCAAATTTTTATAGTATTAATTTTTATTTAGGCAATCCGATAACAAGCTTATTTTTAAATTCCATTTATTTTTGCATTTATTACACAAATCGTTGTTTGTATTGTTAATACTATTGTTTTGTTTACAATCACCTTAGGATAAACTGTAATTTTAATTCCTAATCCTCGGCTATTGCCATTTTCGACTTGTCGGTCTCAGATGACCAGATGTTAAATTTATACGGGAATTCCCGTCTGCAATTTCGCTATCTTTGCATGTATACACCCTCTAATTTCTATTCGTTGTTGCCCCTCCTAGATTTAAGAATTTTGTTTAGTTAGTTTTAGCATAAGATTTCATAAACTCAGTATTGAACTCAAACTTGTACTTATAACATGTCATACCTAAATAGACAGTTTGTAATTGCGTAAATTTTTCTATTTATTTCACACTAAAAAACATCAACAGCCGTCAAGAAAACCGAGTTTTTCTTCGGCGCAATATCTGCAGCAAACTAGTTGCAGATCGTTCACCAATCAAATATTAAATAACAATTATCAGAGAACTGTTTTCAATATATTCACATAATCAGTGTATTCAAATTTATTTTTTCATGCTACAAAAAGGCCATTACAAACAGCGGCAAGAAGGCTTTTTCGAATGTTTCATCAAAATATAAAATGAAAATTCTTTAATAGGCCAAAAATAACGTTCTTTTTCATTACTGAGTATCCTTATTGGCAAAACTACATTACTGGTGTACAAACCGCATAATGAATGAATTAATTGAAAAACAATATTTTGTGAGTTAATCCAGCACTGAAAAATTTAGTTTCCTCAAGTTCTTGTTTTTTTCTTAAGTATAGGAACTTACAATCTTATTATAATTTGAAAAAACCGCACAATTGGGGGTGGTTTGCACCCGTTCCAGTAATTTGAATGTAGTCGTGTAATATACCGTTGGAAAGCTCGTAAATCGTAGATCATGCTGGTATTTTTGAAAATTTATAAATCATAAATTTTGAAAAAACTGCATAATTGGAGGTGGTTTGCACCCCTTCCAGTAATTTGAATGTTGTCGTGTAATATATCGTTGGAAACCTCGTAAATCGTAGATCATGCTGGTATTTTTTAAAATTTATAAATCATAAAATTTGAAAAAACTGCATAATTGGAGGGTGGTTTGCACCCCTTCCAGTAATTTGAATGTAGTCGTGTAATATACCGTTGGAAAGCTCGTAAATCGTAGATTATGCTGGTATTTTTGAAAATTTATAAATCATAAATTTTGAAAAAACTGCACAATTTGGGGGTGGTTTGCACCCCTTCCAGTAATTTGAATGTTGTCGTGTAATATACCTTTGGAAAGCTCGTAAATCGTAGATCATGCTGGTATTTTTCAAAATTTAATAATCATAAAATTCGAAAAAACTGCATACTTGGGGGGTTGTTTTCACCCCTTAGACATTTTTAGATGTTTATGTGCATTACACCAGGAAAGAGCTCGTAAATTGTAGATAATTTTAATAGATTTTAAATTTAAAATTAAAATTCAAAATTTTTTCGGGGGTGGTTTTTACCCCTTAGACAAATTTAGGGGTTGACGTTCAATACGTCAATTAAAAGCTCGTAAATAGCTCCCAATTTGAGACGCCTCACAAAATTTTTTTGTTTGTTTTTCTGAGATGGCGGTGCTAACTTTACGTAAAGTTAGCACCGCCAATAGTTTTTTGCACTTTTTCCATAGTAAATATTGAGCTCAAAAATCAATTTAGGTAAAAATCAAGAGCTCCTAAATAGCTCGTAATTCCCATATGTTTTAATTTGAGTTTCTGTAAAATGGCGGTGCTAACTTTACTGACCTATAAAGCCGCCGCCTTGATTGTCACAAACTGTCAATAAATTTTTTAATAATTTAATTTCTCAGTAAAACGATTTTTCCCAAATATGAAACCCCCGCCAATCGATTTTTGTCCGTCGAAACTTCCAAATGTGAAAGTTTCATCGTTTTCCAGAACTTAATTACAATTCTCGTAGCCTTCTGCTTTTACTTCTAGTTACTCGAATACTAAGATTTTCAGAAGCGCTGGCGCTGTTATATAGTCGCGGCTCGGCTCCTATTGGTTGGAACCGTGAACGGCTGCGTGTGATTGGCCCTTGGCGCTCAGTGGGCACGCCTCCCGCCTGCTGATTTTTTATTCTTCTTCTTCTTCTTTTATGCTACCGTAGAATATTTTTTGGACATTTTGGATATGGTTGATCCTTATTGGTGATAAAGTATCTGCATTGGAATTTTGTTTTCCTGGTTTGTAAATTCTTTGATAATTATATTCTTTCACGTTTCAGTCGCAGTTTCATCTCACTAATCTTTAACCTGGGTCTTTAACGATGAAAAGACTGCTCCAATTGCGTAGTTCTTGCATCGGTAGTGATGATAAATTTCTTTTCGAAATCAGGGTACTGCAATATCGGACAGTTCGTTAATGTTTCTTTTACCTTTTCGAATGCTTCTATACAATTATTATCGAAATCAACTTAAACGTCTTTCTTTAGCAGTTGTGTCAGTGGTTCAACTGTTTTTGCAAAATCTTTGATAAAGCGTCTATAATATCCTGCTGATCCTAGAAATGTTTTAACATCTTTGGGATTCTTTGGGGTTGGAAATTCTTTCACTGCCATTATTTTCTCTGGATTCGATTTAACTCCGTTTTCTGTGACAATATGTCCTAAGTAAGATACTTCCTTTTTCAAAAATTCGCATTTATCTGGTTGTAGCTTTAAGTTTGCATCTCGTAGTCTTTGGAATAATTCTGTTAATCTTTGGATATGCTTTTGTAATGATGATGTGAATGATATGATGTCATGCATATTAGGGTGCTTTTTTTTAGAGCTATTTTTTTTTCGGTCCCATGGTGAAATTTTGTCGGAAGTACCATAAAAAAAAGTCCCTGAGAGTTTGAGCCCTTAATATTAATATTAAGTACTAGACCAAGGCGTGTAAAGATTTCCCATTTAAAATACACGTAAAACTTGGTTTTTTTTCTTTTAAATTTTGTAACTCAGAGGCATTTGATTGGATTATCTCGCCCAAAGATAGGTCTTTCTCAGAATTGAACGCTCTACAAAAGTCTCCATTACAGTAAAGTCATAACTTCCACCTACGGGGTAGTACGGGCTCCTAAACCTAATTTTTTCATAAAATTTGCGTTTTTTTGGATTTATCTCGTACACAACACTAGCTACGAAAAAATTGTAAATAACAAACTTGTAGGAAATTTAATTTCCTACAAAAAAGTACCAAATCGTGAATATTAATACTTTTTGAGATACAGAGATTTTAAGTTGAAGTAGTATGGAATTTTAATGGATTTCTGAGTTTAATTGTTAAATTATCAACTTTTTATCATAAATTCTACATTTTTCATCAAAATTTATAGTTGCTAATAAAAATGACTATATTTAAGTACAATTTTCATTGAAAAAAAAACAATTTATTTAATGATGTTTTCAATGAATTACAAAAATATTGGAAACAACAAAAAATCTAATTTTAAGTAAAGTCACATCTATAAACACAATTTTATACTTTACAAATCATTTTTCCTCGAGCAAGTTGATTTTGTGCACAATGGATACTGTGAGCGATGATTTTGTACAGTTTGAAAAATTTTTTGTCTTTCATCTTCATTATGAGTTAAAGCTTCATTGAATTTTTGAGTAAGGGCAACTCCAAAATTTTTTTTTCTTTAATTTCACCTTCAAAATGTTCAATTATACAATTTTTCAATGGTTTGTAATGTGAAATAATAATAATCAGTGATTTAAATGACAATTTATAGTAAAACTAATTTATTTAACAATTTAACTTACAGATTCCATACTACTTCAACTTAAAATCTCTGTATCTCAAAAAGTATTAGTATTCACGATTTGGTGCCCAGGACTTTTTTGTAGGAAATTAAATTTCCTACAAGTTTGTCATTTACAATTTTTCCGTAGCTAGTGTTGTGTACGAGATAAATCCAAAAAAACGCAAATTTTATGGAAAAATTCGGTTTAGGGGCCCGTACTACCCCGTAGGTGAAAGTTATGACTTTACTGTAATAGAGACTTTTGTAGAGCGTTCAATTCTGAGAAAGATTTATCTTTGGGCGAGATAATCCAATCAAATTCCTCTGAGTTACAAAATTTAAAAGAAAAAAAACCAAGTTTTACGTGTATTTTAAATGGGAAATCTTTACACGCCTTGGTCTAGTACTTAATATTAATATTGAGGGCTCAAACTCTCAGGGATTTTTTTTTATGGTACTTCCGACAAAATTTCACCATGGGACCGAAAAAAAAAATAGCTCAAAAAAAAGCACCCTAATGCATATAAATTAATGCTCTCTCATTTTGAATACCTGTTAATACGTTATCCATTACGCTGTGGAAAGTTGCAAGTGCCTTCTTTAATCCGAATAGCATTCTTTTGAACTCATAGTGTCCGTTTTCAACAGTAAAGACTGTTTTTCAATATTTGCAGGGATTATTTCTATTTGGTGAAAACCGGATGCTAAGTCTAATGTAGTGAAGTAGTTACATCTGCCTAATTTATCAAGAAGATCATTAATATTTGGTAATGGGTATTTGTCATCGACTGTTACCTCGTTCAATTTCCGATAGTCGATTACTGGTGTTCATTTTTTTCTTTGGTACCACCCATACTGGTGAAGACCATGGCAATGAAGAAGGTTGTATAATATTCTGTTCTAACATTTTGTTGATTTGCGTCTTTACTTCTTGTTTATGTATGTATGGATATCTATACGACTAGTGTTTTACTTTATTTGTGAAAAATAGTTCATCTCCTTCTACATAAAAGATGTCAGAGAAACGTCTGCATAAAGAGATTATGGCATTCTTTTCTTCTTCATTTAAATGTTCAGTTCGTACTGTTCGTAGTGCTTTTTCCACTCGTTGTTGTCTTGTGAAGAGATTTTGTGTTTTAATATTGAACACTGAAGTTTGTTTTCGGTTTTCATTCTTTTCTTCGATGAAGGGTTCCAGAATTAAATTTTCAAAAATTACATTTTTTGTTTCTTCAGTTTTGTTTAAGATTGAAGTGTAGAATTCACCTTACTCGTTGGTTTTTATTAAGCAATTCGAAATTACAACACCATCTTTTTCTTGTGAATTTAAAATTAATTCTTCATTTACTTGATCACACTTTAATTTAAAAATTTCCTCAACTCGCTACTCTATTGTGATTTCATTAGTAATTTCATTTTCTTTGTATAATGGTAGAGTTTTTGTTCTCGTTATTAATTGACGATTTTTAATATCAATAACACACTCATATTTTTGTAAGAAATCTATTCCGAATATACCATCAAAATTCATTTGTAAATCATAAAGATACACTTCCATTTCTCCGTTCTCATCATTTGGGAAAAAATATTTTTTACTGATTGGGCTATTTCAAAGTGTTGATTTGTTACACCATGTACGTTGATTGGGTTAATTGATTTTATTTTATCTTGGGGAAATAAATGAGGTTGTAGTATCGATATCCCGGCTCCTGAATCTATAAGATATTTTAATTTTCCGTTTCGCGATTTCGTGTAAAATAAATTGTTTTCATTTAACGTATTTTGCGATATTTTTACATTTCGTTGTGGTTTTCCTCTCGTTTTTGATATTGTTTCACTTTGCGCTTGGCTGGTTGATGCCTTTTGAGCAGAAGAGCCAGCCTCTGTTTCCGCTCTCCTCTCGTTTAAATGATAGTTCCTTTGCGTGTCTCTCCGTAAATTTTGAGTTTGATTTTGACTATTCAGTGGGCGATGGGAATTTTCAAATATTTGACTGTGATAATCAGCATTATCACGTCTTTTTCTGGAAGTTATTATTGAAATTGCGTTGATATGACTGGGTTTGATTGTTATGTGAATTTCTGAAGCTTTCATTATTTTGTTTTTGACGACATTCATTTATAACATATCCTGATTTTTGCAATAATTACTTTTTATTTTTGATAAGATTAGAGGAATTTACGCTCGGTTTTCTTTGTTCCAAATAGCTCAGCTGGTACTCTGACTTCACAATATTCGCGGCTTCTGCAAGGTTTGCAGTACCTGAGGCCCGTACAATTGAACCTATCTTTGGGTCAAGTCCGACTAATAACGTTTGTAACGCAACTTTATCGACTAGCGCTTGTTGTGCATCTTTTTGTTCTCGAGTGAGAGTGAGTTGCTGATTTATTGCTGCATATAATTTTGAATGATGCGCGTTTATTCGGTATACGTAGTTTTGCGGATTTTCATTTATTCCGTGCTTGATTTGCTGTAAATCGTAGATTAGACTGGTTAAATCGCGAAAATCGCCGAAATGGATTTTGAGTATTGTTTTTATGCTGTCCCAAGTTTTTAAGTCTCATGAATTTATTAACTGTGAAGCTCTACCCTTGAGTTTGTTTTTAAATGTATGGTGAGAAGGTTTGCTTGTTGATCATTCGCGACGTCGAATGCTGCATCGCATGAATTCAGAAAAATATTAAGAAGAATTTAGTCTCCATCGTATTCAGGAATGATTTGGCAAAGTTCGCTTAACCTATATTCCGGTTCATACATATCTTCTTATTATTTCTTATTTCATATTGGATTATTACAGTGGCTATTGAAAATTAAAAATTATTCTTGTTTTCACTCCAAATCAATTATAAACCTTCAATTATTTTGTTCGAATTCCCTTACAATTTTCGTTTGAAGTAGAACTCCCGGATTTAATAATGACGATTTTCTTCGGCAATCAATCTCCTTTAGTAAAATTTTTTTCAAGAATGTTTATTCAGAAAAATACAAATTCTCATGTATTACACTTGAATTTACTTTAAAATATCACAAGATACTAACAAACATCTAACTTCTAGTTTCAAATCTAATCTTCTAAGCACTGAAAATAATAATAAACTCCTATTTATAATATTTGGGTAGGAGATGCTACGCAGCGCTTAGTTGCACTTTTGCACGTGTTCAACTAGACAAAGTAAATAAGGTCAGATGGACAAATGTGATGAACACCTTGACTAACTGGGTAATATCCCTTAACAATAGGTTCTTTCATTGGGTCAGCCGTAACATACATAACATAGATATTTAGCCATGTTTTTGTAGATAAGAATTCACATAATTTTTTATATTCAACGAATTGTTTATATCTGGAGTTTGTATTATTGCTGATTGCGTCATTACTACTTATAGTAGTAATTTGTAAAAGAACTGGGAAGTGATCACTAATTTTATCTGTGAGAATTAAAGATATAAAATGATATAGATTTAATTTAGTTTTTGAGAAAATATGATCTAAGCACGACTTACTATTTGACTCTACTCTTGTAAAACCATTGATCATTGAGAGGAAACCCTGCGCAGCAAGTACATTTAAGTAGTCTTGGGTATGCTGATCTATATTATTCCTTGGTGAAATGTCGATGTTAATATCACCAATAAACATATTTATGTCAGGTTGTTCGGTGTTACAGGAAATAAAGTAATTATTTAACGCTTGATTAAATTCTGATTTGTCAAGGGCCGGGGATAAATATATAGCTGTGATTAATATTTCTTGTTGACTTTGTTTAAGACTTAGTTGAATAGCATTGACTCATTCTAGCATTACAACCCTATGCCTGTAATTAATATCGGATTTGACATAAGTTATTACACCATCACATTTGTTAATATCGCCTTCATTATATATTAAATTGTACCCTGGTATATTAAATATCTCTATGCTATAAATTTTATGTGTCTCAGTCACCACAAATATATCAAATTGATCCAGTGTTATTTTTAATTCATCAGTATTTTTTTGGATACTCCTTATATTAGAATGAAAAATATTAAATGACTTTTCTTAGTGTTACTGTGTAATTTAGATTTATATTCACATATTTTGTGGCAATTTTAATTTCTTCAAAATCTCTAATATAAATATTCATTATTTCAAAAATACAACATGGGTGATTTATCTAAAAACATTAAATTATGTCTATGACCAAACATTTAGAAAAGTTTATAGTAAATAAAATAAAACAGAATAAAACTACAAAAATACATGTAGAATATACCATATTTTAATAGTTAGGTTTTGCCTGCTTGTTTCGTGTAGAACGTTTAAATACATTTTCCTTCTCCTCTTTGTCTTCTTTATTTACTGGTTTTCGTTTGCTGCTTTTTCCACAATTGGATGTTGGAGTTTCCGATGTTGTAGCGACGTATTCTAGTTTTTGGTTTGCTTTGCTTGCTTCTGCCTTCCTATGGTCTGTACCTTGTTCCCGCTCTTGTGATGGTTGGAGTACTTCTTGACAAGTATATTTTTTGACCACTCACGTAAAGAGAGTCTTTTTTATAAAAGCTTCCTGGCTATTTTATCTTGTTATTTTTTGATTATAACGTAGTATTTTTACCTTCTCGTAGTCTTCAGGAGTATAGTCCTTAGTAACAAAAAATTTAATTCCTTTCAGTTTCTTAAGATTTTTTCTTGTAGTTTATAACTAAAGAATTCTAGTAGTAGTGGCCGAGTGTTCCCATCTTCTTTTTGACCAATCCTGTAATTGTCACGTAGATCATTAAATCCAAATTCTAAATCTAGTTTATTTTTTATAATTTCTAAAAATAAATGAATGTCTTCAAGTTCTGTTACTTGTTCTTCTAATCCATGGACTATAATGTTATACTTCTTTATTTTCCTTTCTATTGTAGTAATTTTTTCTTGTAATACTTTATTTTCTTCTCTTAGTTTACATACTTCTTGTTTAACTTCATACAACGACTGTCCAATTTCCGATTTAATGTGTTTTACTTCAGTTTTAATGTTTTGTACTTCTCTTTTAATTTCACTACTTTGCTTTCATTACCTTTGATCAGGTCTTGAATTAATTTGTCAATGTCTTTATTAGATACTTCATCCATAATACCACGCATACCACGATAGTACTTAATTTACACTTTTAAAACGATATATATCTTTTACAAATATTCAAAATGTCTTAATAATATTGTTTAATAAAGTTATTAATGATTCACTTCCAAACACTCAGCCGGTAAAATTTTTGACAATGTTATTCGCGCTACCGAGTGATCTAGTGTGATGCCGTATCGAAGAATTATTGTCGTGGTGTTCTAAGATGTTCTAACTGAGTTTTGGTGGTCGTGTAATTTCCGATTTTGAATGGTTTTTAATATATTGTGTTCACGCAGTGAATGATTTTAACTATGTAGGACACCTTTTATATTTCAGATGCCCTAAACATGAAAAAAGTATTCTTGATGTTTCTAAAAGTAAAATTCCATTCGAATGGAATGGATCTTTTTGTTTCTAGTTAGTTTTTGTTACTGACTGTGTTTGCAGAGCTGTTAGTTTAGGTAAATTATATTGTGATTTACCTTAGAATAGCTGCTGGATATATTGTGTCACACACAAACTTATATTATATTATTAGCCACGAAGTAGACCGAATTTTTTGTTCACTTTTTAGGATCTAACTACGCACTACCACTCCTGCACTAATATGATGTTTATTAGTGTCTTCCTTACAGAAATTTAGTGAAGCATTTTTGCATTAAAATTTCAATTTCCATGTGTACTGGAAACTTTGTAATCAAACTATCTATATGCCGGTAGAGGCTGAAGAGGAGCTCTCCAAATATCTGTAATTTGGACGCTGGGCTCGCTAATTATATTTTCGTTCGAGATTATATATGCTGTCTCTATGAATTTTCTTTTGTACCAGCGCTCTTCTTTGTGAATTGCTGTGGCCTGGTCCCAATTGATATTATGGTGTTCGGTCCATGCGTGATTAGCTAGCCCAGACTTCGTTACCTCCGCCCTTTGAGTAGCTGTGCGGTGTTCCTTAATCCTGGTGTCCAGCGGTGGCTTTGTCTCTCCAATGTAAAGATTGCCACATACACACGGTATGCTGTTTATACAGTTATAATACAACAACAAGAAAATCGACTAAGTACTGTCGAAGGAAAAATACAAACCACTGCCTACTGATCCAACAATCGAAAATTGAACGGAAAACTTACAACACTCTCAGAGATCATGCTGAATACATTCTACCCGAGACAAGGAGAAAATTGACGCCACATCACAGCAAGATACACAAGGCTGGAGTACCTCTCAGACCGATTACAAGTTCGGGCAGCTCACCAACAGCAGCACTATCGAAATTCCTTCTACCAATCATCCAACCTTTGGAGGGCAAAACATCAACGCACGTAAAGGACTCAAAGCACTTTGTCAAAATCATCGGATCCATGGAACTTGGGTCAGAACATCGCTTAGTAAGTTTCGACGTTGAAAACCTTTTCACTAACGTACCACTAGACGAATGTCTCAACATAGTGAGAAAGAAACTTACTGAAGACGAAACCCTGATGAAGAGGACGGAGCTGCCAATAGACTCAATCATGGACTTGCTTGAATGTTGCCTCAAGAACTGCTACTTTTTGGAGAAGGACCGGTTCTTCATGCAAGAAGATGGATTGCGTATGGGTTCCCCATTATTACCAACCATCGTCAAGATCTACATGGAATGGTTCGAAGAACATGCACTGAGGAGTTACGAGAAGCAGCCTAAGCTATGGTTGAGTTATGTCGATGACACCTTTATTATTTGGCAACATGGAGAGACAGAAGTACAGGCATTCCTGGAGCACCTAAACCAATCCCAACCATCCATTAAATTCACCATGGAGATGGAAGCGAATGGGTGCCTACCATTTCTTGATGTAAAATGTCAAAGGACTAGGACCGGAATCCAAACAACAGTCTACAGGAAGGCTACGCAAACAGGATTATACCTTCACTACAATTCGAACCACCCATCAGCAACGAAAACTGGCATCACCAAAACTCTAACCTATAGAGCCATAAATATCTGCAGCACACCAGAAGCCCTCAAAGAAGAACAAGTGAAACTTAGAGAAGACCTTTTGTCGAATGGGTATCCGGAAACGATCTTTAGCAAGGCGTTTAAAGAGCTGGACAAACCACCCATGCAGGAAGAGGACACCACGGTAGCAACTCTAGTATTACCGTATACTAAAGGCTTGTTGGAGAAACTTAGAAGAATTGCACACAGCTGTGGAATTATAATGATCTTCAAACAACACCTTGAGGAGCATGATAACAAGAACGAGGTCCGACACAGCAGCAATTCCAAATTACTGTATATACAGCATACCGTGTGAATGTGGCAATCTTTACATTGGAGAGACAAAGCGACCGCTGTATACCATGATTAAGGAACACCGCATAGCTACTCGAAGTCTGGGCTAGCTAATCAGGCATGGACCGAACACCCTAATATCAACCGGGACCAGGCCAGAGCAATTCACAAGGAAGAGCACTTTTACAAAAGAAAATTCATAGAGACACCATATATAATATCGAATAATTAGCGAGCCCAGCATCCAAATTGAAAATATTTGGAGAGCTCCGGCAACCAACCTCCAGGTACGTCGACGCTGATTGGACCAGATAAGACCCAATGACCATGAACGACGACGCATGACCGGTTAAGGGTATAATATAAATATGATAAATAATCTGAATTTCCTATCATTCACCTGATGACGATAGCAGATACACAGCTATTGAAACGTTGTGAGATCAACCACTTCAAGACGATGGAAGTCCAAGGAAACTTCGAGGAACGAGTTACATTGTCTACCAACTTCAGACTGACATAAGTATTCACGTATTTCCATAATATATAAAATTGAATAAATATAATGTTTACTGTTATGAAAAAAACTATTAATGGGTTAAAATTTAATCTTGAAACCAAAAGTTCCAAAATTTCAGGGAGTGTTTGAACTTTAAAGTTTCCAGTACACATGTAAATTGTAATTTTAATGCAAAAATGCTTCATTAAATTTCTGTAAGGAAGACACTAATAAACATCATATTAGTGCAATATAATATAATTTACCTAAACTAACATCTCTGCAAAACACAGTCAGTAACAAAAACTAGAAACAAAAACGTACTTTTAGAAACATCAAGAGTACTTTTTTCATGTTTAGGATATCTGAAATATAAAAGGTGTTCTATTTAGTTAAAAACACTCAGTAACTCACTGCGTGAACATATTATTTTAAAGTCATTCAGAATAGGAAATTACACGACCACCAAAACTCAAATAGAACATCTTGGAACAAGACGACAATAATTCTTCGATACGGCATCACACTAGATCACTCTAATAATAATATAAATATGTTAAACACATTGTTGTAATGTTTTTGATTATACTATTTTTGATTATTAGTAAACGATATACCTTTATCGTTTTAAAAGTGTAAGCTAAATACTATCGTGGTGTGCGTGGTATTATGGATGAAGTATCTAATAAAGACATTGACAAATGAATTCAAGACCTGACCAAAGGTAATGAAAGCAAAGTAGTGAAATTAAAAGAGAAGTACAAAACATCACAACTGAAGTACAAGATATTAAATCGGAAATTGGACAATCGTTGTATGAAGTTAAACAAGAAGTATGTAATCTAAGAGACGAAAATAAAGTACTACAAGAAAAAAATACTACAGTAGAAAGGAAAATAAAGAAGTATAACCTTATACTCCATGGATTAGAAGAACAAGTAACAGAACTTCTTTTTACAAATTATAAAAATAAACTAGATTTAGAATTAGGATTTAATGATCTACGTGACAACTACAGGATTGGTAAAAAAAAGATGGGAAGACTCGGCCACTGCTACTAGAATTCGTTAGTTATAACCTAAAAAAAGAAGTCTTAAGAAACTCAAAGAAACTGAAAGGAATTAAAATTTTTGTTACTAAGAACTATACTCCTGAAGACTAAGAGAAGGTAAAAATACTACGCTTTAATCAAAAAATAGCAAGAGAAAATAGCCAGGAAGCTTTTATAAAAAAAGTCTTTACGTGAATGGTCGAAAATATACCCGTTAAGAACTACTTAAACAATCACTAGAGCGGGAACAAGGTACAGACCATAGGAAGGCAGAAGCAAGTAAAGCAAACCAAAAACTAGAATACGTCGCTACAACATCTGAAACTCCAACATCAAATTGTGGAAAAAGCAGCAAACGAAAACAAGTAAATAAGGAAGACAAAGAGGAGGAAGAAAATGTATTTAAACGTTCTACACGAAACAAGCAGGCAAAACCTAACCATTAAAATATGGTATATTCTTCATGTATTTTTGTTATTTTATTGTGTTTTATTTTATTTACTATAAATGTTTCTAAATGTTTGGTCACATACATATTTTATGTAAATAAAAGTTCTAGAAAAGTGAAAGTGAATATTAGTTGTATAATTTTAATTGAACCCAGGAAATTTATAACAATTTGGTGATCAGAAGTGCAGGATTAAGTGCAGTTAAAATCGTAATTTGATTTATGGATACCCGTAGAATGGAAAAAATGGACGAAACTACCAAAAAAAATAGTCAAGCAGTTTACGGAGGGACTAGACGAAAAAATAGCCCAGATTCTGGAAAAACGTGACAAGAAGCAGAAACAACATAAAGAAGAAATTCAACAAGGGTTAGTAAAATCTTTTGATGAAAAACGTAAAGTAGAATTAGAAAATCTTGTCATTACGATGAAAAGTCAACAACAGAATTTAATTGAAGAGTTATTTTCGAAGTTGGAATTAACAAGACAAAATGATTTTAAAATATTTGAAGAAAAACAAGATCAAATTGAATTAAAACGATAAAATGATTTTAAAGTAACTGAAGAAAAAAGACAACTGCAATTTGAAAAACTAATGCAAATAGTATCGCAAGTTAATGGAACAGTTAATGAAAGAATGCAAATAGTTGAATCCGATATAAAAGAAATAAACGACGACATACAGATCCTAAAAAGTAATGTGGAGACTCTTGAAATCAAAGTAGATGACATCGATTCCATCCAGAGCGAGGTGACGGTACAAAGTGAAGTAAGTGAAGTACAAGATAAAATCAGTGCCATCCAAAACAAGGTAGAAACAGAAATAAAAAAAATTCATCAGGACTTACAGCGAGGAAAATACCAGAACACCGTGATTACCAAAAGTTCCGTTAGTAAACCACCCACATTTGATGGCAACTCATTTTGGCCCATGTATAAACGGCAATTTGAAACAGTGGCTACAGCTAATTGATGGAATAACCAAGAAAAATCTACCTTTCTTGTAATTTCCTTAAGAGGACCGGCCTTAGAACTCCTCCAAAGCATTCCACTCGATGAACAAGGCAATTTCGACAAGATCATCGTCATCCTAGACAAACGATACGACAATCAATCCTTGAGCCAGGTATACCAAGTCCAACTGAGGGGAAAAACGCAAAAATCCGGTGAAAGCCTCCAAGAATTCGAAGGAAAGATTAGACGCTAGTTCACTTGTCCTACCCAGACCTGCCAGAGGAAACGAAAGACCAGTTGGCCAGACAGTGTTTCATAAACGGCATCAGAGATGTGGAAGTGCAAAGAAATTTAAGACTGAGTAGCGTCAAGAAGAGTAATGATTCTGGTTATGGATGTAGAGAAAGTCATGAACATGTCCAAGCCGAGGGTCCGAGCAGTTTCCTTCAACCAGGAAGAGCCAGAGTCACCATTTCAAGCACTGTTGGCTGGTATGAACAAACTATTAGCAGAGTCACAGAGAACTGATACCAGAAGAGCATGTTACCGTTGTGGAAGGACAGGGCACTTCCAATGCGACTGCAGAGTAAGGCTACCTGAACGATCACCAACAAAACCATAACCAACAAAACAGCCACATGTCCAGGGACCGTCAGCCAGTCAGCATAAGGGGGCGAATGCTGACTGACTCTCCACTAGCCCCCAAAACACTATCCATCCGGGGATTTTGCCGGGATAGCAGCAGCCTAGTCATCAGGGGCACCATCAATGGCCGAGCCATCGACACCGGCGACATTGTGTCCATTGCCAAGTCCAGGGTTTTGAGGGCATCCGAAATTCGACCAGTTACCAATAACATCCAGCTCAGAACAGTCACCGGCGAGTCCATGTCAATATAGGGTGAGGCAGATGTCGTGCAGATAGGGGACAACATGATCCGGCATAGGGTCCTGGTAGCGAATATTGAGGACGATTTTATACTTGGTATGGACCTAATCAGCCAGCATGGATTTATGTTCGACCCGAGATACGATGTTCTTCGGTTCCTAAATGAAGAATTTGTATTGACACGACCCGTCAGCTAGACGACTACCATTGGGGCAACAACAGGCAGTGGACCCGCAGGAAGTGTTGCGCAGGATCAACAGCCAGCGCTCACTCAAGCGGGACTGCAAAGATAGCGCATGAAATGGACTAGTGCCATGAATGAATTTCTAATGCGCACGTTTTACAGAATTACGAACCTTGGCCAGGATAAGACTGGATATCGCCAAATACTCTATCAAGAATTCTGTAGTGAGTACCCAAAGCTTCAAGTTACCGAACAGAGAGTCGCAGATCAATATCGTGTCATCTTGAGAAATGGCCTTATTTAGCCTGATCAACTGGATACAATAAAGAGCGAAGTTGAGCGCGAATTATTTGGTCGAAATACAACAGATCCAGAGCCTGAAGCACCTCTGGCGCAAAGAGCGGACGAGACTCAAGAACTTCATCAAGAACAGCCAGCCAACGATGACCGGCTTGAGAAAATCCAAGCAGAAATGGAAAGAGCTCTTATAGAGTATAGTGGAACAGATCCATTGAATAGACCAACTCTTCCCAAACTAAGATCTTCTAAGAAACTGGGTATCATCTTGCAGGCCATGAACAAATTTATCTTGCCAAACTATGTTTTAGGTGCTAATACGTTAGAGTCGCTATACACTATCATCTACTGTGATGCAACTTCCATCTGCAAAACAATTGGGGTCGCAATAAGACCAAAGCAAGACCCTCCCCAATTTAGACAAACACCTCGAACACCACCTTGGCAAAGAAGGCTTGAAGGGAAAATCAATTCTCTTCGGAAAGACTTTGGAAGACTGACCGAGTACCAACGAGAGGTCAGGAACAACAGAATAGAAAGACTTGTTAAGACTATCATGGACATAACCGAATACACTCCCAGTGGGATGGAGAAAAGATAACATCTCAGCAGTGTCTGGAGAGTCTACGACAAAAGCTCTCCGTCTACACAAGTCGATTGAGAAGGTACAAAATCAGTAACCAACGAAAACTAGTCAACGCACTATTCCGTAAATCAGAAAAAGGGGTTTATAGAAAACTCAACAACCTCAATAATAATGAAACTCCTAGTTATCCCAGTAAAACAGCCATCGAGCAGTTCTGGAAAACACAACTTTCCACAACACTTTCCCATAACTCCACAGCAAGCTGGATTAATGAGGGGCAGGCTGCTTTCAGAATTGTGATAACATGAAACACCAACCATTTACAACGGAAGACACCTCCAACATAATGAAACACCTCCATAACTGGAAAGCACCAGGTTACTCGGTTGTTATTGAAGATAGAGTCTTGCGGTTTTCACACACCTGATCTACTTTTTTGTGAAAATTAGGGTGGCCTTATCAGATTTTGCATAAGTGTTTCCATTTATAAGATACAGGGCGATTTTGATAATTTATAATTTTTGGACCCCTTCTATATCTACGAAGTTATTAGAAATACTCTTGCGCTAAGAACTAGATCTAATAGAAAATTTTGCATAGAATCCAGTGGAGTACTCAATTATTTTTTTCCGAGTATGGTTTTGACGATACTACACAACATTATATATTTTTAAATGGAACACCCTGTATTTTATTATTTCATTGAATTCGTTATTTTTTTCCCTTTAAAATAATGTATAATACAATACACATGGTATTATGAGAAATGCTAAAAAACACTAAAAGACTGAGTTTTTTGCTAGTAGGCCATGTATTTTCCATTTAAAAGGAGAATCAAACAAATAATTCCATTTGAGATTTTTTATAGGAGTTTATCAGTAAAGAAAAATAATGTTAACAATAATTCAATAACATGAAAAACGAAATTTAGGTACCTAAAAGCAACTAATAAATAGTTATACATCGTTCATTATGTATAACAAATAGAACAAGTATTACAAATCAAATATCTATCTTAAAATTAATTTTGGACACTATTTATTACCTTATTGATTTAACTGTTCAAATTGTTGTCCATTTTCCCTAACACATAATTGGCAAACCTTTCCATCTCCCATGAATCCATTTAAAATTATTATAGAATTCCGCCTTTCGGAACAATATTTTATCTAGTGACCGCTGGAGAGAAAAACGCAAATCTGATCAAGCTGTCATTGTTAGTAACTATTGTGTTTTATCGTGTTTGAGTTTACAAGATCATTATATAAATAATGATTCGTGAGTTTGCTGGTTGATAATTGATAATGGCTGGAAGAGAATTCGTTTTTCAAAATAACGAAAAATACGATATGAAAAAATATTTAAATCAATGTAATGAGAATGTTGAAGAAGCTTTAGAACTATATTTCCACAGGTATAAAGTACGAGTATTTTACCATAAGATATTTCATGAAATCGCGTTTTTAAAACTTTCAGATATCCAAAGAGGCATCAACCTAGTCGAGCAACTATATTTAGACTAAAGAATAATTTACTAAGTTTTGGTGCATATTCTAAACCTCGATCAAAGGTGTATATCAAAGAAAATCGAGAAATGAATGAAATAAATGTGTTAGCTAGCGTTCATGCCTATCCCCAGACTTCTTGTGCGAAATTAGAAAATTACACTGGAGTTTCTCAATCACGGGTCCAAAGAATTTTTAAAAAATATAAATTTAAACCTTACAAAGTCAATATTGCCCAGCACTTATATCCTGGTGATGCAGCAAGACGGTTAAATTTTTGCAATTGGTTTTTAGAACAAACCCGAAGGGACAATGATTTTGTAAGGAAGGTTATTTGGTCAGACGAATCTCATATAAGCAGTGCCGGTATATTTAACAGGCAGAATACAAGATACTGGTATGATGAGAACCCGCACTTAATTTTTGAGCGACAACAGCAGGGTCGATTTGGTTTTAATGTAGCCTGTTTCATACTGGGGACAAAAATAAAGTACCGCATTTTTGAAGGAACCCTTACCGCCAATAGGTACTTGACAATCCTAGAAGACTTATTACCCGAAATATTGGAAGATGTTCCCCTCGCCTTTCGCAGTTCTATACACTTTCAACGAGATGGCGCCCCTGCCCGCAATTCTAGATTAATTGGGCGCTTTTTAGAAAATAATTTTCAAGGATGTTGGATAGGAACACGTGGACCAATTAGGTGGCCTCCACGATCACCCGATTTATCTATATTGGACTTTTTTTGTGGGGTTATTTGAAAAATAAAATATATACCAACAGACACTACAGTCGCGAAGAACTTCGTGCCGCAACGGAGGCAGCTTTTCGGGATTTACTACAAAGGCGACCTGTTATAATTTTAAATGCACTCAGGCGTATTGAAAAGGTTTGCCAATTATGTGTTAGGGAAAATGGACAACAATTTGAACAGTTAAATCAATAAGATAATAAATAATGTCCAAAATTAATTTTAAGATAGATATTTGATTTGTAATACTTGTTCTGTTTGTTATACATAATGAACGATGTATAACTATTTATTAGTTGCTTTTAGGTACCTAAATTTCGTGTTTCATGTTATTGAATTATTCTTAACATTATTTTTCTTTGCTGATAAACTCCTATAAAAAATCTCAAATGGAATTATTTGTTTGATTCTCCTTTTAAATGGAAAATACATGGACTACTAGCAAAAAACTCAGCTTTTTAGTGTTTTTTTAGCATTTCTAATAATACCATGTGTATTGTATTATACATTATTTTAAAGGGAAAAAAATAACGAATTCAATGAAATAATAATATACAGGGTGTTCCATTTAAAAATATATAATGTTGTGTAGTATCTTCAAAACCATACTCGGAAAAAAAAATGGAGTACTCCACTGGATTCTATGCAAAATTTTCTATTAGACGTAGTTCTTAGCGCAAGAGTATTCCTAATAACTTCGTAGATATAGAAGGGGTCCAAAAAGTATAAATTATCAAAATCGCCCTGTATCTTATAAATGGAAACACTTATGCAAAATCTGATATCGCCACCCTAAGTTTCACAAAAAAAGTAGAACAGGTGTGTGAAAACCGCAAGACTCTATCTTCAATAACAACCGAGTAACCTGGCAATCTCAACCAAAATGGGATGCACTTTACAGTTGGTTGAAGCCATGTCTCAGTTGAGGCAATTATATCACATTCTGCATCACTTACATATGAATAAAATTAATCCAATTTGGTGTTTAACCCCTGACATTTTGGTAGATGCATAACAAATCATCTGTGAAGTTAGGCAGTTCTAGTTTAAAGTTGCGACGCATAGAGTACCTTTGGAATACAAATTTTCCAACGCGCATTGAGAGTTTTCTTATTTTTCAGAATATTGATTGCATCAGAAATTTTTTCAAAGACTATTTTAAGTGGACGAGCGCCATTTTTATTTGGCTTACCCTCCCTAGTCACCTTAACAATTGATGTGTTCGATGTGCTCGAGTTGCTTGAAGCTATGTCTGTAATGGTATTGACATCATCCAAATCTTTACCCTTTTCCGGTAATGTATAAATCATTATGTTAGATGCTCGTTTTTGTCGTTCATGGTTTTCCTTCATAATATTATCTTCAGATTGTAAATTTATACTATTAGTCTCATTTTTGATAGTGTTTAAATCTGATTCAAGTTTATGAATTTTGGCCAATAAAGTTGTAATTAGTTTCACACCAGCCTGGCAGTCTTCACAGTAAAATCGCAGTAGTCTCTTTCCTTTCAAATCCATCACTTTAAGTTCAGAAGCATTGATGTCAGAGCACTCTCTGTGCACAAGCAGCATCTCCACTAATGTTCTTTTTACACTTAGCACACACCATTATTGCGATAAAAATTAAATGTCCTGCAACTGTTTGCCGAGAATTTTCCGATAAATCGCAGTAATTTTTGTCAGTGTACGTTGTTTGTAAATTTTATAACCGATTTACAGAGAATAGTTAATTAATTAAGCTACAAAATTATTCGATAACAATCGGACAACAAAATAACTTAATTTCATATGCCAAGAATGAATGATTTTTTCGATATCAATTTCTTCAATAACTATCACTTATAACTATAATAAAACTGGAAATTATCGAAGGAATGATACGAACAACCGCATATCGGTACGGTATGACGAGATAAATAGATAGATAGATGCGATCTTTTGTGCGATGTATGACTTCATCTGCTTACGTTCCCCTACTTATAAAGAAATCTCTAGAGAAAAAACAGTACAATCACCATTGGGCAGTTACTGTAGCGCAGATGTCGCATTATTCTGTCTAGTGCCTCCATTGAACCTTTATGAGACGTAGAAGCCTCATTCCAAATAATCAAACTGCAATCCCTCATTAATTTTCCGGCACTACCCTGTTTAGAAATATTGCAAATGCTAGTGACGTCATCACTACATATTTTTAATGTCAGTTTGAATATGGAATGGGCGGTTCGCCCACGTTCCAAAAGTGTGGCGCTATGCCGGACGATGCCACAGCTAGGACAATTTTTCTGTCGGATCGTACTTTTGCTAATAATAAATTTATTAAAGATGTTTTACCTGTGCCTCTAGGGGCATCTAAAAAAACATTTTACCTTCATTACTATTATTATTTGAGGACATTTTTGTTCAGCATTCAACCAACATTCATCTTGAATCACTTGTAAAAGTCTCAAATGGTTATAGTTAGTTTTTCGTAAATACTCTGTATTGATTGTTGCAATTAAATTGAAATTTAATGGCAAGGTGAATCAAAAACTTATAGATTTTTCTGGCAGAGATTTCACTTGTTTATTCAATTCAAATAAAGCTTGATAAAATAGTTGAGTCAAAATTATTTCATGACAATTCTTGACGTCTGTGATGCATACACATAGAAATCTTCAGCCATGCTTTGACGATCATTTTGACAAAGAAAATGTGGGTCGGTAACTTGACAGAAGGATATCATGATGGTAAATAAATGTCGAAATGATTTAGCTGAACAGCATAAGGCAGCTTTAGAAAGCGTACTTTCCCGATAAGAGTCGTCTTCGAACAGACCCATTGCTTTACAAAGTCCTTGAAATGTTTCATGAGTTTACCTTTCGGTTGTGGATTGTCAGTTCGAGTGCGAGGGTATTCGTTTGTGACAAAGTAATAGCAGGTTACAGAATTAGGGAAAGACCAGACATGCTATTAATTTGTGGGGAAAGCAGATGTAATAGCAAGAATGTTGAATTTTGAATATTTACTATAAAGAATTCGTTTGTTCTCCTGAGCTCTATCATGATGACAAATCCTGTAAGTACAAGGATATTTATTTGTCTACGTTAATAATATTAATTTAATCAGTAATAAATATTTATCGAATAATTTAAGAGATAAAAGAAGTACATATAAGAAATAGTTGATTCTGCTATTTCCGAATTTGGACCGTGTCATTTTTTCTCGAATTAATTTATTTATATATCTGCACCAACATATAAACAAAATTTTCCGTTTCGCCCATACTTATAAGGGACTTTTTCATGGATGAGAAAAACAAAACAAATCTTACTTACCTTACCGCGACTCCACTAATTTAGTCTTTTTCTCACAAACACACGTTGAAACTTCACTTTGTTAAACTTGTCACACTGACGCACAATTTGTAAATGACAAATAGATACTTTTGGATCTAGTCAATAAAGAAATAATAATTCCGCGAAGCCGTTGAAATAGTCAAAAATCCCAAGAATTTCAACCGAGACAAATTTTCGCTCATCTGGCAACCCTGCATCAACATTTTAACAGAAATCTCATCAACAAAATAAATCACGAGATTACCTGTAACGATTAAATCGTCACTTTGGGCAAATGTTAATAATTTTTCTATATTTTGGTTTTAAGTAAAATTTGTACGCCAACCCTGTTGAGTTCCGAATATCATCTCAGGTACAAAAAACATTAGTATCTCGCTTTCAGCTGTTATTAAATTAAATATTCCTCAAATTTGATTTTATTCGCTTTGCATGGCTGATTATTTAATTCTACAATTATGTTTCGTCATCCCTTGTATCGCCTAATGATTAATTTTCATAATGTAACTCGTACAATGAACTAAATCGGTAATATTAATCCATTTATTTGTCTTTGAATTAATTCTCATTTCGACTCTGTGTATCGTCTACCGCATTAAGAAACCTGCGCGGTACTTATTTGCTGGGTACCGGCGAAAATTCACGTTTTTGAGCTCTATCTCTTCCCTTTTGTCAATCGACGAGACCAGATCGATATATTACCTGGCATTTTTCAGGAAGCCATTTTTTATCTTATCGTACCGTTTCGATTACCGAAGAAAGTGAGTAAAGCAAGTATATATTCTTTTCTCGTGATTAAATTATCTGTACCGTTTCTTATAGTATAATTGATGGTGAAAATACCGATCAATTGAAATATCGATTTATCTTTTATCTATCGTAGATATATGTATATATGCACATGTCTTATTTTTTTTTTCGTAGCTGAAATTCGGAAGCTGTGTGAAGATGTTTTCCCGACCAGAGTTCATCATATAGCTTCGTTGGATTGTTTAAAAGGAGTGTTTGCTCTACATGATCTATTTTCTTTTCCTATTTAGGTGGTGAAAAGGAATCAATTTTTTTATAATTTTCTTATAGAGCATAACCTTTCTATTGGAACACGTGCTAGGTGCTACTGCTTTTTGTCTTTATATATATGTATATATATTTCTTTTTCTCTTTAATTACATCTCTCTTATAAACCAAGAACAGGAACTGTGGTTTTATCATTTTTTTAGGGTTGTAGCTGAAAGGGAGAATTCCTGATTTTCCGTTGCAATCACGTACAGTGAAACCATTTTGTTTGCTTTCCGAGACCACCATTGCTAGGTTTGAAGGAAAAGGGGAAACTAATCTGGGAAATTTGGATGCCAACCTAGTCTACTTATCAGAGGAGGAAAGCGAAGTAAGTGATTTTTCTATATCTAAAGTCTTACCTAGATTGCTTTTATTTTTTTATTAAATTTAAACACATTCACTGTAGAATTGTTTTTATATCACTTACTTCGTAACCTCTCTTTAAATTAGGGAACGTATTTGATTTACAGTTAGCTGACCAGGGTTTTTCTTGCTAGATTTTAGAAGTAGCACAGAACAATTTTCCGATATTTTACTTATGTCATATATAACTTCTCTTTCAGTTGTTTTCTTTATTAGCTGCAATTTACCTAGCTATATATGTGAATATATGTATATCTATTTGCGGGCGTTATTATTAATAATTTTTTATTTAATTTGCTCATACAAGATACTTGCTGAAACTCCTTCACACCGTTTAAAGGTGGTAACTATCACACCAAATTGTTTATAAATTTGGAAAGATTTATGAAAATTTCCATGACCTTCAGTCAGGTAAAATAAATATAATCAACCGAAGTTAATAGTACTTAGAAATCATTATCTTTTCACTAAAGTAAATAAACAAGAAATTTGTCTTATTTATAATATTTTCCTTGCTATCTAAGGAATATCGTTCTGGTATCGTAGACTTTTGATCAAATAAGTATCAATGTAAATAGAGACTCGTATCGTTATATTGCATAGACATTCAAGTGACTTATCGTATGTCAGTTCCAAACCGGGGCTGAATTTAGAATTTTGGGAGAGTTCAGCAAGTCCAATCAAGAGGTAGCACGTACTAATTCTCTGTTTTATCTTTTTCCTGCATGCACAAAAATGAGCTGGACCCAAGGACGCTAGAGGAATAGCACCTACCACCATAAGGGCGACTTTTTACTGCTACTAGTCGTCAGGGAAGCTCCAACCAGTAAAGTCACGGCTACCTAGAAGGCTTCGGAACCCTCTAAATCAACTGGCTCTCTCTCTCTCTCTCCCGATACAGCTGAGGCACCAGACAGTCCGGCCATAACCAGAGAGCATTGCACCAGATAAGTCTAAAATCATTACTTACTGATGGTATATTGATCAAACTGCCCTATTGTAATTGAAAGAACTGTATTTGGCTTGACCACTTTTTTTTTTAAATTGTCAATATAAATTATCTGTTATAAAATTGTAAATATAATTGTGAGTGTAAAATTGGTCTTATTTTGCTGCCTATATGTTTGTGTGTGTCTGGCGCCCTCTCTAAGGTGTCCAAAGTTGGAAAAGAAAAAAAATCGCACCCACCATTTTGAGATGTGCTTTGCTGAGCTAGTCAGTATTATGATGGATGACTCCACAACAGCAAGAGGTTTTCCGTTTTATACCTACTAATAAAATTCAAGGAACATATACAAAAATATCGTCACAACCATAAAACAATCCAAAATAATCCCATTACTTGCCTCCTACCGTTCTTTTACCTGAAATTTCGGGGCGCCACTTATTATTTCTTCGTTGGCTAGTTCCAAAAGTACCTATTAGTCAATTGCAATTTATGCGTCAGTGTGACTAGTTTTATAAAGTGAAGTTTCAAAGAGTTTTTCTGAGAAAAATACTAAATGAATGTAATAGCCGCAAGGTAAGTAATATTTGTTTTGTTTTGCTCATCCTTGAAAAAGCCCCTTATAATTGTGGGCGAAATGCTGGAAAACTTTGTTGATATGCTGGTATATATAAATTAATTCGAGAAAAATTATGACGCGGTCCAAATCCGAAAAAAGCAGAATCAACTATGATTCTGGCCGCGAAAACCTACGTTCTCAAGTACATATAAGAAATGTTTTATTTAATATACTTTGTATTGAAATATTTCTTTATCATATGTAAACAACTTTGTATGCTCTTTTCTTCAACTTGTTGCATAAAATAAATCGCCAAATATAAATATTCATTTCAATACATAGTTGTTAAAAGCGAACATTTTTGAAAATAATATTTCATAAACTTTGATTTACCTATATAAATCTAACGGCACTCGAAACAATATAATTATTCAATATATAAAAAATTACAGGTGTTCTTGTTTTTGTGTGACTCATTTCTTTATTAATCGCACTAAAAGTGAATCTTATTTTACCGCGACGTTGCCGGATTGACAATAATTTACTTTACATGCATTTGGAATTTTCTCGCTTATTAAGGCCTATAGACCATAGCTTTTGTTTTATTTCGTGAATACTATCTCCCCCTAAAATATATACAATCAAACTATTTACACCTTGTATATATAACACTAAATGTGTTAGGTTATGTTCAGTGCGTTTAGACTGTGTAGCCTCTTCGCGATTTCAAGTGCCTCTCTTACGCCTCTCGATTTCTAGTAGAAGATCCGAACCTAAGTCGACCTTCATCGAGCTGATAATAGAATTAAACTTATTTTATAATAAATTTAGTAGAAAATATACAAAAAATTGGTTTGTCAGAAAAAATCCTGGATTATTTAAAAAAAAGATTTTTACTTAAATGTTGCATCATCAAGATAATAAGAAAATTTTATCCTGATTAAAAGTATAAAACCTATAGATTATGCAGCCGTTAGGTTGTATATTATTTACTTGGGCGACTACTGGGTTGCCAGGCATAAACGGGTATGCCGATGCTAGTTACTTTCACTTGATTGGATAATAAAAAAAATTGTATATCAACACAAGCGCTGTTTTTTGCGAACACGTTGATGATATTTCTATTAATATTTTTTATGTGGCTTAATGCAACTGATTCTTTATGTGCGAAGTTAAACCCTGATAACTACGGTTAGCATTTAGATAATTTTTAAATACCAACATGTTTTATCGGAGATCAAACTCCTTTGAAAATCCAGGACATTATCCAAATGGAAGAAAATGAGGGAGAATCTAATAAATCAGATGAATTCGAAAATCACAATTATACTTCTGATGAATCAGATATTGAATAGAAAATATTTATTAAAATTTGTTTTCATGTATCTTTGCTGTTCTGTAATAAAATTTTTAAACGCAATACAAAATATTTAGTCTATCTTTTTTGTTATTTTTTAATTCGAATTGTCGACTGTCCACTTTATTTCTCTTTAGTTTTTCCAGAATAAAAAGGACAAAATTTAAAGTAGGTAATTGATATTTTTAAGTTACAAAAACTTTTTTATTTTAGATATATTATTTTACTTATAAGTCACAATATATATATATATATATATATATATATATATATATATATATATATTATTTTGAATTTTGATTATTCAAAATTTATTTATTTATTTAATTTCAGAGCCACACTTTTGGCTAGCCAATTTATTTGTGTTGGCTTATTATTTATTCTTTGAGCCCCTTATGTTGCGTGCCAATTTATTGTGAAATTTTTGTTTATATATTTATTTAATCTTTTTATTTATTTTTAGAAATTTAGAACTTTAGAACTTTGCCCTACTTTAAACTAGCTACTTTGCTTTGTTTTGATTATATATTTTGCATATCACTATTTTTATAGCTTTATTATTCAAACTTTATTTCTTTAATTTAAATTCTCAGGGTTTTTAATCTTACATATAGCATTCATACTCCTATCTCAAGGTGGTTCAACAGGTTCTAATATTTAAAATCGATACTTACATTTTTATCTTCCTTGTTACTGCTCTGCTTTTATGTTCTTTCACTTGTTCAACACTATTACTCATTTTTATTACTTCAAACCTCTTTAACTTTTAAATCTTACTGAATTGAATTTAAAATTTTATTTTTATTGAAAAGAATCTGGATGATACTCTAAACGTTCAATGTTATTCTTGGCTCATAATAAATTCAACACAACTTTCCATTTCAAATTTCAACAACATCCTTTATTAAACATAATATAAATAATTTAACCAAACAAATAAATAAATAAATCAATAAACGAAATCATTCCTACCTACTAAATTTTTATGAGAAATTTCTCTTTTGATCCTATCATTTTAAATCTACAATTTGTTATTTTAATATCCTTAACTAGTATACAATAAATAACTCAATGTTCACTTTATTTAGATTTTTAAACAATTATTATTTCACTAACCTTTTACTCCTTGTTGTGATTACTGTCAATAAGTTCCAAATCTGTTCATTGTCCATTAGAACTTTTATTTTATATACAAATTTTTATTTTTATTGGTTCCCATTCCATATTTGTTTACCAATATTACATGTTCACCATCTTGTTTAATTCATTATCCATGTCAATTAAATTAAATTATAATTTACCAAATTCTTCTTTAGACACTGCCAACCTAAATGTCATTGGAATTGTTTTGACAATATGTCTAACCACTTTTCACTGCTTAACCTCTACTAACAAGTTCTTAGGTTATTGCAAAGAAAACAACACATCACATGCTCTGGGACTAGTTCTACTCAAAAATCAGGAAAGAAAGAGACTGCTGCTATTCAAACGTAAGCTTTTAGAGTATTTTAAAAACAACTGCCTGCTAAGTTGCGTTTAATCTGGCCCCGAACCCTATTTGGATGAGTTTTTCAATTGTTTTGGAGCGTCTTCATTTGTTTTGATGCGTTTAACAAATTCTGTCTTGTCCGTCACCCAAAAATACTTAGCCCGTGTAAATCTCCATAAGAAACAAAAATTTTCTTTTACTCTTATTAAATGATGTTTTTCTGATAGTTTATTTTATTTTAAGAACTTTTTTATTCTTGTCAAATTTCGTTTAAATGCTTTGTTTACTTTTTATTGGTCATGACTTTTTCAAGGTCATTCAACTTTTATTATGCTTTACACAAATTTACCGCAAAATTTTGAATAATTGAAATTTAAGTTATAAAATTCTTTTCCTTATCATCTCTAATATTCATTGAACAATTTTCTTTTATTTATATTCATTAATTTCAAAGTTATTTACATTTTAGTTTTCTCTGCTAGTTGTTTACATGATGCTTTGCTTCCTAATTTATTTTGTACTGTTGCAATTGCATGTATTTTTCTTAATTAATATTGTTTTAGGTGTCTAGCATGGATTTTTATGTTTTCCTCACAACTTACATTAGTATTTTTGGAGTTATATCTCAAGACATGCATCCTCGTTATATGATGACTCATCAACATTTTGAATTACCTTTTATGACTACTTGTGAGTATTTACAGCTTTAATTATTACTAAAATTATCTTAACTATTTCCTATTTTATACATATTTTCCCTTTATCAAAGTCCAGATAGCTTATTTACAAATATTGCTCCTTTTTACTGGCTCGTTGTAATGGCTTGTTTTCGAAATTGAAATATAAAAGTTGTGCTGGCCCTTCATTCAATAAATGGTTTTACTAAGCCTTTTATATCATAACACCTGAATCTCAATTGATTCTTTTCAACCCTTACCATATATTTCAAGAAAATTTGCTTTATTAGTAATAAAAATTTTCCTTTATTCTTTTAAATGCACCTGATGGTTATGCAACCAACATATTCGCTACTAACATGCTTTTTGTCTACACTCTGTCTTTGAATCTATTTGATATATTTCCTTTTATTTTGGTTTATGGCTATTTTAATTCCATAACAATATATATATTTGTTTTTATGTTTTCGCGGGCACTAAATGTGTTAGGTGGTTTCCGGGAATTCATCCGCGTAGTTGATTACTGATCCCTGCCGGGATCGATGGTAATAATATATTTAACTGATTTCGGTAATAACGGCTGATAACTTTCAAATATTACAAGAAAATATCGGGACGCAGCCAAACTCCTTGGGTTACAAGGAAATACTCTTTTAACTTATTTTGAGAGCTTTCGAAATTATTTTATTTCATCGTCAATCAATATACCACAAACAACACAAAATATTAACAATTTAGAAGTAAAAAAACTATTCATTACGTTAGTCGAGGTTGTATAAGCAGAAAAACATCTATAAAACTTTAGAATATTCTTAAAATTCTTTTGGCAATTCAACTAACAAAATTGTCACTTTGGCATATTTGATTTGAAGACACGTGATATATATTTTTTAAAGTACGGGTAAACTATTTTTTTCTTTGTAACTTATTGATAAATTGAAACATTATTAACGAAACAAAAATTCATGGGTAGCAAAAATTTTTGACTTTTTATTTAATCAATCTGAGAAATCTGTATTATATTCAGATTGATTATGAGTGGTTGAAAACTTATTCTCCATTTCCAGTAAGTTACAATAAATTATATTTAAATTTTGTAAATCTGTCTTTTCATTGATGGTATTAGACTGGCCGTTAATGACGACCATTTCCAAGAAACTACGTTTAAAACTGTTATGTTCAATGGTCAGAACTTGTGGAGTTTCAAATTAAGGAGAATGGTTATGTTCTAAACAGTGAGTGGCTAAGCACAACGTTCCGTTTTCTGTTTTATATACTCTTGTGTAAGGTCATTCGGTGTTTCAAAGTTCTTGATATCTGACCAATATAGGAAGCAGGACAGTTGTTAAAGTCGATTTTATATATAACGTTAGATTTAAGATCATTAGGAATTTTATCTTTTGTTTTGCTAAATAGATGATTAACTGTATTTATAGATTTATGAGCAAATTTTATACTAGGTTCGTTTTTGAAGATTTTTAATACTTTAGGAGTTAGTTCTTTGATATATGGTATAGAGGCTTAGCAGTAATTTGCGTTAGAAGTTTCTTGTTAATATTATTTACATGAAAATTATTCTGACTTGTTGATATGAAAGTGTTCATACTGTTACGATGTTCACAACTATCTCTCACCAAACTTGGGGTATTAAATAATATTTTGTTAAATAATTTATAAGGAAAATAATTATTTGGGAATAATAAAACTTGTAGGCTCTTATCTTTGCACGATGGATGACAAATTTTAAGAACTCTACTTTTCATGCTACTAACCAAGTTTATTGTCATTTTAAGTAGGTGATTCGACTGAAAATTCATATATCTTCCTGAACTGCTAGGTTTCCTGTACTAATCTAATTTTAGAATATTGTCAGTGTCCCTAAATATTCGTTTGTCCAAAAAGGGAATATTATGTGATTCATCTTCTTCAATAGTGAATTGCAAAAATCTATTATAAGTGTAAAAAATGTTCAAAAGTTCATCTTTGCTACCAACAGGAACACTACGTACAATATCATCTACGTATTTTTTTAATGGAATGTTAAAACTAAGTTTAGGTATACATTCAGTGGCCAGATCGTCTATAACGTACTGTAACAATAATAGGAGAAAGCTTAGAACCCATTGGTGAGCCAAAAACCTGCTTATAAAACTTTCCATCAAACGAAAAAACACTGAATGTATACCTTAACTTAGTTTTAACATTCTATTATTAAAAAAATACGTAGATGATATTGTCTCTAATGTTCCTGTTGGTAGCAAAGATGAACTTTTGAACATTTTTAACACTTATAATAGATTTTTGCAATTCACTAGTGAAGAAGAAGAAGAATCATATAGTATTATAGTATTCCCTGTTTGGACACACGAATATTTAGGGACACTGGCAATTTTCTAAAATTAGATTGGTAAAGGAAACCTAGCAGTTCAGGAAGATATATGAATCTTCACTCCAGTCACCCATTTAAATTGAAAATAAACTTGGATAGTATAAAATTTGCTCATAAATCTATAAAACAGTTAATCATCTATTTAGCAGAACAAAAGATAAAATTCCTAATGATCTTAAATCTAACGTTATATATAAAATCGACTGCAGCAACGGGCCTGCTTCCTATATTGGTCAGACGTCAAGAAATTTTAAACACCGAATGACCTTACACAAGAGTGATATAAAACTGAAAAAGGAAAGTTGTGCTTTAGCCACCCACTGTTTAGAACACAACCATTCTCCTTTCTTTGAAAATCCGCAAGTTCTGGCCATTGAACGTAACAGTTTTAAACGTAGCTTCTTGGAGATGGTCTTCATGAACGGTCAGTCTAATACCATCAATAAAAAGACATTTTTAAAAAATTTAAATGTAATTTGTTGTAACTTACTGGAAATGGAAAATAAGTTTTGAACCACTCTTAATCAATCTGAATATTATACAGATTTCTCAGATTGATTAAATAAAAAGTCAAAAATTTTTGCTACCCAATGACATTTTGTTTCCTTAATAATGTTTCAATTCATCAGTTTTTTACAAAGAATAAAAATAGTTTACCCGTACTTTAAAAAATATATATCACATGTCTTCAAATCAAATATGTCAACAAGACAATTTTGTTAGTTGAATTGACAAAAAAAAATTGAAGAATATTCTAAAGTTTTATAGATGTTTTTCTGCTTATACAACCTCGACTAACATAAGTTATTAGTTTTTACTTCTAAATTGTTAATATTTTGTGTAGTTTGTAGTATATTGACTGACGATGAAATAAAATAATTTCGAAAGATATCAAAATAAGTTAAAGGAGCATTTCCTTGTAACCCACGAACTTTGGCTGCGCTCCAATATTTTTTTATATATATATATATATATATATATATATATATATATATATATATATTTGTTTTTAAGTTTTCGGTCTGTAAATCCGTTTTGTCTCAGAGCTGTTTTTAAACTGTCCATTTCCTGTTTGATGTTGGGCTGGGTGGTCCTTCCTATTTATGAGAACATCAAGGAATGACAGTTGATTGTTGGCTTCAACCTCCATGGTAAATTTTATTTTGTGATGGATGCCATTAAGGTGGTCTAAAAATGTGTTGAGGTGTTCCCTCCCGTGAGGCCAAATCACAAATGTATCATACACATATCGCAACCATCAACTGGGTTTAAGAGTAGCTGTTCTTAGTGCCAACTCCTCAAGGTTCTCCATAAAACGGTTCGCTATAACTGGTGAGAGAGGCGATGCCATTGGAGCTCCTTTCACTTGTTTGTATCGTTGGTTCTCGTAAACAAAATAGGTGTTCATCAGACAATCTACAAGGTGTTGAGGTGGTTTGTATTTTTCTATTATGATATCCAAGGCTTCGACGATAGGGATGTTGGTGAAAAGGGACACTACGTCAAAACTTACAAGAAGACACTCTGGTTGTAAGACCGTTTTTCTAAGTATTTCGATGAAATGTGTCGATCAACGGTCACAGTCTAACCTCACGGCAATTGGAAATGAATACAACCGTTTATAACTTATCTTCGGTCCAATTGAACTCTACCTCGATTGGCATGTTGGCTAAGGGATTCAATTACGCTATTGCTCCCTCTCACATACCAACAGAGAGCATAATATGTGGCGTGGAAACAGCACACAACAACCTTGATGAGTTGACAGTAAGAACAGCAACTCTTAAACTCAGTTTATAGTTGCGATATGGGGATGATAATACATTTGCGATTTGGCCTCAACACATTTTTAGACCACCTTAATGGCATCCATCACAAAATAAAATTTACCATGGAGGTTGAACCAACAATCAACTGCCATTCCTCATAAATAGGAGGGAAGATGGAACCCTTGGCCATACAGTATAGAGGAAAGCATGATAATTCTCATCACCACCCAGCCTAACTACAAGCCGTCGTCAAGACTTTAGTAACCAGATCACAAAGACTAGCTTACCAGGACAACATCGAACAGGAAATGGACAGTTTAAAAACAGCTCTGAGACAAAACGGATTTACAGACTGAAATATTCAAAGAGCCCTAAATTCAAAACCGAGACAAACGGATGAGGAGCATGAGACACCAATAACCAAGGGTTATTTACTGTATGTCAAGTGTACCACGGAAAGTATTGCAAGAATTCTACGGTGACACAATATCGATAATATTTTCAATACAGACAGAAAAATAAGCACGGTGTTGAGCACTCCGAAGACGAGGATCCCTTTAGAACAACAGGGAGTATACGAGATTCCATGTGCAGACTGTCATAAAACCTATGTGGGGCAAACTAACAGAAGAATTCAAGCTAGACGTGATGAACACCAGAACGCTATAAGAAAGCAGGAAAAAACAACATCCATTGCGGAACACGCCACCACGAAGTCTCACCAAATAGACTTAGAGAACACCAGAGTACTGGCAAATATAGAACACCCGAAATCAAGACTTGCAAGAGAGGCAATTGAAAGAGCGAAGATGCCTCACAATCTAAACGCACGCAATGAAATCCAGAACATATCGAATTGTTGGAAAATTCTATTAAACACTGTACTGGCCCGGACCTGACCTGAAGAAGGCAGATGTGACTCTGCCGAAACGTTGTGATTTTACCATCGACCCTGGCAGGGATCAGTTATCAACTACGAGGATGAATTCCCGGAAACCACTCAACACATTTAGTGCCCTCGAAAACTTAAAAACAAATATAGTGAATCTCTATGGGGAGAATACTTTTCATTTGTATTAAACCTTTGAAAAATCACGCGCCAAAAGATGCAAACTTTTGTGCGATCTACATTTTTTACAACGAAGCCGCGATGAAGAAGTTATTCCGAAAAACATGACGCTAAAGTTCTGAAAGAACAACAGAAAAACCCAGAATATCTTATGGTAAGCTAGTTGTGCGTGATGTCAGAAGAGATTTTGATGTTCTTACTAATAAACTCTTAGATATCCTCCTACAGGTAAGCAATACATTCCATCCGATAATATGGGATAAATTCGATGAGATTAGCGAATTTAGGTCCGAAACGAATGCAGAGTTCACAAGAATGCAACAACAGACAAAATTTAACAAATTTAAGCTCCAACAGAAGCCCAAAATGAATTTTTCTCGGAAAATAACGGTCACAGTCTAACCTCACGGCAATTGGAAACGAATAAAACCGTTTATAACTTATCTTCGGTCCAATTGAACTGCTCGATTGGAGTGTTGGCTAAGGGATTCAATTACGCTATTGCTCCCTCTCACATACCAACAGAGAGCAAAATATGTGGCGTGAAAACAGCAGTTTCAAAATTAGATGCGAACACCGCTGAAATAATTAGACAAGATGTGTCACATGTTCTAAGAAAGTCTAAACCACCCAAAAGGAACCTATCTATAGAAGAAAATGAGTCCTTGAAACAACTTCGCCTCAACAAGGACATTTTCATTCTACCTGCTGATAAAGGAAATGCGACTGTAATTTTAGATACAGCGGATTATTCAAACAAAATTCAAACATTGCTACAAGATCCAGCATATAAACAAATTACTACTGACCGAACAACTTATCTGGAGAAAACAACCAAGGCCAAAATCCAAGCAAGTAGGATCGACAAAAATCTCCAACTGCAACTCATTCCACGTGAAAAGTCATCGAGATGTCGAAATTCTATGGGTTGCCAAAAGTACATAAAGAAGATGCACCTTTGAGGTCAATAGTAAGAGGAGGCAGACTCATGTGAAAAATTCGACACATTTCATCGAAATACTTGGAAAAACGGTCTTACAACCAGAGTGTCTTCTTGTAAGTTTTGACGTAGTGTCCCTTTTCACCAACATCCCTATCGTCGAAGCCTTGGATATCATAATAGAAAAATACAAACCACCTCAACACCTTGTAGACTTAACAAGGCACTGTCTGATGAACACCTATTTTGTTTACGAGAACCAACGATACAAACAAGTGGAAGGAGCTCCAATGGGATCGCCACTCTCACCAGTTATAGCGAACCTGTTTATGGAGAACCTTGAGGATTTGGCACTAAGAACAGCTACTCTTAAGCCCAGTTGATGGTTGCGATATGTGTATGATACATTTGTGATTTGGCCTCATGGGAGGGAACACCTCAACACATTTTTAGACCACCTTAATGGCATCCATCACAAAATAAAATTTACCATGGGGGTTGAAGCCAACAATCAACTGTCATTCCTTGATGTTCTCATAAATAGGAAGGAAGATGGAACCCTTGGCCATACAGTATATAGGAAAGCAACTCACACCAACAGATACCTTCATGCTAATTCTCATCAAAACCCGGCCTAACTACAAGCCGTCGCCAAGACTTTAGTAACCAGATCACAAAGACTAGCTGACCAGTACAACATCAAACAGGAAATGGACAGTTTAAAAACAGCTCTGAGACAAAACGGATTTACAGACCGAAATATTCAAAGAGCCCTAAAGTCAAAACCGAGACAAATGGACGAGGAGCATGAGACACCAATAACCAAGGCTTATTTACCGTGTGTCAAGGGTCCACGGAAAGTATTGCAAGAATTCTACGGAGACACAATATCGATACTATTTTCAATACAGACAGAAAAATAAGCACAGTGTTGAGGACTCCGAAGACGAGGATCCCTTTAGAACAACAGGGAGGGTACGAGATTCCATGTGCAGACTGTCATAAAACCTATGTGGGGCAAACTAACAGAAGAATTCAAGCTAGACGTGATGAACACCAGAACGCCATAAGAAACCAGGAAAAAACAGCATCCATTGCGTAATACGCCACCACAACGTCACACCGAATAGACTTTGAGAACACCAGAGTACTGGCAAATATATAACACCCGAAATCACAGGCCTCACAGTCTAAACGCACGCAATGAGATCCAGAACTTATCGAATTGTTGGAAAATTCTATTAAACACCGTACCGGCCCAGACCCGTCCTATAACAACTCAACCGGATATAACCAGTCAGCAAGCGGAAGGCGTGGCTACTGAGCGCAAAGGGCCAATCATACGCAGCCGTTCACGGTGCCAACCGATAGGCTCGGCCCCTAAGCCGCGACTATATAACAGCGCGCGCGCTCCTGAAAATGATAGTATTCGAGTAAGTAGAAGCGAAAGCAGAAGGCTACGAGAATTATGCGAACCGACCTGAAGAGGGCAGATGTGATTCTGCCGAGACGTTCTCATTTTACCATCGATCCCGGCAGGGATCAGTTATCAACTACGCGGATGAATTCCCGGAAACCATCTAACACATATATATATATATATATATATATATATATATATATATATATACAGGGTGTTTTGTAGAACGTTCGCCAAACATGAAGGGCAGATAGGTGGGCTCATGTGCTATATTATGTAGCCCATATAACATCTAGATAGGTTACGGTTTTTGTTTTTTTTAATTTAATTATTTTTTCTATATTCTCAGATTTTTACCTATGAACTATTGTAACTTTTTTATTTTTCACAGTATCTTCACCGAATAAACTTATATCGAATCTATAATGTTTGTTTGCTCTCTGCATTCGACATTTGCCACAAATGAATGGTTGAAAAAATTTTCATGAGTCCACAAATGACGAGGTTCCATAAAAAAGTAATTATCACTTTATCAGGTTACAAAAAAATTAGAAGAACATGGAGAACTTCGAATGTTTACAAAAACTTCTCTACATTAAGACGTTTCCAATGATATATCACACGTATTAGAAAGTAATCAGTATCATAATAAAATTTGAGATTGTGACTTACAAGGTGAGAACTACAAAAAATAAATCATACACCAAATTGCAATAATTTGTTATAAATTTTGTTCAAACCGGCTTCTACGGATGCAATCGCGACACCTTTTTCTGACTACTACAGTGGTAGTCTCTAGTCGCATCTCATCCCATATTATTTCAAAAGCAACATTTATTCTTGCTGTTAACTGCTCCTTGGTTTTACTTCTCCCTCATAAACGAGTTGCTTGGCCGTCCCCATACAAAAAAAATCAAAGGTAGTCAGGTCTGGCAACCTTCGAGGCCAGAGTATAGGGCCAGTTTTCTCGATCCACGCGCTTGAGAATGAATTGTTCAGGAGCTGTCTGACAGGTCGCCTATAATGTGCTGGTCAGTCATCTTTTTTGAATATTATTGGTCTGCCTTCATTGGGATTTCATCTCATAAGATCGATCATCCCACATTATTTGGAACGCAATATTGTTTCTTTCCCTTAACTGCTCCTTGGTTTCTATTTCTATCTCGTAAATGACTTGAATTGTTAATGAATTATTTATTGATCTTATTAGATGAAGTCCTATTTGAAGACAGACCAAAAATATTTAAAAAAATTGCTGTCCAGCACATTATAGGAGAACTGTCAGAGAGCGCCTGGACAATTCATTCCCAAACGCGTGGATTGAGAGAACTGGCCCTATGCTCTGGCCTTCCAGATCGCCAGACCTGACTCCCTTTGATTTTTTTTTGTATGGGGACGGGCCAAGCAACTCGTTTGTGAGAGAGAAATAAAAACGCAGGAGCAGTTAAGAGCAAGAATAAATGTTGCTTTTGAAATAATATGGGATGAGATGCGAATAGAGTCTACCACTGTAGGAGTCAGAAAAAGTTGTCTCAATTGCATCCGTAGCGGTAGAAGCCGGTTTGTTTGAACAAAATTTATAACAAACTATTGCAATTTGGTGAATGTTTTATTTTTTGTAGTTCTCACCTTGTAAGTTACAAACTCAAATTTTATTATGATACTGATTACTTTCCAATATGTGTTATATATTGTTGGAATAGGGTTCAACTAGAGATGTTGACATAATTTTTTTTCTTTTATCCAATCAAGTTCTCGAGAGTAACTGACATCGACAGACCTGTTTATACCTGACAACCCAGTAGTTGGTCCAGGTAAATAATAGGCAAATTCTATACTTTTATACTTTTACTCAGGATAAAATTTTCTCATTACCTAGATGATGCAATATTTAATTAAAAATCTTTTTTTAAATAATAAAAAATAGTCAGTCCAGGATTTTTTTAGGCAACCAATTTTTAATATATTTTCTAATATACTAAATTTATTATAAAATATGTTTCATTCCATTATCAGCTCCGTGAAGGTCGACTTAGGTTCGGATCTTAGACTATTCTATTCGGGTGTTCTATATTTGCTAGTACTCTGGTATTCTCAAGTAGGATCGAGAAAAATCTCCAACTACAACTCATTCCATGTGAAAAGTCATGGAAATGTCCGAAATTCTATAGGTTGCCAAAAGCACCATTGAGGCCTATAGTAAGCTCAATTGGACCCCCAACACAACAAAAAGCCAAAAACCTAGCCCAACAACTCCAATCATTTGCAGAGGGGGCAGACTCATACGTGTAAAAATTGACACATTTCAACGAAATGCTTAGCAAAACGGTTTTAGAATCAGTGTCTTCTAAACTTTGACGTAGTGTTCCTTTTCACAAACATACCTATCGACGAAGCCTTGCATATCATAATAGCAAAATACAATCCACCTCAAAACCTTCTAAACTTAACAAGGCACTTTCTGGTGAACACTTGTTTCGTTTACGAAAACCAGCGATGCAAACAAATGGAAGGAGCTCCAATGGGATCACCACTATCACCAGTAATTTTGGAGAGCCTTGAAAAGTTGGTACTAAGAACAGCTAGTCTTAAACCCAGTTTATGGTTCCGATATATGGATGACACCTTTGTTATTTGACCTCATGGGAGTGAACACCTCAACACATTTTTAGATCACCTTTGCTGCATCCTGCTTTATATGTTCGATATATGTAAGCGATCGATCTAATTTAGCGCCAAAGTAAGTTGGGCCAGCTTCGTGCCTAAGCGACGTATTCAGATGGAAGCATGTTGGAACCCTCTTATTAGGGTTTGGTTTTAATCCTCAACGCGTAATGTTTTGACCATGTAATATCCAGGTCGTCGGCGTATGCGTATTTGAGGGACGCTGTATAAGGAATCTCGCTGATATATGTTGAAGAGCACTGGAGCGAAGACCGAAATTAGGGAAGTGCATTATTTTGTACCCTTTCTTTTCCGATATTAATACTGTTACGAGAACTCATCCGATAGCTGGTGCAATCGGCCTTTATCCGATATTTCGTGGAAGCGACATTCGTCCGATATTTCTGGGAATCCGAAATGTTTGTCTGTCGACCCGAGCCCGACGGCTAGCGTTAATGGGAATTCGTCTAATTTTATCGAATCTTGGAGAACACATTTCTCGATGGCTAGAAAATTCTAAGACTTTAGAGTACAAATTGCTAGAAACTTCTAAGTCTTTAGAGGATAAGCTACAAACATTACAAGAAAATTCTAAAACCATGGAAGACAAATTACTAAAACTATAGAAGAGAAATTGCTAGAAAATTCTAAACACTTGACAGAGGCCTTAGAAGATAAATTAGCAGAAAATTCTAAAACCCTGGAAAAGAAATTACTGGAAAATTTGAAACGCATGGCACAGAAAAACTGGAGGAGAAAATTTTCGAGAATGATGCTCGGATGGAAGAACTAAAGGAAACACTGGTTGAAGAGTCAGTCAAAAATGAAACGCGGATAGAAGAGCTAAAGCAGACAATGGTCGAAGAGCTGAAACAGACGACAGACAAAAATGAAACGTGGATAGAAGAGCTAAAGCATATAATGGAGGGTGATAGCAAAATAAAAGAACAGGGAGTCTCAATACAAAGAGGACAATTACAATTAAAAATCTAAAGTGGAATCAGTCCAGAAGTAGTGGATTCGAAAACTGGCTTTGAAGGGTCAAGACACAAAATGAAAGGTCCCCAATTTGATGGAAAATGGTCATGGACTAACTATCGACGCTAATTTGAGGCTGCAGTAAAGCTAAACGGATGGTCGACAGGGGAAAAGGCAATAGCATTAACCCTCGCCTTAAGAGGGGACGCTACAGATATTTTGCAAACGTTGAATACCTCTGAGCAAGAAGATTACGAACAACTGGTTAAATATTTAGAACTGAGGTATAGACAAACCCATTTGGAGCACGTTTATCACTCCCAACTAAAAAATCGCCACTAGAGAACGAATAAATCCCTACACGAGTTTGAAGCTGATATTGCCCGTCTGGTTCGCCTTGCCTCTCCAGCCGCACTGGAAAACGTAACTGAAAGATTACCAGTGCAAGCGTTTTTGGATTGACTTCGGGACCACGAAGCCAGACAAGCATTGATACTAGCTCGACCCACTCAATTAGTGGATGCACTGGCTCGTACTCTGGAATTCGAGGCTGCGAAAAATACCTGCAGAGGTCAAGCCAGATTCCGAATCATTTACGGAGAAGCTGGCGGAAATGCAGAAGCCTCTGTGAGAAAGATAATTGAAACAACTCCTTACCGACAAAAGACAACTGAAATGTTGGAAGTGTATTAAGGTATGACACATACGGATGAGTCGTTGCAAGGAGAGCAACGGACCCGGGGTGGTTGTTGGTCCACTACCGGGCGCCTCCCCAGGTGGCGGATAGGGGAACGCTCTCCAGCAATGGGGAGTACTGAGGATTTACTCAGGGCGGACCAAAATCAGATAGGGGAAGGAACCCCGAAAATAAACCATTTATGGATATGGGTGATAAGGTGAACTTAATACCCCAGGTGGGTACCTCTGCAGAGGATAATCCCGCCACCGGTTCCAATCAATGAAAGCCTCGGTGGCCGGTGCACGCTCCACGGATTCTGGGGGGAGCGAATTATCACTGGTTCCGTCACATAGTGACAAGAAGAAGAACACTAGTAATGGTACAACATCGACCATTACAACTAGAGCTGGCAGCAAGACACTATCCAGCCAGGTCCTCCAAAAGGCGAATAGTGGAGTTGACGTCCAACAAAGGGCAACAAATGAGAGTGGCGTTCCAAACAAATTAGGAGCAAAGATCGATGAGCTCTTGAAGTTCATTGGGCCTAGGCACAATGTACATCATGAGATCAAGAAACTGGCACACGCCATTAAGTCAGAATATGACAAATATCAGACGTCAACGACGCGGCCACCTCCTGTAGCGAAACCTGCTACAACACAGACATCGCCAGTAAAGGTGTCAAACACTCAGACACAAGGTGGACAGCAAAACGAGGTCCCAAAAACGGCTGCCTCAAAAGCAGCTAACTCAAAACCGGCTGCATCAACACCGGCGGCCCCAAAGCAGGCGGCTTCAATAAAAGTAGCCTCTGTAGCAAGGACCTCGCCACCGAAGGTCTCGCCTTCAGTAGCCTCATCAAGTAAGGCACCACCACTTAAAACGCTTAAACCGGTGCTAGCTACCAAGCAAAAGCCCGGTAAGGAAGGTCGCCAGAACATCGGGCAAACTACCCAGGGAACAACAAGTAGGGTGGTCAATTCAGAAGCGGAGAGAAACAATGGATTAAAATCCAAGTTTAAACCGCAGACCAAAAACCAACCTGCAAACCAGTCGACTGACTGGCAAGTGGCAAAGAGGAAAAAGGCCCCGAGGACCAATAAGCAAAAACCAGCGCCACATTGTACGCTGCTTATAAAGAAAGGCGAGAAGAGCTCCCATGCAGATATCTTGCGAGGTATCAAGAATGATTCCACCTTGCAGGATATAGGCAAAAAAGTCAATAAGATCCGACGAACAGCTAAGGGAGATCTACTTTTGTTATTCGCCAAGGCAGACGCTCAGGAGATGGAGCGCTATTGTAACGCCATCAAGAATAAGCTCCCAAGCGGGGCAACTGTACAATCTCGAATACCGCAAATCGAGATTGAAATTAAAGACTTGGACGAGATCAGTACCAAGGAAGACGTAGTAAACCTGCTCAAAGATAATATCGACGGCCTGGCAGAGATCACTGAGGAGGCAGTGAAATCACTTCGACGGGCATATAGATCAACACAAACGGCAGTTGTTTGTCTCCCAGAGGTCCAGGCCAAGAAAGCCATCGCACTTGGAAAGCTGAAACTTGCGTGGGGCACAGTACGTGTTCGCGAGAGGATCAGCCTTCGACGGTGCTTCAAATGCTGGCACTTTGGGCACAACGCCCAGGCGTGCAGAGGCAAGACTGACCGAAGCAGTTGTTGTCACAGATGCGGAGGCGCTGGTCACAATGCCTCGGCTTGTCAACAACCTGCCAAGTGCTTACTCTGCAAAGAGAAAGATAGTAGGTCAGACTGCCGGCACGTTGCGGGTAGTTGGAAATGTCCGATCTACCAACAGGCGATGAGAGCAGCACAAGCCCGTAAATGAAAGTACTGCAACTCAACCTCAACCATTGCGAAGCAGCCCAAGACCTACTGGTACAGCGGGTGCGGGAATTGGATTGCGACGTAGCCATAATCTGCGAGCAGTACAAAAACTTCGACACCCTGTCCTGGGTAAATGACACAACGGACAGAGCAGCGATATGGGCTTGCGGTAAACTTCCGTTCCAACAACTCCCAAATACCCCCGAACCATGGCTTGTGAGAGCCAAAGTGGGAGGGGTTCACTTCTATAGCTGCTATGCACCTCCTAGTGCACAGCTCGAGGAGTTCGAGTTATTCTTGGACACCTTGGCGGAGGATGTACGGAAGCGTGAATCGGTCGCCATCGCAGGAGATTTCAACGCCTGGGCAATTGACTGGGGATGCCGGGAAACGAGCGCGAGAGGACGAGCTCTCCTTGAGACCATGTCTTCGCTCAACCTGGTACTCCTCAACACAGGAGACGTAAGCACATATCGCAAAGGCACAGCCAGCTCCATTATCGATGTGACATTCGTTAGCAGCCACCTAATTAAAGGGGGCTGTGAGTGGCGGGTCGATGAGGAGTTTACTAATAGCGACCACCAAGCTATTATATGGGAAATCAACACCACTCCCAAACGAAGATTGTGTGTCAGTCGTGCGAGGTCACAGCCAGTCGGTTGGAACAAAAATGCTTTCGATGCTGATTCATTCGCCTTGGTTATGGAGCAGGAACCATTGTCAATAGCTACAAGCGCAGAAGCCACTGCCAAAGAGGTAATGACAAGCGTTGTCAAGTCCTGCGATGCATCCATGCCAAGGAGACGGCAGAACAACAGCCGCCCACCAGTTTACTGGTGGAACGACACAATCTCACAACACCGACGAGAGTGTCTCAAAGCACGAAGGCTGCATCAACGAGCACGAAGACGCGACAGGGTCACAACAGAAGAACTAAGGCTCGACTATGAGATCAAAAGACAACAATTACGAAGTGCCATTCTCTCAAGCAAGAGATCCTACTGGAAGGAGTTGTGTGACGAAGTTAATCAAGATCCATGGGGAAAACCGTATAAAATCGTGATGCATAAAATTAAGGCCCCTCCCATGACATCAACGAACTGCCCCGAATCATTGCACCGCATTGTCACTCACTTGTTTTCTGCGAAGCCTGAGCTACCCGCTTATCCTTCGTGGCAGGTGAGGGACGAAGATATACCATCAGTGACTATGAATGAGCTGATGGGCGCGTGCAACCGGCTCCAAAACGGCAAGGCTCCCGGTCCAGATGGCATACCTAACATCGCGCTAAAATGCGCCATAGCCAATAGGCCTGACATGTTTCTACACATGTATGAGACCTGCTTAAAGCAGGGGGTTTTCCCGACTAAGTGGAAAAAGCAGAGGCTTGTGCTCCTCCCTAAAGGGGGAAAGAAACCTCCCGACGAACCGTCATCATATCGTCCCCTCTGTATGTTGGACTCTGCGGGAAAACTCCTTGAAAGGATAATAGCAGATAGGCTGGAGCCCTACGTTGAGCCGAAACTTTCCACCAACCAATTCGGGTTCAGAAAGGGGAGATCAACCATCGATGCCGTGAAACTCGTTACCAACATCGCCAGAGAGGCTATCTCGGGAAAGAGATGGAGAAGAGGTGGAAAAAAGTACTGTCTAATAGCCACCCTGGATATCAAGAACGCCTTTAACTCGGCCCGCTGGGACCGCATTTTGGAGGCTCTTGCCAGGATGGAAGTTCCGCAGTACTTGCGCAGAATGGTTTCAGCGTATTTCAAGGACCGCATCTTGTTGTACCAAACTGAAAATGGGCAAGTAGACTATAAGATCACAGGAGGTGTACCACAGGGCTCTGTTCTTGGCCCCCTCTTATGGAACGTAATGTACAACGACCTGCTCCTGCTCGGTCTGCCTGAGGGCGTCAGGCTAGTGGCATTCGCCGATGATGTGGCATTGATCATAGTGCGCAAGCACATAGAGGAGATACAAACAACCTTCTCATTCGCTATAGCCACAATTCAGCATTGGATGCTCGCAGCGGACTTGAGTTTAGCAGAACAAAAGACCGAAACACTTCTTGTTAGCAGTCGAAAGGCAAGGGAAACCATCATCCTCAAAATAGGCGACACCTACATACAGTCGCAGCCCTTCATCAGCTATTTGGGGGTGCTCCTGGACACACGGCTCAACTTCAAAGAGCACATAATCGCGGCCAGCAAGAAAGCAGCTGGAGTACAGGGGGGCGCATTATCTAGAATAATGCCTAATGTCGGAGGCCCTAGACAGATGAGAAGACAGCTACTGGCAACAGTAACTACTTCTGTTCTGTTGTACGGGGCACCGGTATGGGAGAAATCGCTCGAGCTACCATCGTACCGCCGGAAAATGAAATCAGTCCAGCGGCTCTCAGCGATTCGAGTGGCATCATCCTACCGCACTGTGTCTTACGAGGCGGTGAGTGTGATTGCCTCTACCCTGCCAATCGACATCCTGGCTGCAGAAAGGGGACGGCTTTACCGCAGAAAGTTTGAAAAAGACCAACCGACAGGAAACAGCGATGAAAGAGCCATGAGTCTAGGGCAATGGCAGGAGAGGTGGGACAGCTCTACTAAAGGCCGGTGGACATATCGATTGATACCTAACATCAGTCGTTGGGTCAACCGCCAGCATGGGGAGGTTGGGTTCTACATCACTCAACTCCTGACTGGACATGGATGCTTTCGAGCATACCTGCACAGGTTCAGGAGGGCAAACTCCCCAAACTGCCCACACTGTACGGACGTGATAGAGGACGCGGAACACGTGTTCTTCTCCTGCCCCCGGTTTCAGGATCAACGTGCTGAAGTGGAGAGGATTCTGGAGACTAATATCGTTCCAGAACAATTAGTAGAAGCCATGCTGAAGGGCCCCCAAGCCTGGAACTTGGTATCAGATTACGCGGAGACTATCCTCAAAGAACTCCGCGATACGGTCGAGGAGTAGGCTTTAGAAGCTTTTAATGGAAGGCCAGTAAACATCTGCAATGAACCACCCTTGCGAAGTAGTATTGAGTAAGAGTGCCGCAAGGGACCATGGTTGTAGGAGAAAGAGGTTAGGGTTTTAGCGGGTATACGGTATACTGGTTTCAATGCAACGACTTACTCTTGCTTTGAAGTCATTGCACCGGGAGTCCCGCATGACGGCTAGCACGTGTTAGCTAAGTACGCAATGTATTTCCCCCCTCTTCGGATAAAAAAAAAAAAAGGAGAGCAACGGAGGCCCGACGTCCTCGTCGGAAAACTAAAGACGGTCGATGTGAAGGGGCCACGTTATCAGTGTCTTTGTAGATATGTCTTTATTTATATGAAGCAATGTGCAATGCTGCTGGATACAGGTGCGACAAAAACAGTTATATGGCCCAACATCGTTTTAGAGACGATGGTAAAACCAACAAATGGCAACTGTGAACAGCGACAGGAGAAGCAGCGAAAGTCCATGGTGAAATAGAGGTTGAAATGGTGAAATGAATAAGAAGTGGTGCTCCATGTGAAAGACGACATACTGATTCGAGCAATCTTGGCAGAGGATGTAAATGTTCCGCAAAGAGCTGAAATCATCGTAGATAAAAAAAACCTCTATGCACTATGGAAAATGGAGCCATACAATATAGAGCTTAAGACTGAGTACAAAACTTATACCAAGGACCTTGACAAGGTAATAAAGCAAGCCAAAAACATTTATTATAAATAGCAAGTTGACTTTAATATTAATAATTCCAAACATCTTTGGGCATTCATAAATGAAAAACTACATTCACGATGACAATAAAACTAAAGTGCATGATTCTACTGAAATATCCAATTGCCTGAATACATATTTTAATAATATTGGTTGTGAACTCATCAATAAGATTACTCAGCCGAATAATCTTGAACTAAAACTTCCACCCCGCAACCAACAAATGAATTAGAAATATTAGACATTATTAAAAATATGAAAATTAAAAGTAGTGGTGCCGATGAGATTAACACCAAAACTGTATACGCATAAGCCAACTTTATTGCAGAACCTCAATTTGTGCTCAGAAAGATCCATTTGGCCTGATGCACTAAAACGAGCTGATATAAAGCCAATTCACAAAAGCAAATAAAAGCATATCATGTCAAATTCATCTCATCTCATTGATATCTAATCTGGCTAAAATTTCGGAATAAATTATTTACAATAGAATTTTCGAATTTGTGAGCAAGCATAAAATAAATATAAAAATAATTTGGTCAAGTGCGAGTTGGACTAGCATACAATGGGTTCCGTACCACCTTCAAAATTTGCTTAATTTTTATAAGAATACATATGTATTTAGTTTTCTAATTTGGCCCCCAAAAATTAACATTAGAGTTTTATTTTAGTAATAAACTTTTAGGGAAGCCTTTTATAATCTACTATCTGAATTTGGAGGCTCTATAGATTGGAAGATAAAGGGAAAATAGGTCAAGTTTTAAATTATAAATTATTAAATCTCTTATTCAAATTATTTAAAAATACAAATAAAATAATAATTACCAGAATAAACAACAAGCATACATTTTCAACTTATCACTAGCTTACCTATTCTGACATAGTCATTCATAGTTCTTATCATCCTTATCAGCAGAAAATGACCGCATTTTACAGTATGATCCATAGATTAATCAATGTACCTTTGACCCCCATAAATTTCGAAAAAGGACAAAACATCATTGAAAGAAATATCAGTAAACAACGGTTTTGATCACCAGCTAATCGATAACTTCAAAACTTTAACTTACCTGGGCGAAACAAGTAATAAAATTAAATCATTTTTAGAAAAACAAGACATAAATATTAGTTAAAAAACTGCAAATAATTTATCCAAATATATTGAGAATAATAAATCAAGAGTAAATAGTAATTGTAAATCCGGGGTATACAGAATTAACTGCGGCAATTGTGATAAGCTCTATATCAGTAGAACCTTTAGAAATTTTAATATCGTTATTAGAGAGCAAAAAATAAGTTACTACACACAGGATAATAAATATAATTATGCCCGTCATTTAGTAGAGGATAATCATCATTTTAACGACAACATAAAAGTTTTACATTTATAAAGTAATCCCAGAAAAATCAATTTATTAGAATCCCTGGAAATTAACAGATGTAAATACTCAGATAGACTATTAAATAACCAGTTAGACCTTAATCCGCCTTCGCTTTTAAATCTTTTTAATAGCTCTGTATGATTAGGTTGGTAAAAGATAATGTATATATAAATATATATTGGAGTAGTTAGAATAATACTTTTAGTATTTTGTGAAACTTGATAAAGGCATTGTACGCCGAAAAACGTATCGTTCTATCAAAATAAAGTGTAAATCTCCAAGTTTATTTTTCGTTTTTGTTGTTTTCTCATCATGGACTTACATCAAGTATCAGCGACAACAATTCAGTATCTAAATGTTATATGGGCTACATAATATAGCACAGGAGCCAACCTCTCTGCCCCTCCATGTTTGGCGAACTTTCAACAAAAAACGCTTTATATATATATATATATATATATATATATATATATTATATATTTCCAAAAATTCTTTGACCACTGATATACATATATTTTTTATTTAAAATAAAAATCTTGATTTTTGGTCAATATTTTTGTATTTTATTTCATTTGAACGTTTCGGACCACATGCGTCCTTTTTCAATAAAACATTGTCATCAACTAAAAGGTCTAATTTTAAAATTTCAAATACATATTAACATTAAGTTACCAACAAGACAATCATGGGTATATCAACACAACAACAAAACTATTGTTACTAAATTTGTCAACATTTATGGTACGTCACTACTTAACACAATTACATTTTAAAATCAAATGAAATCTCACATACACATCTGTAGAAATTTTCACTCCATTCCATTTAGAGGACAGCGGCTTACATTGTGCACGTGTAATTAACAACTTTTTTTTATCATTAATTGACAATTTTATTTTTCTGAATATGTAGCGTTTCATGTAGTTCTCTTTTTCTGGTGTTTGGTTCAGTTTTTAAAATTTTCGTATTTTTGAAATTGATAGAATGCTTTTTCGAATTTTCATGCTTCGTTAATGCCATTTGATTTTTTTGATCATATTTATGAGACTTTATTCGGTTCTCAAAGTATTGGGATGTTTGACCTATGTACACAATACTGCAATCTCTACAGGGTATTTCATAAACAACATTACTTTTCTTGTTCTTTGGAGTTTTTGTTTTCAAATTGCTGATATTTGTTGATAACGAATTATGTCCTTTACGACTTACAGGAATCTCGTGCTTTTTTAACAATCGTTGAAATTGTGCAGACAACCCTTTAATATATGGTAAAGTTAGATATATTTTTTTGCCGTTATTTGTTCAGATAATGTGTTGTTTCTTTCTTGTCTGTGGTGTTGTTTTAGTTGTTTGTTGGAAATGTTATTAATCATTTCTTTTGGGTAGCTATTTGCCTTTAACGCCTCTTTAGCTTTATTTATTGCACGATGTCGATATTCTGTATCAAATAATTTTATAGTGCTGTTGGCTAGTTTTAGTATTACTGACTGATAGCGGATGGTTTGACTCAAAATTAAGATACCTAGCAAACCATGCTTGTTTTAGATACGACTCGATGTAAATATTTCCATTGTTTTGATGTAATATTATATCTAAAAATATTATGTTCTTTTTCTATTCGGTTTCTATTGTAAACTGATTTTTTTTCAGTATAACTGTTAAATCCTGCTAATATGTCATTTGTTTTATCACAAGGTACTGTTGTTATACAATCATTAACATTTCTATAAAAGAAAGATATATGATAGGATTGGATAGGATCTGTTCTTCTAGATCTTCCATCACTAACTGGGCAACAATACTTGAAATAGATGCGCTCATGGCACAACCATCGATTTCTTTGTAAAAAGCACCATTCTAAGAGAAGTACCTAAGTTGAATTTAAGGTGGTATTTATTGAGTTTAAAAACTCATCCGTAGGTATATCTGTAAATGCACTTATTTTGTCCCATTTTTTTCTTATTGATTTTAGTGCTAACTTATTTGGAATGTATTTAGTGTATAACGACACGACATCTGAGGATAGAAGTATATAATCCTATGGAATTTTAATGCTTTTTATTTTATATTTCATTTCAAAAGAACTCTTAATATAGTGTTTATTCTCAAATGCTACCTTTTTAAATACCGTTTTCTGAAAACGGGCAAGTTCATTGAAAGGGGACTGGATACAAGAGATAATTGGTCTTAATTGCACTGTTTCTTTGTGTGACTTTGACAGTCCATATATTTTAGGCGAGAGCGCATTAATGTTTTAATGTTTTGGCTAAATTTGGAGAGATATAATTATTTTCTCGCCAACTTTTTACTAATTCATTATTATTTTTTTGGTATGTCTTTGTTGTATCTACCTTTACTTTTTATAAAATTTTTTAACACTTAAAATACTATTCATCTTTTTTTCATATTCAGTTGACAACATAACTACAGTTTTATTTGTTTAGTCTGCTTTTAAAATTTTGACATCAGTATGTTGTTTCAAATATTGCTTGTTTTTTTTAACATTTTTTTGTGATATCAGATTTTTTTTATTACCCTATTTGACCATACAATGTATGGCAGCACACTAAACCCCAGATATTCTAGATATCAAAAGGGTTTAGCTCTGTGGGAGCCCTTGCCAGGTTTTCAAGCCCGTGGTTGGAATTGTGGCGGCATGAATTTCCTGACCGTTCGGGCTGTTTCTAACAGGACGGCTTTTTGCATTTGTTTGTAAAGATGTTCGTCCAAACCAAGGTATTTTAAATAGTTTAATAGATGTTTTGGGACTACTGCTGTCTTGACATAACAATTAGTACAGTTCGTGTGTTGCTTATGTCCCACAGAGTATTTATTTTAAATCCCTATATTTGGTTATTTTCTCAGCCTGCGTGATATTTTCCGACTAGACCATACAATGTATGGTATCACACTCCCTCTAAGGCACGCTATGAGTGCCTTTAGGGGAAAATTCACTAAACCCCAGATTTCCTAGATATCAAAAGGGTTTAGCTCTATCGGAGCCCTTGCCAGGTTTTCAGGCCCGTGGTTGGAGCCGTGGCGGCAGTTTCCCATAAATTTCCTGACCGTCCGGTCCAACATTTGTTGGTGAAGATGTTCGTCCAGACCGAGGTATTTTAAACTGTTTAATAGATGTTTTGGCACTAGTCCTGTCGTTGACATAACAATTGGTACTATTCGTGTGTTGTTCATGTCCCACTGAGTCTTTATTTGAAATTCAAAATCTCTATATTTGGTTATTTTCTCAGCTTGCTTGATATTTATATTATTGTTGTTAGGAATTGCTATGTCAATTAAAGTTGTTTTCCGAGAGACTTTATCTACCAAAACTATATCTGGTCTATTGTGAGCAACTGTCCGATCGGTCAGTATCGTGCGGTCCCAGTACAGCTTGTAGTTGTTATTTTCTAAAGCAGATTCTGGTTTGTATTTATAGAATGGTAATCTTACCGACTGTGATAATTCAAGTTTCAGTACTAGTTCCTGGTGAAGTATTTTTGCCACAGCATCGAGTCGTTCTTTGTATTCAGTTGCAGCGAATGCTTGACAACCTCCTGTGATATGCTTGATAGATTCAGATGTTTGGCAACCGTACCTGCATCTGTCGTTGTTAATAGAATGATCTTTAACGATGTACTTTAGATAGTTCTTAGTTGGAATTACTTGATCTTGGATTGTCAATATAAAGCCTTCCGCTTCAGGAAACAAAATGACCAGAGATCAACCAGTAGTTCGACGCTGCACTGTCGACATAATCTTGGTTGACGTCATTTATATGTCTTCCATGAAGGGGCTTCTCTTTCCATTTCAGCAGTTTCTGATCTGTAGTTTGGTGGTGTAATTGGACATGTTGTTGTGTCAGTCGCAGTGGTGTTGAGTCATCAACCAGGCACATGACTCTGTATAGATCAGAAAATTCTGCGAGTTTCTGGAAATGACTACGCAAAATGGAAATTTGTTGATCTAATAGTTTGCTTAGATCTGTCAATCCTCTTCCTCCTTCATACCGTGGCAAAGTTGTACGTTCGACAGAGCTCTTTGGGTGGTGATTTTGAACTTTTGTTAGTAAAACTCGAACTTTTCGTTGTAATTGTTCAATGTCAGTCTTGCACCAAATAACAATACCGAAACAGTAACTGAGCACTGAACACGCATAGGTGTTAATAGCCTGAAACAGATTTTTACTGTTTAATTTAGTTTTCAACAGTCGTCTTACCCTTCTATAAAACTCTGCTGTTAGGTGCTTTTTCATAGTCATGTGATCAAGACGTTGAGCCTGCTTTATTCCAAGGTATTATAAGTATGACCTTACCCCATAGATTCAATTGAGGTCCCATTTCGAAGTGCCCCTGCTGTATTTTGCCTTTAACTATATTAATAATTCGGCATTGTCTAAGCCAAATTTCATATGGAAGTCACTAGAGAACCCTTCTACTATTTTAAGCATATCATGCAGCTGTTGTTTCCTAGCTGCCATCAACTTCAAGTCGTCCATGTATAACAAATGGTTTATCTTTAATGCTTGTACTTTGTTGTGTTTGAGACTGAACCCAAAATTAGTCGAGTTCAGTTTGTTTGAGAGAGGGTTCATGGCAAGGCAGAACCACAGCGGGCTATGAGAGTCTCCCTGGAATATACCCCTTTTGATTGGAATGGGGTCAGTTTGTATCGAACAGTTGGCTTCATTCAGTGAGATTTTGGTTTGCCAGGTTGACATGGCATATTCTAAAAAGTTAATAATACAATTATTCACTTAATAGAGTTTCAGTACCTTAATGAGCCAATCACGTGGAACTGAATCAAAGGCCTTTTTGTAATCCACATATGCCATGTAGAGATTTCGACGTTTAGCGTTTGCTTGATTGCAGACATCGGAATCAATTATCAGTTGTTCTTTGCAGCCCATCGAATTTTTCGCGCATCCCTTTTTTTGTCGAGTAATTATGTCGTTCAGCTCACAATGTTTGAAAATGCGATGATTAATGCACGATTTTATGAGTTTGTATACGGTTGGAAGGCAAATGATTGGTCGGTACTTTGCTGGGTCCTGTGCACATAGGTTGTCCTTTGGTAAGAGGTATGTAGCACCATGCGTAAGGAAACTAGGCATCTTGTGTGGGTGGGTAATTACGTCATTTATTAGGGCTGTTAGTGTTTCGTGGGTTACTTACAGTTTCTTTATCCAGTAATTTTGTACGCCATCTGGTCCTGGTGCTTTCCAGTTATGGAGGTGCTTCATTATGTTGGATGTGTCTTCCGCTGTAAATGGTTGGTATTGCATGGCATCACAATTCTGAAATGCAGCCTCCTCCTCATTAATCCAGCTGGTTCTGGAGTTATAGGAGATTGTTGTGGAAAGCTGTGTTTTCCAGAATTTCTCGATGTCTGTTTTACTGGGGCAAGTAGGGGCTTCATTATTATTGATGTTGTTAAGTTTTTAAGATAAAACTTTTTCTGATTGTCGAAAAAGTGTGTAGTTTAGTTTCCGTTGACTACTGGTTTTGTACCTTCTCAATCGACTTGTGTAGACGGAGAGCTTTTGTCGTAGACTGTCCAGACACTGCTGAGATCTGATGTTTTATCCATCCCAGTGGGAGTGTATTCGGTTATTGTTAATGATAGTCTTGACAAGTATTTCAAGTATTTCTATTCTGTTGTTCCTGACCCCTCTTTGGTACTCGGTAAGTCTTCCAACGTCTTTCCGAAGAGAATTGATTTTCCCTTGAAGCCTTCTTTGCCAAGGTAGTATTCGAGGTGCATGTCTAAATTGGGGAGGGTCTTGCTTTGGTCTTGTTGCGACCCCAATTGTTCTGCAGATGGAAGTTGCAGCACAGTAGATGATTGTGTGTAGCGACTCTAAAGTATTAGCACCTAAAACATAGTTTGGCAAAATAAATTTGTTCATAGCCTGCAAGACAATACCTAGGTTTTTAAAAGATCTTGGGAAAAGCTAGTCTAGTCAGTGGATCTGTTTCAATATACTCTATAAGAGCTCCTTCCATTTCTGCTTGGATCTTCTCAAGCAGGTCAGCGTTGGTTGTCTGTTCTTGTTGCAGTTCATGAGTCTCGCCTGCTCTTTGTGCCAAAGGTGTTTCAGGCTCTGGATCGATTGTATTTCGACCAAATATTTCGCGCTCCACTTCGCTCTTTATTGTGTCCAGTTGTTCAGGCGGAATAAGGCCATTTCTCAAGATGACATGATATTGATCTGCGACTCTTTGTTCGCTAACTTGAATCTTTGGGTAGTCTTGATGGAGTATTTGGCGATATGCAGTCTTGTCCTGGTCAAGATTCGTAATTCCGTAAAACGTGCACATTATAAATTCATTCATGGCGCTAGTCCATTTCATGCGCTGTCTTTTTAGTCCCGCTTGAGTGAGCGCTGGCTGTTGATCCTGCGCAACACTTTCTGCGGGTGAGGTTCTCGTTCTCATTCCACTCCGTTGGGGATGGTCACGTTGTTTTTGTGACTGTATTGGTTGTGGTTCTTCTGGTTCTTGGGCTGTAGCTCTTTGGACGGCAGGGGCCCACCTCCTCAGTACCCTGCCACCGACGTCCCGCATGCTGTCATGTCCAGCGCCGGCTCCAGACATGCCCTGGCGATCCCCAGGCAGCGGCTCTTTTCCGAGGCATCTATTCCGTAGCTCCATTTTCATGGGTGGTGTCACCAATTGACCCTGGTGACCCAGGTAACTCGGACCCAAAGTCACTGTCACTTCCCAGATGTATTGATTTAAACCAGAACATCCCGTGCGGGTTGGGAGGGAATGAAGGAAGGAAAGCTGCCGACATAATCTTGTTTGACGTCACTTATATGTCTTCCACGAAGGGGCTTCTCTTACCATTTCAGCAGTTTCTGATCAGTGGTCTGGTGGTGTAATTGGGCGTGTTGCTGTGTCAGTCGCAGTGGTGTTGAGTCATCGACCTGGCACATGACACTGTGTAGATCAGAAAATTCTGCGAGTTTCTGGAAATGACTAGACAAAATAGAAATTTGTTGATTTAATAGTTTGTTTAGATCTGCCAATCCTGTTCCTCCTTCAGACCCTGGCAAAGTTGTACGTTTCACAGAACCCTTTGGATGGTGATTTTGAGCTTTTGTTAGTAAAACTCAAACTTTTCGTTGTAATTGTTCAATGCCAGTCTTACACCAATTAACTATACCGAAAGAGTAACTGAGCACTGAACATGCATAAATGTTAAAAGCCTGAAACAGATTTTTACTGTTTAATTTGGTTTTCAACAGTCGCCTTACTGTTCTATAAAAGTCTGCTGTTAGGTCATTTTTCATGGTCAAGTGATCAATGCGTGCCTGCTTTATTTCAAGCTATTTATAAGTATAACCTTCCCCCATAGGTTCAATTAAGGTAACATCTTCCATTTTGTAGTGCCCCTGCTGTATTTTGCCTCTAACTATATTAATAATTCGGCATTTGTCTAGGCCAAACTTCTTATGGATGTCACTAGAGAAGTCTTCCACTATTTCAAGCATATCATGCAGCTGTTGTTTAGTAGCTGCCATCAACTTTAAGTCGTCCTTCTATAACAAATGCGTTATCTTTAATGCTTGTGCGTTGTTGTGTTTGAGGCTGAACCCAAAATTAGTCGAGTTTAGTTTATTTGAGAGAGGGTTCATGGCACAGCAGAACCACAGCTACCTGGAATATACCCCTTCTGATTGGAATGGCGTCAGTTTGTATCCAATAGTTGGCTTCGTTCAGTGAGATTTTGGTTTGCCAGGTGGACATGGTATATTCTAAAAAGTTAATTCAGTTTATGGAGTTGCAGTGCCTTAATGAGCCAGTCATGTGGAACTGAAAGAAAGGCGTTTTTGTAGTCCATATATGCCATGTAGAGATTTCGTCGTTTGGCGTGGGCTTGATTGCAGGCAACGGAATCAATTATCAGTTCTTCTTTGCCCCCTATCGAATTTTGCATGGTGTTGCATGATATCACAGTTCTGAAATGCAGCCTCCTCTACATTAATCCAGCTGGCTCTGGAAATTGTTGTGAAAAGCTGTGTTTTCTAGACTTCCTCAATGTCTGTTTTACTGGGGTAACTAGGGGCTTCCATATTATTGATGTTGTTAAGTTTTCTATAAAACCCTTTTTCTGATTGTCGGAAAAGTGTTTTGTCTAGTTTCCGTTGGTTACTGGTTTAGTACCTTCTCAATCGACTTGTGTAGACGGAGAGCTTTTGTTGTAGACTGTCCAGACACTGCTGAGATGTGATGTTTTCTCTATCCCACTGGGAGTGTATTCGGTTATTGTCCATGATAATCTTGACAAGTCTTTCTATTTTGTTGTTCCTGATCCCTCGTTGGTACTCAGTCAGTCTTCCAAAGTCTTTCCGAAGAGAATTGATTTTCTCTTCAAGCCTTCTTTGCTAAGGTGGTATTCGAGGTGTTTGTCTAAATTGGGGAGGTTCAGGACTTTGGGCTTATTGCGAACCCAATTTTTCTACTGATGGAAATTGCAGCACAGTAGATGATTGTGTGTAGCGACTTTAACGTATTAGCACCTAAAACATAATTTGGCAAGATAAATTTGTTCATGACCTACAAGACGGTACTCAGTTCCTTAGAAGATATTGGTTTGGGAAGAGTTGTTCTAGTCAGTGGATATGTTCCACTATATACTCTATAAGAGCTCCTTCCATTTCTGCTTGGATTTTCTCAAGCAGATCAGCGATGGTTGGGCGTTCTTGTTGAAGTTACTGAGTCTTGTTCGCTCTTTTTGCCAAAGGTGTTTCAGGCCCTGGATCGATTGTATTTCGACCAAATACTTCGCGCTCCACTGTGTTCTTTATTGTGTCCAGTTGTACAGGCGAAATAAGCCCATTTATTAAGATGACACGATATTGATCTGCGACTCTCTGTTCGGTAACTTGAAGCTGTGGGTATTCACGACAGAACTCTTGATGGAGTATTTGGCGATATCCAGTCTTGTCCTGGCCAAGGTTCTTAATTTTGTAAAAGGTGGGCATTATAAATTCATTCATGGCGCCAGTCCATTTCATGCGCTGTCTTTTCAGTCACGCTTGAGAGAAGCTGTTGATCCTGCGCAACACTTTCTGCGGGTGGAGTTCTCGTTTTCGTTTGACTCCGTTGGTCATGGTCACTTTGTTGCTGTGACTGTATTGGTGAGTGTTGTTGAGATTATTCTGGTTCTTGGGCTATAGCATGTCATGACAGTATGCGGGACGTCGGTGGCAGGGTGCTGAGGAGGCGGGCCCCTGCCGTCCAAAGAGCTACAGCCCAAGAACCAGAAGAACATGAAGAACCACAACAACACTCACCAATACAGTCACAACAACAACGTGACCATCACCAACGGAGTCAAACGACAACTCCACTCACAGAAAGTGTTGCGCAGGATCAACAACCAGCGTACACTCAAGCGGGACTGAAAAGACAGCTCATGAAATGGACTGGCGCCATGAATGAATTTATAATGCGCACGTTTTACAGAATTACGAACCTTGGCCAGGACAAGACTGGATATCGCCAAATACTCCATCAAGAGTTTCGTCGTGAGTACCCAGAGCTTCAAGTTACTGAACAGAGAGTCGCAGATCAATATCGTGTCATCTTGAGAAATGGCCTTATTTCGCCTGAGCAACTGGATATAATAAAGAGCGAAGTGGAGCGCGAACTATTTGGTCGAAATACAATCGATCCAGAGCCTGAAACACCTTTGACACAAAGAGCGGACGAGACTCAAGAACTACAACAAGAACAGCCAACCAACACTGACCTGCTTGAGAAGATCCAAGCAGAAATGGAAGGAGCTCTTAGAGAGCATAGTGGAACAGATCCACTGACTAGACCAGCTCTTCCCAAACTAAGATCATCTAAGAAACTGGGTATCGTCTTGCAGGCTATGAACAAATTTATCTTGCCAAACTATGTTTTAGGTGCTAATACGTTAGAGTCGCTACACACAATCATCTACTGTGCTGCAACTTCCATCTGCAGAACAATTGGGGTCGCAGTAAGACCAAAGCAAGACCCTCCCCAATTTAGACAAACACCGCGGATACCACCTTGGCAAAGAAGACTTGAAGGGAAAATCAATTCTCTTCGGAAAGACGTTGGAAGACTGACCGAGTACCAACGAGGAGTCAGGAACAACAGAATAGAAAGGCTTGTCAAGACTATCATGGACAATAACCGAATATACTCCCAGTGGGATGGAGAATACATCACATCTCAGCAGTGTCTGGACAGTCTACGACAAAAGCTCTCCGTCTACACAAGTCGATTGAGAAGGTACAAAACCAGTAACCAACGGAAACTAGACAACACACTCTTCCGATAATCAGAATAAGGGTTTTATAGAAAACTTAACAACAACAATAATAATGAATCCCCTAGTTACCCCAGTAAAACAGACATCGAGGAATTCTGGAAAACACAGCTTTCCACAACAATCTCCCATAACCCCAGAACCAGCTGGATTAATGAGGAGGACGCTGCCTCTGAACTGTGAGCCCATGCAACACCAACCATTTACAACGGACGACACATCCAATACAATGAAGCACCTCCATAACTGGAAAGCACCAGGACCAGATGGTGTACAAAATTACTGGATATAGAAACTGTACGCAACCCACGAAACACTAACAGCCCTTATAAATGACGTAATTACATAAGATGCCTAGTTTCTTTACGCATGGTGCTACATACCTCTTACCAAAGGACAACCTATGTGCACAGGACCCAGCAAAGTACCGACCAATCACTTGCCTTCCAACCTTATAGAAACTCATAACATCGTGCATTAATCATCGCATTTTCAAACATTGTGAGCTGAACGACATAATTACTCGACAACAAAAGGGATGCGCGAAAAATTCGATGGGCTGCAAAGAACAACTGATAATTGATTCCGTTTTCTGCAATCAAGCCCAGGCCAAACGACGACATCTCTACATGGTATATGTGGACTACAAAAAGGCCTTTGATTCAGTTCCACATGATTGGCTCATTAAGGTGCTGAAACTCTATAGAGTGAATAACTTTTTAAAATATGCTATGTCCACCTGGCAAACCAAAATCTCACTGAATGAAGTCAACTGTTCGATACAAACTGATCCCATTCCAATCAGAAGAGGTATAATTGTCTTCTAAACGTTGTTTGTGGCATATTCTTGATTACTTTTATGTTTTTTTGGGCAATAACACCACAATAGAAACAAAACGACGTATATTGCAGGAATACCAAACGTTTCAAAGTCTATTCTGACTTCGTTGAAGAAGGGGTATATTCCAGGGAGACTCTCTTAGCCCGCTGTGGTTTTGCCTTGCCATGAACCCTCTCTCAAACAAACTGAACTCGACTAATTTTGGGTTCAGTCTCAAACACAACAACGTACAAGCATTAAAGATAAACCATTTGTTATACATGGACGACTTGAAGTTGATGGCAGCTACGAAACAACTGCTGCATGAAATGCTTAAAATAGTAGAAGGGTTCTCTAGTTACATCCACATGAAATTTGGCCTAGACAACTGCCCAATTATTAATATAGTTAAAGGCAAAATACAGCAGGGGCATTCCGAAATGGGAGATGGCACCTCAATTGAATCTATGGGTAAGGTCATACTTATAAATACCTTGGAATAAAGCAGGCTCAACGAATTGATCACATGACTATGAAAAAGGACCTAACAGCAGAGTTTTATAGAAGGGTAAGACGATTGTTGAAAACCAAACTAAACAGTAAAAATTTGTTTCAGGCTATTAAGACCTATGCGTGTTTAGTGCTCAGTTACTCTTTCGGGATAGTTAATTGGTGCAAGACTGACATTGAACAATTACAACGAAAAGCTCGAGTTTTATTATCAAAAGCTCAAAATCACCATCCAAAGAGCTCTGTCGAACGTACAACTTTGCCACGGTATGAAGGAGGAAGAGGATTGACAGATCTAAGTAAACTATTAGATCAACAAATTTCTATTTTGCGTAGTCATTTCCAGAAACTCGCAGAATTTTCTGATCTACACAGAGTCATGTGCCAGGTTGATGACTCAACACCACTGCGGCTGACACAACAACATGTCCAATTACACCACCAGACCACAGATCAGAAAATGCTGAAATGGAAAGAGAAGCCCCTTCATGGAAGACATATAAATGACGTCAACCAAGATTATGTCGACAGTGCAGCGTCGAACTACTGGTTGATCTCTGGTCATATGTTCCCTGAAACGGAAGGCTTTATATTGGCAATCCAAGATCAAGTAATTCCAACTAAGAACTACCTATAGTACATCGTTAAAGACCCTTATTAACAAAGATAGATGCAGGTACGGTTGCCAAACATCTGAATCTATCCAGCATATCACAGGAGGTTGTCAATCGTTCGCTGCAACTGAATACAAAGAACGACACGAGGCTGTGGCAAAAATACTTCACCAGGAACTAGCACTGGAACTTTAATTATCACAGTCGGTAAGATTACCATACTATAAATATAAACCAGAATCTGTTTTAGAAAATAACAACTACAAGCTGTACTGGGACCCCACGATACTGACCGATCGGTCTGTTGCTCACAATAGACCAGATATAGTTTTGGTAGATAAAGTCTCTCGGAAAACAACTTTAATTGACATAGCAATTCCTAACAACAATAATATAAATATCAAGCAAGCTGAGAAAATAACCAAATATAGAGATTTGGAATTTCAAATAAAGACTCAGTGGAACATGAACAACACACGAACTGTACCAATTGTTATGTCAACGACAGGACTAGTCCCAAAACTTCTATTAAACAATTTAAAATACCTCGGCCTGCACGAACATCTTTACAAACAAATGCAAAAAGCCGTCTTGTTAGGAACAGCCCGGACGGTCAGGAAATTCATGGGAAACCCTTTTGATATCTAGGATATCTGGGGTGTAGTGAATTTCCCCCTAAAGACACTCATAGCGTGTCTTAGAGGGAGTGTGATGCCATACATTGTATGGTCAAGTCGGGGAGGTATAATAATATCCCGTGTGGTGGCCGGGCTAGAATAGAACCATGGTATCCACTGCCAGTCGTATAAGACGACTAAACGAGCAGCTGTCCGCTGACCTACTACCTAGCTTTCCTTCCTTCCCAACCCGCACGGGATGTTCTGGTTTAAATCAATTCATCTGGGAAGTGACAACCCTTTGGGTCCGAGTTACCTAGGTCACCAGAGTCAATTGGTGACACCACTCGTGAAAATGGAGCTACGGAGTAGATGCCTCGGAAAAGAGCCGAGGCATCTACTCCTTTTTATACTGTTATTATTGTGATTATTTCGCTTTTGTTTGAAATTTGTCAAAATATTACATGCTTTAGCCCTTAACATTAGCTGGGAGATGGTTAATACCAACCTCTATATTACATATTATGTCGTTTGTCGGTAATTCTTTACCTACTGTTGTAATTTTTGCAGCAAAATTTTAATAATCAGGACTTTTGGGTATGACTGCGGGACAGTCACACCTGTACATAGATAGTTAGTTATTAAAGTAACATTTTTAAACAGAAACTAACGTTAAATTAAAAACAAGAATATATAAAAGTTCAGTATTTTTCTAGTGATAATTTAAGTGTTAAATTTCCAACGCTAAGTTAGCGATTCATGAATTAAGGTTACTCCAATTCTGTTTTTTCCATAATGAAGGACGCTAAAAAAGTGTAAAACCATAAGGAGAGTATAGTGTTAGTGAAAAGTTAAGCTTGTATATTTCTTGCGGATACAACGTTTCCCTCCCTGAAGAGACTTAAAAAAGAGGTGATTATAGTGTTAGTGTAGAAAAGTAATAGATAGGCGCCGAGCCGCGACTAACAGCGCGCGCGCTCCTGAAAATCTTAGTATTCGAGTAACTAGAAGCGAAAGCAGAAGGCTATGAGAATTATGCGAGCCGACCTGAAGAGGGCAGATGTGACTTTGCCAAAACGTCGTCATTTTACCATTGATCCCGGTAGGGATCAGTTATCGGCTACGCGGATGAATTCCCGGAGGCCACCTAACACATTTTGTGCCCGCGAAAACTTAAAAACATATATATATATATATATATATATATATATATATCATCATCATATGCAGCTATATCCAAACAATTTTTCATGGTGTAGCCTCCCTGAAGAATTGAAAGATTGCAGAGGAACTTGAAGAGCTGTGGAAATGGAGAACTTAAGGTCTTGAGAACTGAGGAAGAAGCAGAAGAGCTTAAGATCTGTGAGAAGGACTGAAGGACTGTATTGAAGAGAATTGAAGGTAGGTGGGCAAATGGTCGGTTTTACTAACTGAAATGAAGAGGAAGAAGAAGAAGTGTAGGACTGAAGAATTGAAGAACTGGCTCGAAGGATTGAGAAGACGAACATAATTTTGGCAGTTTTTATCGGAAACTCAAGGCTAGAGGTTGAGGAATTGGCCTTTGTATATATATATAATCGGAGACACTTAAGGTCTTGAAGGAACAGATAAAGAGCTTAAGGTCTTTTTGTAAGAAGAATTGTCTCGAAGGATTGAGAAGACGAAGAATATTTTTAGAATTTTACAGGGGATATGAGGCATACCTTACCACGCTGCCTCAGTGCGGGTTGGTAAGGGGCAAATGTCTATTTCCCTGATTTTTGCCATTTACGTCAGAGACGACTGTACCCCCCGGAATTTTGTCACAATTTTTTTATTAATGAAAAAAACCTTGACTTGGCCGGGATTTGATCCCGGGTCCGGTCCGCTATATCAAGCTCCAATTTAGTACAATTGTGTGAGCTGACGGACTTTCCCACTAGGCCACCGGGGGGCCATATATATATATATATATATATATATATATATATATATATATAACTTTTCATAATTTTTCAGGTATTTATATTTGCAAGTGTTTAAAGTAAGTTTTCCAGGCACAGGCTAAATGCGATAAAAACAAAATGATGGCAATTTCTGAAGGCCACGCCCAACTCTTAATTATTTTTATAAGGGTACTAGAATTCATTTTTTATAGAGCACATGCGAAATAGAATGAATATATTTAAAAAAATACAGCTATTTTTTAAATACATTTTTTACATATTTTAATTATTTTAATTATGAAAGCCACACGTGACACTTATGGCTTTTGTTATATGATCTTATAATAACCTTCTTTAGCTGTATGCCAAAAGCCATGAAAAAAAATGGTGGCAATTTTCACATATGTTTCTGCAGGTTTACCTTTTTTAGTATAAAGGCTACACCCGACGCTTATGGCATTTTCCATAACGGATTCTTAATATTTAAAGTCAATATTGCATTTAATTTAATTGACGAGAACATGTCGTTGAAATTTTCCGCAACATTTTCGGGTCCTTCACCTTACTTAGCCACTAACAAACCTTATGGCAATTTTTTTATGGACACTCGCTATGTCAACTTTCTTACTTTCAATTCCCAGAAGCGAGAAAATCACAGCACATTGTAACGTTTTCTTACAGGATCTCGTCCTTATTTAAACCCTTTAGCCACAGGTACCATTTCTGGCTATAGCATTTTGTTGCTTGATTGCATTATAGCTTTCGATTGGTCAACAAGCCAGAAGCGAGAAAATTGCTCCAAAATATGTTTTTTTGCTATGTTAGCCACACCATTTTTCCTCAAATTTTGCGTCGTTGTATTCAACAATAACACACTTTTCAACCACCACCGGGCCAGAAGCGAGAAAATAGTGGACCAAAATCTGTCACCAGCTGACGTCCTATAAGCGTAAAGCTGAATTTTACCTGAAGTTATAACATATCCTGGGGGTTTTCACTCGAGTAGTGCCTGATATTGTTCAGAATTTTCTTCTATATTGCTTTATATGTTATTTGATAGTTGATATCTCTCTAATAAGTCTCTAACTTCCTCTTGAATTACCTTTTTGAAACTGTCTTGTTTCACTGAATACGTCGATTTTTTTAAAGTTTTACTTGACTTCTCTTATCTCTTTTCAATTTCCGAGTTTATAGTTGAAGCCATATCCATAAGATTTCTGAAATGTTCCCAATTCGTTAGTTATTATTAATGATGGTAAAGGAAGTTTCTCAATTCAGGTGTCATTACATTAGTTCTTTTTCTCTTAATTCTATATATACCAGTACTAATGTATGACAGTTAAACATTGTTTCGCATAATCTTGTTATTGAGACGTATAAATTTAGTCTCCGCAGTTTGTTAGCAACGTCTTCCTCACAGGCTGTTTATTGAAAATTATCTATCCTTTGGCAATTGAGACCTTTTTTCGAGGTGAAATCTTCCTTACAATCAAGCATCCGCTTATTTCAATTACGAAAAGCTGTGTGTGAGGTTCACGGTTTCCTGCATACTCACTACTGCCTTAGGGGACCTGGAGCTGACTGTCAACGTATATCATCAGATATCCTCGCTGCTGCCCAGTCTAATCTAACAATACTTTCATAATAAAACGCTGTCCCTATTGTCTCTCCTTGATCAGCTTGGTCAAGTAGTCCGCTATTACCCTCCATCCTCTATCACTTCCCATCATGCATTCTGTGATACTGTCCGAGCCTATGACGTACCCCAACTCTGCCACAGTACTTACTTCCGCCACCTTTCGCATAAAAGAAAAGTATGTTTGGGAGAATCCTCCTGCCCGCAGTACACACACATGTTGAAGTACTGCCTGAAGCAGCCATGTGCTAAAAGCACCTGTGGCAAGTAGTAAAATGACTGCCTGTGAAGAAGGAGAAATCATCTCTTTTTCTATTGAGCCGTAGACCGATAGCCCTCCCAGGCACTCTTCCACTAACCCAAGGATCGCTGTCGATGCTCATTTCTCACCACCCTTCTTTCTCTTTTTCAAGCCTTTCATAGATCTTCCTCCTTTCATCTACTTCGTTCCCAATAGGCAGAATAGCCGTAATGGCACACAGCCCCTCTGTCGAAGCAGTTAGCACCACCCACTGGCCAGCTGTCTTTATATTCCCGGATACTTTCGCACATACGTCCCCACACGTACTATCCTGTGGCATATCAGAGTGCCATATAACCGTACCGACCTCAGCACATTACACAATAAAGCGAATCTTCTAACTTCCTAGGCCCTCACATTGAGCATGATCTTATTAAGTGCCGCTACTTCCTTCTGTGATTTGGCCACAGTCATCCGCACATGCTGATCACAAATCATTTCACTAATCTGTCCGGCCTAATTAAAGTTCTCCGTCAATAGGGAGCAATCTCTTCCATCCTCGATAGAGATCTCCTCAGCATAAAGCATTCTACTTTCAGAGGGGCCACGGTTGGGTAATTTTCCTCAAGCATAATACTCCTCTACCAAGTCAGCCATGCTCCTGGCCCTTACCAGGACAGACCTCTCTTGCATTCGGCTTCGCATATACTCAACGCCTATTCTTTCTCGCTTCCCGCGGGAGGCTCATCTATTAGCTCCGGATATCAATCCTTCACTAACCCTGATGCCCTCTTATTCATCACAAATTCACCCTCCTCAGTGTCCCTGCTAACCTCGCACAGCTCAGCGTCCATTATTTCCTTTGCCAGACCTTTTAGTTGAACCACTGGTTCCCGTATCCCTATCCTAGAACGTATTGCTCTCAATTTTGTCCTTTATCTCGCATCGTCGCATCACCTCATTAATAGTCTTAATTGGCTCTTTTGCCTTTCGCTATCATATTCCGTCCTGCATAAAACAACATTTTTATTTTCTTTACCTTCTCTACGATTCTCATGATTTGACTTAAAAGTGAGGTAATGCGCACTTATCCCACCCGGGCTACGTTACCATGAGAGGGTGCCAGATATCTCATAGGCTCCGTTTGCTACCAACTAATCTATGGCTGTCCAGTCCTCGGCACGGATCACGTTACACGTTACATCTTGACTTTTTTTTAACCAGTTTTATTCCGATTATACATAATGTAAAAATTACATAATGTTATGAATCTGTTCGTCCTTATTTCACATTTTTTATTTATCCAAATATTTGTCATTAATTATTATAATAGTTCCATATAAAAGAAATGAATGGCATGCTGGTAGACATTTATTAAATATTGTTTACATTTAAGAACATTGATATAATATGATATGTTTAATTTGATATGTATGTCGTTAACCATCTACTCTAGAATATTTCCTTAAAATATTTTGTAACATCAAAAACAGTTTCGATTTTGTTGTTTCAATTCATATTTGACTTTTGACATTTCTTATAGGGACTTATATCGAAAATGTTTCTGAGCTCTCATAAAACATCACAGATAGACAGTTAAAAATAGAAACTTTTCTGCAAATAATGATAGAATTGTGTGCTCCTAATTTACAATTTTTGTTTGCTTAAAGGTCTCTATGTTATATTCCTAATTGATAAGTACGTCTAGGCCAAAAAATTAGATTGGATCTTAAATTCTAATCTAAACGCCTCAGCCAATAGTGTATTCTATATTTAAAGACCGCTATTTTGAATGAATGGAGATCGGTATTACCTTAATTAGCTCAAATAAGAGTCAGAGAGTTACTTTGACTCATTTTTGCTATTCATATGTATTACTCACATAGTAAAGTAAAAGCAGCGTACATTTTATGAAAATATATGAGAAATAATTTAGAAATTGAACTTCAAAATACAATCCATTTGTGCGAATTCAATAGGCATTTGTGATTTCGAATTTTAAATGTTAATGAAACACAAATATGTATTTGCATACTTGCGGTCTATAGATATTTACATTGAATAATGAATTATATATGTTGTACATAGCGTTCAAACCAAAACCTTTCATAAACGAACCAACAAATGTCGCTAAGTAACTTTGAAATTCAAATTGAGAAGCATTTTCAATACTGAGACAATTCATGATTTGAAAAGGAATATATGTTCGTTGGGTCGCTTATGTTGTGTTGAAGATTAAGTTCGAATAGTTTACAGTATACGTTGAAACATTAGGTGAGTTTAGTGCATTGGTCTTTTGAAGTTAGTGAGACCAGTGAGACGTTTTTCTCCAGCAGTATGCTGAATATTGCTCTTGACTTGATCTGCAGCTACTGGGCCAATACACACCAGAGGATCTTTGAAGTATAAGCAAACCTAAAATAGTAAGTAAACAAATATATATTCACGTTCACTCTTGTTTATTTTATAAAGAATCAACATAGGCTATTGCCTATAGTTGTACGACTTATAGAAAAGAATTTATACATTTGCACAACAGAATATTTGCTTCTATGTGAATAATATTAGTCACCTCGTATTACAATAGCAATAATTTCATCTTTTCAGATTCTACATATGCGACCAGGTTCATTTTAACAACAAGCCAAGCAAGCGATAATCATATTATAATATTATAATGCGCCTAAAATTATTGGCCAATTACTACGCACAAAACATTCTGAGATGCCTCTAAATGTATTCTCCCCAAATCAAAGACACCATGCTTGAGTTCATTAAAGATAAGATTCAATGAATACTTATGGTAAAAAATATTATAAAAGCAGAAACTACATTTAAATTCAGCATAAACAATTGAAGGAAAGAAACAGTAATAGTGTTTATAAACTGATGATCCAAAACTCAGGATGGATCATGTAAAAAAAAATAGAGGAACTTTAGAAATTCAGAAATAAAGTATACATCAAGGAATCAACCTGCTAAAGCTTAAATGCAAAACCCAGTCCAAGGGGAAGCTGCAGCCATACTAGCTCAGGTCATTTACGAAATTACGTGACAAAATTAATAGGAGAACAAAACCGACATCAACGGGTTCTAATGATAAAACTTGACTAATTGACATAAATTCAACATTTTTAATCGATGCGTTTTTGTTTTTTAACAAAAAAAAAGACGGAAAAATCGGTAACAATTTAGTTTTTAACTTTTACTATAGGCAATGTTGAAGAGAAATGAAAAACGTACAAAATGAGCTACTATACGCTCAATTGGTTTCAAGATAATGGAACCTTTACCCGAAATTCCAAAAAAAATAAATGATCGCTTATATATATATATTTTTATTTTATAGCTGAAACATTCTTATTAACTGAAGCGATAGATCCTCTTATACCCAATTCATGTTCTGAAAATAAATGCTATAGCCCCAGTAGTTTTTGCATAATTTCAGTCAATCCTATGGAAGACATATTTTTTTGAACGGCCATATTACCCCACCGGATGACCCTATCATTATGAATAAACCACCGTTGGAAAGTAGATGGTTGGTCTAGAGACCCCCAATCTCACTTTTTTAAAATTTAAAGTATAAATACATATAAGTATTGGAAATATTTGGCGATTCCGTAAAAAAATATTTGGACGAGTTCATTCGAAAAATTGCTAAGGGCGGTGGTACTATATTCTTATAATAAATAATCTTAAAGCAAATTTAAAGTTTATGGAGACACATATTTATATTTCTATCGCTTCAGTTAATAAGAATGTTTCAGCTATAAAATAAAAAAAAAATGTAAGCGATTATTTATTTTTTTGGAATTGCGGGTAAAGGTTCCATTATCTAAGAAACCATTTAACGAAATTGAGCGTATAGTAGCTCATATTATAGGTTTTTCATTGCTATTCAACATTGCCCCTAGTAGCAAACACGGTTTTATCGGTGGATTTTGTGTATACGATAAAAAACTAAATTGTTACCGATTTTTCGCTGTTTTTTTTTTGATACGAAACAAAAACGCATAGATAAAAAATGTTGAATTTTATGTCAATTAGTCAAGTTTTATCATTAGAATACGTTGATGCCGGTTTTGTTCTACTATTAATTTTGTCACAAAAATGTATTTTTATCCGTAAATGACCTGAACTGTACTCCAAATACTACCTATGAGAAAAGCAAATGAAGGCAGAGACTTTACAAAGTATGTCGAACAACCAGAGACAGTATAATACATCAAAAGCACCTTTGCTTACTTTACAGTCGAAAACTTATATGAAGCTATGGTTACATTCAGAAACCATATGGAGAAGGTCAATTTATTGAAATTCTAGAAAATGAATTAAATATTCTTCTATTTGCTATAATATATAAAGCGCTTTCCTAATCCCAAAATAATTTACAATGGATACAATCTATAGATGAGAAGAGGAGGAACTTAATTCTATGAAAAAGTGAAATTTGGAAAATTGTTGAACGACTTACTACCCAGAAAAAATAAAACTAACCAAACGTTACACTAAACGAGGTATTGACGGGAATTCATAAAAAAAACAAAAGTACTAATTTATATATATTGTTATAAAGGCCGTGGGTTCAATTTAAAATTATAAAACTAATATTCACTTTCACTTTTCTAGAAACTTTTATTTATATCGAATATACAACAGCTGATTCTAATATCACAATAACAATCTTTCATATAAGCTCTTCGCTCAATCAACTGATCTCGCGATCGTGGCGTGCTTCCTTTATAAAACCAGCGTTGAATTCTCCAGTAAAATCAATCATCACTCCTTCCGCTGCCGGGTCTTTTCGAGAACCGTTTTTTATCTCAAAGCGTTCGTTGTCGTACTGACTTTGTCCATCTCCTGGAACCCGACTGAATTGGAATTGGTCGTATCGCGTCTTCATCCGGTCACTGGTGGCCAACATCTGCGTTCGGGCTAATTCGTGTATTGCCAGCATGTTATGTCGGAGCTGGTCGGCATAATCGTCGATGTCTTGGGGAGGTTCTTCGAGGGAACCAAATGCCAAATCGCAGGGTAATCGCTGCTCCTTTCCGAATAGGACCCTGGCTGGGGTTAGGCCTGTACTATTATGTACAACAGAGCGATATGCCAATAGGAATAGGGGAATATGCTCATCCCAATCACGCTGGTTATTGCTGACGACCTTGGATAGGTGTTGTTCCAAGGTCCTGTTGAATCTTTCCACCATTCCGTCTGACTGTGGGTGTAATGGTGTTGTTCTCGTTTTCCTGATCTCCAACATCGTGCAGACCTTCTGGAATGCATTCGATTCGAAGTTACGCCCCTGGTCTGAATGTAGTTCCATCGGGACGCCAAACCTACTGAATAGTTGTTCTACTAGCACTGGCGCTACCGTGGTTGCCTCTTGGTTGGGTATCGCATACGCCTCAGGCCATTTGCTGAAGTAATCTATTGCGACCAGAATGTATTTGTTCCCCCTCTCAGACTCGGGAAACGAACCGGCGACATCGATGGCAATTCCTTCAAATGGGACGCTCACATTGTACTGCTGCATTCTCCCCTTGGTCCGGGTCTTCGGGCCCTTACTGGCTGCACAGATGGCACATTTGCGGCACCAAGCTCTGACGTCTTCGAAGTAATTCACCCAGTAGTACCACTGACGAATTTTGTCAAGAGTTTTATTCATGCCCATGTGGCCTCCAGTAATTCCATCATGTACTTCGGTCAGGATGGCTGGTAACATTTTCTTCGGAACTACCAGTTGGGACTTGGTTTCTCGTCCATCAGCGCTTTCCCAAACTCGCTTGAGCATTCCATTGTCTACTGTTAGAGAGTCCCATTGAGCCCATAACGATTTCAGCACGCCGGAGTATCTAGCTACCTCGTCCCATCGTGGCCTGGGTGCCCCTCTCGTTTTGAGTGACAAGATTGGTTCGATGTATGGAACAGCCATTTGGTCCTGGATGCACTGTTCCGTTGTCCAGTCTTCATTGGCCTGCACTCGGATCTGCCTGATGGAGATACCCTCTCGCTTTTTCCGTCTTCAGACAATGTCCGCATAGTGATGTTTTTGTGTTAATTAACACTGTTTTTAAAAAATATTTATTTCACTTAAACTTAAAATTATAAATTCAAAAATATATCTGATTTTAACATGTAAAATATTAAATTATGTAAATACGTCTAACTACTTCAACTGTTATGCCGATTCTAATTCAAGATCGGTTTGATATTCATCAGGCAGCCAAGACGCTGAATTTGCGTCCTTGCACGTGCGGTTTTAATCTTGTTGCATTTGCAGTTAAGGGTTACGTAAATCCTCCATCCCTTAGAAGGAACTCGAGGGTGGAACTATTCGAGTTTCGTCAACTCTTCTTGGAGTGGCATCTTCTCTATTGGGTTGAAGTTTCTTCTTTATTGAAGCTTGAATTTGTTTTCTATTTCTAATAAGAAAATAGCAAATTATTAATAAAATCAAAATTGAAAATGTTCCAATGGACCAACTGTGATAATTTGAATGCAATTGAATTGTTTCTAAAGGTTCATTATTAATTTCTTCAAGTTGAATTTCATGCAATTTATCAAGTGAAACTTTTTCTAATTTAAGTTTTTGAACAGACATAACTGGTAATGAAATTTCTTCAATATCTTGAAGGGTTATTGGATGTCCTTGGGAGATTCCCTTTTCATTTTGGTAGGTGAACTTCGGGGTTGAAATTGAACATTTGGGTGGAACTTCAAAAAGGTAAGGTCCTTTGATGATGGCTACATCGTTTTCTTCACAACTTGTTTGAATTTTCTGTGGCCTTGGAAAAATACCAATATAATGGGATTCATCGATTTCCTCAATAATGGTATTGATTAACTTGACAGGAACTTGTTGACATTTTTCTAAGTTTGTTTCCATCGATAGGATTGACGTGATGCAGTCTAAATTTTCGTGTGTAGGCACCAGGCTGTTTGTTTGGCACAAGTAGTTGGGGTTGATTTCTTGGCATGGATCTTCTTGGTATTGATATTGGTCATTACTCAATATGAGGAAAGGTTGAGGAGGAATAATTATGGTATTATTGATATTCGGAATCGAATATAAGTGATAATGATTAAAAACTTCAGAATGAACTAGTGGAAATTCTAAAGAAAATATTAATTTATCTTCAGTGTAAGGAATATTTGTTTTGACAATTTTGTAATATTCAAAATAATTGTTCTTATCAAATAATATTTGTGTATGACTGTGAATTTCAGAAAGAATGTTTATTAAATGTTTAAGTTGTTCTGGTGAAATAATGCTATGATGCAAAGTGTTTAGATTAGCGAAACTTATAGCATTTTCGATTTCAGTCAGAAAATTAAGTATTGAGTCTAAATTAAGTTTTACATGATTTAAGATTTCTCGAATTTCAAAATAATGTTCATAACCGAATTTTGTTTCATTTAGAGCAATTCGTAATTCTTCAACCTTATTTGCAATTAATTTTTGATTTGTCGTAACTGACGTAATTGTTTCATTTATACCATTGACCAATTTAGTACTTAGAGATATTTGTTTATTTACCTTTCTAATAATCTGGTTTTGATTATTTTCTAATTGTGAAATGCTGTTATAGATTTCTTTAGCGTGTTCTTGATCCATGTTTCCAGTTATAGATTTGATAATGCGACCTAGAGGATTCAATAAGCCTCTTTTCTATCTTTGATTGGGGAAAATTGAAATTAATTTTTTATTTAAATTATCAATTTCAAATTTCAGATGTTGGTAACTAGTATAAAGTTCCATTTTATAATTAAGGGTAGTTTGGTTTATTAAATTACCAATGTGTTCATATTCACGAGTTATATTAAAAATTTGGGTTTTGATTGAATTGATGGGAATATAATGAAGGAAAGAGTGAGAACCAATTTTAATTCTTGCGGTTCCTTGTTTGAAAATTAAAATTCCGGGGTTATTGTTCAGGTTCTGACGTTATCAGATTGTTGGTCATCAGGATTGTCATCAGGATTATCCTGCAAAAATTGTTTGGTAAATTTTCTTTGAGGTTTAAAAATTTGTTTGTGGTAAGTACCGTGAGGGGTTGTTAATGTTAATTCGTTAGATCTTAAAATATGTTCTCGATTGTAAAGGGGTTTTGTTTTGGATTGTCGTTCCGTTAGTTTTTTATAACCGCTGATTCCTGGTTGGATATCGGGTGGATCGTTTCTTTTTTCGTTAAGTTTAGTAATTACCTTTTGTTTTTTGTCAGAGCATTTTTGGTTAATATTTTTATAAAGTTCTAACATGGTTTCTTTGTGTTCGTTTATTTGATGATTGATCGGTTGTATCGAATTATCTATTTCGATAGGGTCTTTTAATTCAAGATGTCCAAATAAAAGATCAATTGGTTTTTGGTTTGTGCTTGAATGTATTGAGTTGTTGTAGCCTGTTATAGCGTAGATTAATTTTTCGAAAGAAGTTAGTTGTGGTTTCAAATGTGAAAGAGTTCTTAAATGTTCTAAGAGTGTGGAGTGAAATCTTTCAACAATAGAATTACTGTTTGGGTTTAAGGCTAAAGTATAATGCCAATTAATTTTGTAAAGTTTTGAAAATTCTTTTATTAAATGTTGCGTGAATTCTGTTCCGTTGTCTGAAATTATATTTTCAGGAATTTTATAAGAAGAAATAAATTGTAACAAGGATTGATAAATATGAATAGCTGATAAACTTGGCAAAATGTAGGCTTGTCCGAATTTTGAAAAACTATCACATATTGTCAATGCAGTGACATTATCGAATTTGAATGTATCTACATGTAGGGTTTCGAAAGGTTTTTTCGGTGAAGGTGTTAGTTGCAATTTAATAAGTGGTGGGTGTCTTTCATATTTAACTGCTGGCAAATATGGCAGTTATTTATGAAGTTTTTTACATCGTCAATTAATTTTGGCCAGTAATGTTTTAATTTCAGTTCATTGATGGTTTCATGAATTCCTCTATGGTTAGTGATTCCTTCATGTTGTGATTTAATTAATTTTTGTTGTCTAGTTACTTTAGTTATGTCGGAAAGTAGTTTGTTTGATTTTAATAGTTTAAAAGCAGAGTTTTTGAAAATGAGCGGTACAAATCTGCACATATTTTTATAAAGATCGTCATTATCGTCATTTTGGAAATAAAATACGTATTGTCGTTTAGGAACACCATATTCTTTTAGAAATTTAATACAGGCTTGTTGGAAATTTTCTGGAGTGACGTAAATTTGCCATCTTGTTCGTAGTACTGGATTTTCAAAAATTTTCTTTCTGACTGTTCTGCAATTATGGTCAGTTTTTATTATCATAATCTGATTTTGGAAATAATTTAGAGGTTTTTCCGTGATGTCAATTGTTAAGATTGGATCTTCATTACTAGTGTGGACAGTTTGATTTCCGTCTTGTTCTTCTGGATCTACTTCCGGGACAAGTGAGAGTCTTTCTTGATTTTCTTCACTTTCGTCTGAATTTTGGGAAGTTGCTTCGGGATTTTCCACTATATTTCTATTAAATTCGTCCATGTATTCAAAAATTGGTAAAACATTTGATGACGTGTCTGTTGGATAACGCTGCTCTTGATAATGCGTCTGCGTTGGTGTTTAACTTGCCTTTTTTATAAATGACTTCATAATCAAACGCTTCTAATTTCAATCGCCATCTTACTAGTCTGGAATTTGGTTGTTTAACATTCATTATCCACTGTAAGGGCTTGTGATCGGTGACTAATTTTATTTTTCTTCCTACTATGTAACATTTGAAGTAAGAAGTCGCGTAAACTATGGCTAGTAGCTCCTTCTCAATTGTTGAGTAATTTTGTTCTGCATCATTTAAAGTCCTGGATGCGTATGCAATGGGTTTATCCTGACCAATGGGTCCTTGCGATAGTATAGCTCCAATTGCTACGTTGCTAGCGTCGGTGGTTAATATAAATTCTTTAGTAAAATCTGGTCGTATAAGTATTGGGTCATTAGTTAGAAGTTTTTTACAGTCTTCAAAAGTTTTTATGTAAATAGGGTCATTGATGTCAATTTTTGCTCCTTTCTTTAAACAACTGGTAAATGGTTTAGTTATTTTTGCGAAATTGTTAATAAATTTTCTGTAATAACCTAGGAGTCCGAGGAAACTTTTTATTTCTCTAGTTGTTTTAGGTATTGGATAGTTTAGAATTGCTTTTATTTTATCTGGATTCGGTTTGATACCTTCTGGCGTTATTATGTGGCCTAGAAATGCTACTTCTTTTTTGAGAAATTCAGATTTATCTAATTGTACCTTGAGATTATGTTCTCGAAATTTTTGAAAAATTTTCTTTAAGTTAACTAAATGTTCTTGAAGAGAAGTTGAAAATATAATTACGTCGTCAATGTAAACTAAGCAAATTTTATTTAGGTATTCTTTTAATACATTGTCCATCACACGCTGAAAAGTCGCGGGGGCGTTTTTCAATCCGAAAGGCATTCTTAAGTATTCATAGTGTCCATTCTCTACGTTAAATGCTGTTTTTTGTATATCATCTGGATGCATTTCTACTTGATGAAAACCACTTGCTAGGTCAAGGGTGGTGAAATATTGACTTCTTCCTAATTTATCTAATATGTCCGATATATTGGGAATAGGGTATCGATCATCGATCGTTTTTTCGTTAATCTTCCTATAGTCAACTACTATTCTCCATTTTTTCTTTCCAGAAGCGTCAGCTTTCTTGGACACTACCCAAATAGGTGAAGACCACGGTGAATCGCTTGGCCTAATTATTTCTTGATTTAGCATTTCATCTATTTGTTTTTGGACTTCTTCTTTATGAATAAACGGGTATCTATAAGATCTGGTGTAAATTGGTATTTCGTCTTTCGTTTTTATCCTGTGCTTAACTTGGTTTGTAAAAGTAAGTTTAGTGTTGTCTTGGTGAAATATGTCAGAGTAGTTTTTACAAAGTTTTTTAAGGTGAAATTTTTCTTCAGGGTTAAGATGGTCCGTTCGAAGTAAATTTGTGACATTGTTTTGATAGTCAATAAATCAGGGTTCGATTTGAACATGATAAAATTCAAAGTCATTTTTGGTAAAAGAATTTGCATTTATGGGTTTATATAAACAAATTTCTTGGACATGTGGTGTGGAATTTTGAATATCGACAGGGGCGTAACGATTTGTTGAAATTGTTAATCCTTCTCGAATTACACAATTGAATAGTTTGGTTTGGGGAATAAGAATTTGTCCATTTGTTATGTTAACAGGAATTTTTGCTGTTTCGATAGTGAAGGGTTCTATTCTAGCAAAGAATAAAAGTTTTCCTTTTGCTTCATAGTGTGATAAAGGAATTTCTGCTGAAGGTGTTTTTATTTTATAATTTTTAAGATCAAGTTGAACTTTAAGATCTTTCAAAGTGTCGTAGCCTATTAGACCGTCGAAAAAATGGTGGAATTTGAAAAGATAAAACTTAATGGGTTGTTTGGTATTGAATTCTGAGAATGCTGGAATCTTTACACAAAGGTTTCGAGTTGTTGTTTGGAAAATAGAAGAAATTGTGCAAGTTTCTTTTTGAAGGTAATCAGAAAAATATTTCTCACCAATATCTGGGTTGAGAAAAGATTTCGTTGCTCCAGTATCAATCAATAATTTTAAGGGAGGATCAGCAATTTTAATATAAGGTAAATCTTTGCGGTCGTAAATTGAATGCATTTCTATGAGATTTTGGAATTTTGGCTGGGATCGTGAAAATTTTGGTCATTGGGTTCATTAAGATTTTCAGAATTAGAAGTTTCATTTTGATGTGTTATATTGGAGTCATGATCTGTTGGTGATGAATTTGAGTAAAATTCACTTTCATCATAGTTTTCGTCATAGTTCGGTTCATTAAAACAATATTGATTATTATAATAAGATTGTTCAGGTATATTTGTTTCATTACTGTTATTATAAAAATATTGATTAGGATCATTGTAATCAAAATTATGCATTTCTCCAAATTTCTTCGGTTGGTAACGAGGATTTGGGATGACAGTGTTAGCAGTATGATTAGAAAAATTTGATACACCTGACATTGGTACGGGTTGAGGTCTGTTTTGAATATTAGTATGATTATTTGAATTATTATTTGGCTTCCAAACATTAATTGGTGGTCTGGGTCTTCCAAAAACTTGACTATTCGTTGGTAGTCTTTGGTAGGGTACAGGACGTGGTTGAATATTTATTGGTCCGCGTGGAAATGGAGGTTGAATAGGGTTTATGAACTGAGGTACATTTTGTTGAAATAATGGTAAATGATGTTGTAAAGCAAAATTATTTTGAAAAGGTTTAAAGTTTTGTGGTTGATTTTGAAAATTTTGTGGTTTTGGTTTTACATTTTCAATAGGTTTTTGCAAATGACGTATGTTAATTTCAGAAATTATAAATTGTCTAGCTTCAGCCAACCCAGTAGGCTTCATCGCTCGAATTGTAGAGCCTAATGGTTCTCTGAGACCAGCTAAAAATATTTTGAGAGCATGTGTGTTGTAAAAAGTTTTCTTTACCTGCTTGTTCGCGGCAATGGGTTCATGAGTGTCTAAATAATTGTGTAATGCACTGAGATTTGACATTACCCTAGTATAAAATTGTAATGCGGATTCATTAGTTTGTCTTAACTGATCTAAATCAAACAAAAGTCCGTTTTCATCTCTTTGATCGCCAAAGTGTGCAATTAATGCGTTTCTGACGGAGTGCCAGTCTTTCGCAATGCATATAGTATAAACTTCGCGTGCTTTGCCTATTAATTTAGCGTAAATGCCATAAATTATGCTAATGTTTTGAACACAACCGGCATTATTTGGGTTCGGATCCCAATATGTATTGATTATAGTATTTGCAGTTTCTTAAAATGAACTTAACTCTAAAGGATTTCCGTCAAATTGAGGAATTATTTGTAGAAGTTTTGTATCGAAAACTGGTATTTGAGCCATGTTTAAATTATTACTTGAATTATTATCTAAAGTCAAATTATTAAATAGTGAACTTAAATCTAAATCTGAATCAAAACTTATATTTAACTCGCTATCAATACTTTCCTGACGTGGAGGTAAGAATTGCGAGGAGATCGGCATATACAGGAAAGAAATTAACAAAAGTTATTTGGAATTGTGTAACTTACAATATTTGTGTCTTCATGCCTGTAAAACTTTCCTTCGTGGAGGTTTTGGCAGATCCCTGGAACTTTCCTGGTCGTGGAGGTTCTTTGGAATTTTCTGGTCTCAGACGGGTTAATTTTGATAATTTCCCGTTCCAAAATCCGTGTGTGACTGCGCCAGTGATGTTTTTGTGTTAATTAACACTGTTTTTAAAAAATATTTATTTCACTTAAACTTAAAATTATAAATTCAAAAATATATCTGATTATAACATGTAAAATATTAAATTATGTAAATACGTCTAACTACTTCAACTGTTATGCCGATTCTAATTCAAGATCGGTTTGATATTCATCAGGCAGCCAAGACGCTGAATTTGCGTCCTTGCACGTGCGGTTTTAATCTTGTTGCATTTGCAGTTAAGGGTTACGTAAATGCATTCCGCTCTACAGGGTCTTCTGGATAGGGGATCGGCATTATTGTGCAAACGGCCGGCACGGTGTTCCACCTTGAAGTCGTATTGCTGTAATTTCTCCATCCATCTGGCCAGTTGTACTTCCGGTGTCTTCATGTCCAGCAGCCATTTGAGTGCGGCATGATCTGTTCGGATTAAGAAATGACAACCATAGAGGTATTTGTGGAAATAGTCTACAGCCCTTATTATTACAAAAAGTTCTTTTCTGGTGACGCATAATTTCTTTCCGGTTTCGAGAATCCACGGCTGTAATACTCGATCACTCTCTCTTGACCATCTTGCACCTGGGATAGGACGGCCCCCAAACCTGTGTTGCTGGCGTCGGTGTCTAAGATGAACTTGCCGGACTGTGTAGGAAAGGCAAGGATTGGGCTGGAACATAGTGCTGCCTTCAGTCGCCTGAATGATGTTTCGCAATCCTGATTCCAATGGAAGGTCTCTTTCTCAGTGGTCTGCCGATGGTGGCAAATCCCTCAACAAAACGCCGGTAGTATGAACAGAGGCCCAAGAAGCTTCGGAGTTCATGTTTGTCTCTTGGAACTGGCCAATCACGGATGGCTTCTATCTTGTCTTCGTTGGTGCGGATTCCTGACTCGGACACTATCTGACCCAAAAACTCTACTTCTTATTGGAACAAGGAACACTTCTTCGGATTGAGTCTCAGGTTGGCATTATTAATTCTGGAGAATACTTCGTCCAGGTTCTTCAGATGGTCGTCGAATGTCTGACCCAGGACTAGAATGTCGTCGAGGTATACTAAGCACGTCCTCCATGTTAACCCGCTCAGTACATACTTCATTAGCCTCTCAAATGTAGCGGGTGCATTACATAACCCAAAGGGCATGACCGTGAACTGTAACAGCCCTTTACTGGTGGAGAACGCTGTCTTCTCTCTGTCGTTTGCGTGTAGACCAACCTGCCAATATCCACTTTTTAGGTCTAGTGTGGGGAACCAACGGGAGCCTGCTAGTGTGGTCAAAGTGTCATCGATTCGGGGTAGTGGATAACTGTCTTTATCGTGACATCATTCAGCTTTCTTTAATCCACGCAAAATCGGGTGGTTCCATCCTTCTTTTTAACTAGCACGACGGGAGCAGACCATGGACTGATGGATGGCTCAATAACTCCATTTTGTAACATGGACTCGATGTTTTCCTCGACTGCCTGTTGTTGCCCCAATGGTAGTCGTCTAGGTGGTATTCTGATGGGTTGAGCCTTTCCGGTATCTATTCGATGCTGGATGATGTTGGTGCGACCGGTGGTTCCATTTTTACTGTTAAAAATTTGCCAGTCTTTTGTGTTAAATTGCTTGGCTTTCTTCTAGTTCTCTGGTGTCAAGTGTGTCAAATGGTCAGCAAACTGTTGTAGGAACTCTTTACTGGGCCCTGTGTCCTTCACCGACGTCTGGTACTCTTCTTCGCAATTGATGATGGTCTCTACTGGCTCGAAACAATCTATCTTTTGACCATTGGCAATTCTGATGTCGTTGTTGATCAAATTCAGGACTCTGATTGGTATATCTCGCCCGGTTTTAACTATAGCCCTTCCAACCAAATAGTCATGAGCTGAGTGTACGGGCTCCACCATTCCAACGCAGCTCCTAGGATTACTGTCTAGCTGTCCATGAATAATCTGTTCCGTTCGACCGGGAATTCTAGCTGAAGACTTTGCCACAATTTTTATGGGGGTGACTGATGTGTTGACGGGCTGTGTCAATACAAATTCCTCATTAAGGAACCGAAGAACATCATATCTCGGGTCGAACATAAATCCATGCTGGCTAAGCTAATTAGGTCCATTCCCAGTATAAAATCGTCCTCAATATTCGCTACCAGGACCCTATGCCGGATCATGTTGTCTCCTATCTGTAGCACGACATCTGCATCACCCTGTATTGACATGGACTCGCCGGTGACTGTTCTGATGCTCTCAAAACCCTGGACTTGGCAATGGACACAGCGGCGCCGGTGTCGATGGTGATGGTAACTGCTCGCCCATTGATGGTGCCTCTGATGACTAGGCTGCCGCTATCTCGGCAAAATCCCCGGATGGATAACGTTTTGGGGGCTGGTGGAGGGACAGTCAGCATTCGCCCCCTATGCTGACTGGCTGACGGTCCCTGGACATATGACTGTTCTGTTGGTTAGCCCTGGTCGGTGATCGTTCAGGTGGCCTCACTCGACAATCACGTTGGAAGTGTCCTGTCCGTCCGCAGCGGTAACATGCCCCTCTGGTGCCAGTTCTTTGTGACCGTTCTAATATTTTGTTCAGACCAGCCAGCAGCGCTTCAAATGGTGACTCTGACTCTTCCTGGTTGAAGGAAACTGCTCGGACCCTCGGCTTGGACATGTTCATGACGGCCTCTACTTCCAAAGCCCGAAGCAGAGCTTCATTACTTTTCTTGACGCCACTTAGTCTTAGATTTCGCTGTACATCTCTGATGCCGTTTATGAAATTCTGTGTGGCCAACTGGTCTTTTGTTTCCTCTGGCAGGTCTGGGTACGACAAGTGAACTAACCGTCTAATTTCTGCTTCGAATTCTTGGAGACTTTCACCGGATTTTTGCGTTTTTCCACTCAGTTGGACTTGGTTTACCTGGCTCAAGGATTGATTGTCGTAACGTTTGTCCAGGATGGCGATGATCTTGTCGAAATTGCCTTGTTCCTCGACTGGAATGCTGTGGAGGAGTTCTAGGGCCGGACCTCTTAACGAAATTACCAGAGACGTGGATTTTTCTTGGATATCCCATCCATTAGCTGTAGCCACGGCTTCAAATTGTCGTTTATACATGGGCCAAGATGAATTGCCATCAAATGTGGGTGGTTTGCTAACGGAACCTTTGGTACTCACGGTGTGCTGGTATTTCCCTCTCTGCAAATCTTGTTGCAATTTTTTAATTGCTCTTTCTACTTTATCTTGTACTTCACTGTGTACTGCGTCTTTAATTGAGCTGATTTCAGCTTTTACCTGGCTTTGGATAGCACTTATTTCAAATTTCACCTGGTTCTGGACGGATTCGATGTCATCTACTTTGTTTCAAGAGTCTCCACATTACTTTTTAGGATCTTTATGTCGTCGTTTATTTCTTTTATATCTGATTCAACTATTTGCATTCTTTCATTAACTGTTTCATTAACTTGCGATACTATTTGCATTAATTGTTCATATTGCAATTGTCTTTTTTCTTCCGTTTTGCCTTGTTTTTCTTCAAATATCTTAAATTTATTTTGTCGTTTTAATTCAGTTTGATCTTGTTTTTCTGGTCTCTGTTCATCTAATAATTTAAATTTCCAGAACAATCCTTTAATTAATGTTGTTTTTCTTCCATCGTGGAAACAAGATTTTGTTGTTCGCTTTTCATCGTAGTGACAAGATTTTTTAATTCTATTTTATGTTTTTCATCAAAAGATTTTACTAACTCTTGTTGTATTTCTTCTTGATGTTGTTTCTCCTTCTTGTCACGTTTTTCTAGAATCTGAGCTATTTTTTCGTCTAGTCCCTCGGTAACCTGCTTGACTATTTTTTTGGCAGTTTCGTCCATTTTTTCCATGCTCCGTGTTTCCATAAATCAAATTACGATTTTAACTGCACTTAATCCTCTACTTCTGATCACCAAATTTGTTATAAAGTCCGTGGGTTCAATTTAAAATTATAAAACTAATATTGACTTTCACTTTTCTAGAAACTTTTATTTACATCGAATACACAACAGCTGATTCTAATATCACAATAACAATCTTTCATATAAGCTCTTCGCTCCATCAACTGATCTCGCGATCGTGGCGTGCTTCCTTTATAGAATTCGACAAACCAGCGTCGAATTCTCCAGTAAAATCAATCATCACTCCTTCCGCTGCCGAGTCTTTTCGAGAACCGTTTTTTATCTCAAAGCGTTTGTTGTCGTACTGAAATGAAACAGGGTCGGCTTTGGGAAAATTTCGTAACAATATATATATATATATATATATATATATATATATATATATATATGTTATATGCAAAATATATCAGCACAGTTTACACAGTCGAGAAGTCAACGGAATTTAAAGCGTACGTGACTTCTCAGGGATATCAAATTTCATCTCGAATTATATGCAAACAACTTCCCGGAAACCTACACTAGTCCGTTTACCCAGTAAAATCGCTCGCTGACTTGCAATGTTATAAAAGCAACTGGAAACGTTCTCGTGTTGTCATTCAAATAATACAGTTTTTTGTCATTCAAATATTATCAATGTTATATTCAAAGTTTAACTATTTTAATTGTTCAATTTTAATTTTGTATGTTTCTATATATATATTTTTTTAAAAAGTATACAAATTGAATATATATATATATATATATATATATATATATATATATATATGTATATATATATATATATATATATATATATATATATATATATATATATATATATATACATTGTTATTGGTCATCAGAGGATTCAAGGACAGGCAGATATATAAAAAGACTCTCTGGCCTGATCCGAACAATACTGACCGTAACTAACAAACACAACATGGATGTGCTTGCCTTGCTGGGGAGGTTTTGCATGATCTCAAAATAAATTCTAATAATAAATTGAGATTGACCAAAGAAGTATTTATACAAGGTCTAGAAAAAGATGTACACAAATAATCTCATAACACAGATTTCAAAAAAAGACTCAAGACAAAGTCAAATCTAAAAAAGGCAGACTTTGAATTGAAAGATTTAAGTAATTTTTGAATACAAATTTGCAGAATTAGAGATAACCAAATTAAACCAAAATAAATTAAATTAAAAAAAAAACAGAAAGATTAGTAGAAAAATCAAATACAACATATATATATATATATATATATATATATATATATATATATATATATTAACAATAAATTAAGGAAATATATGTATCAGACAAACCAATAATGGAAAGCTTACCTGAAGTACTATACAGAGAAGCTATTGGAAGTCTGTTGAATTAGTCAGTTATTAATCGACCATTTCATATGCAGTAAATATTCTGTCAAGATATCAACTGAACCTTATAACAGAAGACTAGGACGTTAAACGGCTACTCAGTTATTTAAAACAACAATCCTACCTTGGTTTACCTTATACAAAAGAATCAGAAAACACGAAATTACTAGATATAAATCTTGTAATGACATTGTGTGGAGATACATCTTGGCCTACCTACAAGTATATCTATTACAGTTCAAATTTATGGGATGGTGTAACAATAATGTAGCAATAGAGAATACAGAATAAGAAGGAACTCAGAAGCAATAAAGAATAATTAAATTTTAGAAAACAGACAAGAAAACATATGTCATTAAATATGTAGAACACGTAAAGAAAAAATTAGGCAGAACATGATTAAAGCCAGATACCAATTAATAAAAATATCACAGATCTTAGGTACACCCTCTACTCCAGAACTTAAAAGGTTGTCACAAAATCCCTGAAGATGGATCACATAGAGATTTGAATCTTTACCTAATTGCCAAAGCAAATAAATTCAAATAAGTATTATCTAATATATAACAATCTAATGTCATGTCATGTCATGTCATGTGTTTTAGAACTTCTCCGAAACGGGGCGAACGATGTTTATGAAATTTTGTATGTATATTTGTGAGGGGTGAGAATAAGCGGTAAAGTATATCTCATACCATAGGTGATTTGGGTGTCCCTATCCAGATAAAAAATGACTTTTTGAAAATAACAAAAGATTTTGAAGACGTAAAAAGTGACCAAAATGACAAAAATGTAAAAAATATGAAAAATGTCAAAAATGTATTTTTTGAAGTCATTAATTTCGTTCATCGATAATGATGTTAAAATGGCTTTCACCAGGGTGTATTAAGGAGGTGGGCCAACAACGCGAAAAAGTGAACACTAATTGTTACGGGTTCCGTAAACGACCAAGAGATGGCGCTCCGAATACGGTAATAACAGTCGAGGATTGATTTAAATTAATATTATAAAGCAATACAAAGTGAATGATATAAAAAATGTCACAGGGAGATTTGAGACATTATATTTATAATAATGATTATCTATTTGGTCAGATAACTTTAGGTAATTCGGGCTCGCTCCTCAGAACCCAAAAAAAATACTTATAAGATTGAAAATTTCTGGGAAATCGTTGCCTGATGGCTGACATTAACGTCGTAGTAAACGTAAACTGTGCCGGTAATGAGCTCGTAAATTTCACTCCGTTAATTCACTAAAAATGATTAAACAGATCTGTGGGTTCAAGTGAAGTATTGTTAAACAAGTTTTATTTTATATGTTAACAAATCACGGACAATTATAATGACTGTATTCGCAAGAGAGAAAAAATACTGGCAAGCACAACATATTGAGAGTCAAAGTGTCACATGCTACATGTTAATAACTATTGGACGTATTTGGTGTAAACAGTAATATGTAAAAAATGTGCTGTTAACTAGGAAATACATTAATACATGTTCAGAAGAAATAGGCAAGTTAAATAATTACCAAATAATTACAAAGGTTGTGATTGTTTATAGTAGGTTGAACATGCCCAAATAATGATTGAAATTGTATGAAGCTTCAAGCCACAGCGGTGTATTACATTACATTAGATACAACTCAACAGAATTTAAAAAAGCCTGTAAATCTATAGAACATAGGTATTTTATTTACAAAACTCGTAGTTTATTCAAATATAAAAGTGTACAATGAATCAGTCTAAAAGGTTTAAATCTAATATATTTTCATTGGTAACAAATACTATAGATATAATTGATAGAGAAAAGGAAATGTAATAAATAAGTACAAGGTTTGTGTTCATATATACAACTTAATAAGACATTACAGGCCGCTATACAATTTTAAACAAGTTACTATTCTTTTACACTGTGTAATTAAAATTAAGTAACTTAAATTTAACTCGTTTCTTTTTGTGATAATCCATTGAATTTTAGATTTGTGGTGTGTTTATTCAACTACAGTGTAGCATGATTTTCAAGAGTAGCAATCAGTTTTAGCTACAGTTAAATGTTCCTAATGAGGCAGGTGGTCAGCTGAGTGGCCACAAGAGCTCTCGGTTCTACTAATTATATGACCCTAACTAAATTTTTAAGGGGGATGTATGTCTGTATAATAACATACATGTAGTAACATATATTAGTTGCTTTCAATTTCACTAAAACAAATGTGATTTTCACTTATTCATGAAAAGTTAATAATGTTTTTATCCAAACAAAAATTAAATTAATACACTCTGGTACAGATGGAAATGACATCAGTAATTGTCTTTTATTACTCAATCTAGTTATAAACTTCAGCAATTTTTATGTATTGATTGTATATGTATGTAACTTTAAAAATAAATGACTCCCCACTTGATAGTTTCATTCTCTGGTGGATAAATCAGAGTTAGAGGCAATAAAGAAATGAAATTGATTTTGATAATTTTTGATGAAACTATTTTCACAAATATATATATAGATATATATATATGTATATATGTCATCAACAGATTGGCGCCACATTGAAATCATTAACGAAACTTAGTCGCCTAGCTACTTCTTGGATAAACAAATGTTTGAGATTTAAAATTTTTTGCTAGGAGTGTTTTCCAGAATGCTCTTTTTCACTAAATTAATTTCAAACTCTTGGCCACTTCCAGTTATACTAGTGGTTGACTATAACTTTGTTGTTGTAAATTAAAATGCACAATTTTTAGAATGAATTCGTTTAAAACTAAAAATTATAAGGTATGTTTTATAACCAATTCGTATATCTATGACTCACAGTTTCCCAGATAATTTACAAGAAAAAACAGCCTTCAGTCTGAAATATAGCTGATAGAATTTCGAAATTTTATGAATTAATAATGGCGGTTGCATTGGGATCTTTTCCTATAAATTAAATTATCTCAGAAACTGACTACAAATTAATCAAAATGAAAACGGTTACGAACGCCCTGTAAAACATCAAAACGGCGTTTACCCTATTGGTATCGCCCTCTTTCACATAATCACTGAAGTAATAAAAATTAGTGTCACTGCAAAATCAATGTAATTGTATTGACGTTGGCCCACCTCCTTAATAAAGAAAATCGAACTATGTACGGGATGTGAAAATTACCAAATGAAAAATGTTCAAATACGCCGATTTGTCTATCCTGGGCGGGTCAGCTAGTATTTATATTTATTTAAATCATTTAACCATTAAACCTAATTTTGGTTTGTTTAACTTAAAGTTTTATTATTTATCAAATTGTAACACTAGGTTACTTAAGTAAAAGGAGTTACTCTCTTATGCACTTCACTTTTGATTCACTATTTAATGTACTCAATCGAAAGTGTTATTTTACAAATTAAACATTTCAGTTTTAACGATCAATCGGAATTAATCATACAGTCGAAAAGAGAGAGTTTTGGAGTTATTTCACCATACGATAGATGGCGCACAACTAGGTTGTTAATGGGATTGATAGCAGCGTTGTATGACATCATCATTATTTAATGTGTGTAATACACAGATTAGATGATATGTGGTAATAGCTAGACCACATGTATAGAACTCAGAATAATAGATATTGCATTAAAAAGTAAAAAAATAAAAAAATATTATTAAGGGATTATGGTAATTTGTTAAATAATAGTAAATAATATGTTAAGAATTATTTCATTTCTTTTTTTATATCTGTTATATTAAAAGTGATAGGGGCAAAAAACTAAAAATGAAATTTGGGTGTGAAACTGAAAACTTACTAATAACTGGAACTACGAATAAAAATTTCAGAACCGGAACACAGAGAGTTCCAACAGTAATTCAATGGTGTGCAGTGTTATAACATTTAATTTTACGCTGCCTAATAGCATGTTATCATCTCACGGTAAATTCAGTCGGGTTCCAAGACAGAAACAGAGTATGGAGTAAAGTAAAGTAAAGTGTTCTAAACTCACACTAGTCTGAGATGGTCCATAAGAAGTAGTCAAGTGGTTCAATGGCGTTGTCTATCGTATTCGTATCAGAATTATAGCGTGTGCCCTGTTTTAACATTTTATTTTAAGCTGCCAAAATGGGTTTGATATATTAATCATCTGAAACAAAAAATTATTTTGCGAGTAAATAAACTATAAAAACCATTCTAATAAACAAGACCGACAAAAAAAAGTATTCGAGAAAATACGATTTCGAATCCATTACGGAATTAAAGATTATACAGTTGCGTACAAGAAGTATAGAGAGAACCATCTAGATAACTATGTCGAACGTATTGTGACTTGTTTTGGTGACAATAAGGACATTTATTTTCGGAGTAGAAATTGTCATTGTTTTTAAAAACCCACGGACTCTTTACTAGTATAAAGGCGGCTAACATATTGAAGTAAAGAAGTTTAGTAGATAGTATTTCAGTGATCATCTGTTCGGGATTAATCATTGTTGTTGATGTAAATCAGTCGAACGTGTAATGATTTATTTTTATCGTCAAAAATAGGGGTGCTATGAATGCTCAATGAAGGATATTACGTATGTTTTATACATAAAATTTATATAAATTATGAAAAGTGATATGTTATTAGCATGTGAATAAAAGCTGATGTATTACGTTTGATAACAATTTAAATTTCCCATTAAAATCGATCCTGGACCTGAAATAATAAAGAAATCATTCTGTATCGATTCTACTTTGCCCAAAAACGTGCTTCAATCGTAATTCACTTGGACTATGAGAGAGCGAGAAAAGAAACAATAATTCATTCCAGGGAAATCGGTCCGGGCAGGCTATAACAAATAGGCAGGTGCACTACGTTCGCCCCAATAAGTTTTCGTTACTACTGTTGCGTCGATAGTGTTTTTTTATTCTATATATTGTATATGTTTAATTTTACTACAGAACGTTTATCTTTTTTGTGTATGTACTCCTTTAGACAGAATTCTTTATCTTATAACCGTTGCAGATGGGTCCGGTTTTCACAGATTTTTACAGTAGGGTAGGGTGGGGTACAGTGTTACAAAAAAAATACTAGAATGTAATGAGAAAAATATTGTTTTAATCAGCTAGTTTTTGGCATGGAAATAAACTTTAACAATCTCTCTTTAATTAAAATAGCTCAAACATTAACATTACTAGCAACTACTTAATTTAAATTTCACTTTAATTAAATCAGTCGATCGTAACACTGAGCCCCGTATCTGGGGTAGTCTGTTACAGGGTAAGGGGAACAATGTTACAACATAAAATAATGTAAAACTAACAAAATGAGAAAAAGTGCTTAACTACTAATAAATATTAAACTTCTTTAAAATATTCTTTGGGAAAGTATAGGCATCAGTCTGACATTTGGTCTTTCTTTTTGCAATATTAATAAGAGGAAGCAAAATTTTAATATAGTCTAACGATACCGTTGCCATATCCGGTTCAATAGGAAAATAGAAATGATTGTCAACTTTGCCACTTCTATGTAAGTAGCTAACGTCATATTCATTATCCTCAATATCTGTCAGTAATTTTCCAACATAATGCTTTACTAGTTGTTTTCCAACAAATTGGACGACCACAAAATCGTTCTTTTTCGGTTTCACGAAGTGATTTAGTGGCAGTTCATCCTCAGATGTTAAACTATCAGAGGAAGATATCGGCATGTTTTCTACATCACTCTCATCATCACTAAATAAAACTCTTTTAATATTTTCGTTTGTGTTCAGTCTCTTGTGAGGAATTTCTTTTTTTGTGACATCTTTTTCTTTCCTTTTCCTAACTTTTTGCGTTCTCTTTCCCAGGATTCTTTTTCAATTTCATTCTTGATAGGTGTATCAGTAGGAATGCAGCTTTTTCCTCTCTTTCTACCACGGTTTGTTTGTAGTCTCGGTTGTGCTTTTGGATAAGCTCGACATCCTAGGGGAGAAACTAGTGTTTCATCTGGACTAGATGGAAAAGTAATGAATGAAGAGTTTTCTTTAGCCGTTACGGATGGTGCTTCCGCAAGTAGAGTTAGCAAACTTGGGCTCACGGATTCAGAACGTATTCATTATTTGCCGAACGGGAGAAGCTGGCGCCTGAACTATCGAAGGATATGGTCTTGGATCGGTAACATCACCCCGTTGAATTTGTGAGGAATCACTTGATCTGGTATATTTTTGAGAATCATGAAAAGATTGACTTGAACTGGGGGCATCAGTAGAAGCTTGTTTAGTTTCATAAGGCCGACTGGGACCGGGAGCATTAGAAAGATCTTCGAGTGGCCGATTTGTTACTTCACTTGGCATGAAATCATTGTCAGTAAAAATGTGTCTATCAAATGGAAATATTCCAGTTTTTCGGAATCCTGATTTGATATTTGAGGGTGTCATGGCTCGATCGAAAGCTTGTCTTTCCAGGGTGACGTATCAACCAGGAATCCATTGCTGCGTTGTAATATGTTTGCAGAGGGCCAAATACTGACACATCAAGTGGCTGCAATCTGTGGCTTGAGTGTGGTGGTATAGTTAGGAGAGTAACTCCGTTATCTTTTGCTATGTTTAACACTGCAGGTGCTAGGTGGCTATCATGATTGTCAACTATCAGTAAGGACGGGTTTTCTTTTGTGGAGGCAGTTACCTTTACAAAGTGTTTCATGACTTCAGGAAACAAGTCACTATTCCTCCATCCGGTGGGTTGAGCTAGATCTAGGGTTCCTACTGGTGCACCATTAAGCATGAAAGACTTGAATTGCTTTCTGGGGAACACCATTGCTGGAGGTAGTGTTGATCCTGTTGCAGATACTGCACAACACGTTGTAACTAGTGTGCCTCTCTCAGCACTTCTTACTTTATTTAGCTGTCTAGCTCTCTTAGCTGCAATAATTTTTTTGGGTCTTTGGACAGTAGTGGTCCCAGTTTCATCTAGACAATATACTCTATTACCATCTGCAAAACTTGGACATCGCCGCATAACATCTTCCAAATTATTAAATAATACATTCACATTGTGACGATTGAATGATGTTGCCCGTGTTAAGCTGCAAGGTTCTGGTTTTCTTAATGTTAAATCAGTATGCCGTTTTCTAAACCCATAGAGCCAGTCAATTCCTGTCATCTTCTTATCCCGCCAGTTTTTAGGAATATCCAAATTATAGTAAACGGCCATCTCATAAGCGAGCTCTCTGCACTCAGTCGTATTTAGACCATAGCACATTCTGGAACAGTGAACTAAATATTCTTCCAACGCCTTTTCTTGATCGACCCTGAATACCACTCTATTGGCATAATTTGGAGTAAGTCGCATGTGTCCTTCATCCTCCGAACATTTTTTCTTCTTTTGAACATATCTTTGCAATTTCATAAAATTAACATGCTTTTCATTTGCAGCTTTTCGAAGACTCACACCACTTTCAACCATGAAAATCGCTTCCGCCATATCTTTTTCACTATGAAGACCGTAATCCGTCTTCCTCTTACGATTTCGCACCATTTTCTTGTAATACCTTGAAATAGTACAATAATATGTTAATTGGGGCTGACTGTTACAGTGTTACACAGTGCCCCGTAACATAGTGCCCCGGAGAGGCAAACCAAATTAAAAAATTGGAATGAATATTTTAGGTTATGTTTACAACAAACTACTTAACGGTAATATGTAGCTAAATAAACATTAAATAAAGGAAAACTACCATCAATTACCTTAATACAATACGTCCGGAAAGAAATTAAAAACTTTGAAACTATTTTTTCGTCGGTTAATCACAAAAAAACCTTTTTTGTTTGTTATTTTTCAAGCACGGTACAAACTGTGGCGATGACAACTGTTTAAAGAGGCTGCTTGTGAGCTTGACAAACGTGTATACCAACATCATAAAACGAAAAGACAGGGACGGAGATATGTGCATTGTAACATTGTACCCCGTGTAACACTCTGCCCCACCTTACCCTACTAATTTCTATTTAGGCGATCGGATAACCAGCTTATTTTTAAATTATATTTTATTTTACATTTATTATTACTTGCTTATTACACAAATCGTTGTTACTATTGTTAATACTATTGTTCGCTTTACAAGCACCTTAAGGATAAATCGTATATTTAATTCCTAATCGGCTATTGCCATTTCCGACCTTGCCGGTCTCAGATAACCAGATGTCTCAGATATCGGAAATCCCGCCTGCAAATTAGCTATTTTTACAGTAAACACCCCCTAATTTATATTTGTTGTTTCCCTTCCTAGACTTAAGAATTTAGTTTACTTAGTTTTTAGAATAAGATTTCTTATTTAGTATTGAACTCAAACTTGTACATTTAACATGTTCTAATAACATTATACCTAAATAGACATTTTATAATTGCGTAAATTCGTCTACTTTATTCACACTAACAACTTCAATAGCCGTTAAGGAAACAGAGTTTTTCTTTGGCTCAATATCTGCAGCAAACCAGTTAATGATCGTTCAACTATTATTTTCCACCCCATAGATAACACTGGTTAATGTTGCACAAAAGGTATGACAGCCTCAGATTTTTAAATGAGTATAATTTATATTGAGAAGGCTCGTTAACACCTCATCTACTTCCATAAAAAAATAGCGTCACTAAACAGAATTCCCCGTCGAACGGAACAAATTATTCATGGGTCGTCTTAAAGGAATCTTAAGATCTACATAGGAACCCGGACAGTTTGCTCAAGATTACTTGAGTGGCTGTCAATTATTAAATCCAGATAAGAAGATAAGATAGACCTATTAGGACAAGGAATATGTCAAACAACGACAATGGTAAAGAAGTAACTTGTTTCGAATTAGCAGAGACCATCATCAGTTGCAAAGAATCTTACAAAACCACAGTAAATGATGTTACGTAATAATTTTGCCGTAGTGACTCAGATAAATAAACGCGTTTAAGACCGGTCAAAATATTGCTTTTATTCGTCCGTTCCGTTAGCGATCGATAACCTACCGTTTGCGCGCTGATTTTGTCGTATTTATTGTTTTTCGTTCTGATTTATTTTTGAAGGATGTTTGAATTTGACCTGTGGAGACGAAGTGATTTATCGAATATTTAATATTTCGTGGTTGGCATTTGTGTCTTTCTTGACAGTTGTGATTGTCGTCGACAAGGCGAGAAGTGTGTGCGTGGGGTAAATTGTGTGAGGTTAACTGGAGAAGTCGTGCAGTTGTTTTTAAGGGATTTTCCACTAGTATACTGGCTTTTGATAAGCCATCCGAGTTCGGGAGTTATATGGAAATCCCTACATTGTGTTCCAGCATATTGTAGTACTGTTGATTATTTGCTGGGATACTTCTCTCATTGAGGATTTGAAAACTTCTGTTGTTGCGTAATTCTTCAGAGTGGTCATGGTATTTGGGGCCACCCTCACAATGAAACCTTTGGTATAAGAACCCCTTTGGTTGATAGGGTAAGTGATTTTTGTTTGTTCACTAGCCGATTTCTCGTATTGTCAGACTATTGATAGATATTTTCTTTTTTTTAGGGTTCTTGTTCTACTTCTTTTCTCCTTCTACTGTTGTCGTATTTCTTCCTTTTGTTTTTTGTTTCTATTTTGCTGTTCTATTACGACACTAGAACACAGATCTGGTTTAGCATTATGGTATCATGCCGATCATGGACATAGCATGCAGATGAACTAGTTGATGGTGCATACACGAACACTGTATTTCTGGTATTTCTATCATCAGAGTTCCAGTGGTGGAGTGAGCGCAAGGGACTCTAGCTTCAGCTGTGGTTTCAGATAAGTGACAATTTGTGTATCTGGTTACTTTTTATTATCAGTTATTTTTACAATAATAAATAAACCTTAGTATTTGATTTGAAATTAGTAAGATGAAATTTGTTAACCGAAAATAAAGACCATTAGCCTACTATCGGGTTTATTATTATTATTCTGATTGATTGCACTTACCCTCGAGCTCGAGTGTAGTATAGATGAGACACCAACGTCGGAATTCTGAATTTTATTAAATGATAAATATCAGGTAATTTATTATCGGTTCCCATTAATGTAGTATTTGATATTGTCGATTTATTTAAATATTCTATTGATTAGAATTATGGTGTTAGAGGAATGTTTAAATATTTGTATCCGGGTTATTCAGGATCTCACATGTTTATATGTAGAGTTTGAATCTCTGTCCTTAAGTGTATATTTGTTTCATTTCATTTTTTCTTTAGGTATATATTTAGCTTAAACATTCTAAGACTGTTTTGCATTAATAGAGTGCCCTATGGCATATTTTTAGCGCCTTGTACTAGACTGTTCGCGCAAATTAAACTTATATTTTGGAACTGTTGTATGTTTATTATTTAGTAAATCTAGCGCCCCAAATTAGCAAAAATTACTACAGCAGATATTTTAGGACGGGTAGGTGTCCTGATTATGTGTATTTAGAAGGTACAGGGAATCTACCTGGCGCCCTTTTTTTCTATCTTTATTTACGTTCAAATAAAACGAACCCCCCCATCATCACTGAGACTACCGGACATACTTTCTTGCTACCCCTAGCACAACTAGGGTGGGTAGAAATTTGGCGTCACGTAACAAATTGGCGTTGGCATTTTTAGCACCAACGTGTGGCATGGCAATGAATAAAACCAGAAGAACAGCAGGTCAAACAATTTATCGTAAACTACTGACAAATTTTCAATAGTCAAGATGGTATTACGAGTACTGGTTGTACAAACGTCAGCCATAACCGAATAGATACAGAATAGGCCCAACCCACCAGAATACCACGTGCGATTTTTATTGGGACCACAACTGGTAGTCGAGGATAATATCGAGAACATGTTACAAATCGAAGTTATCGAGTCCTCCATTAGCTCACAGTCCGCTCTCTGTCATTGTAGTGATAAAGAAAAATGGAAGCATCCGATTTTGTGTGTATTATAGGAAATTGAACAACGTAACGAACAGTTACCCACTTCACTGAATTGGCAAAGACAAGCTTTTACAACAGTACAGCGCTGTCTTAGTTCACGGTCATGCTACGTTCTAGAGATTTATAAAGTATAATATTGAGTGGCGTGACAATGAAAACCTCCCTAGTATACCTACTTTTGAACTTTATACTCTTTGACCTAGATAAATATTAATTTTAAAACACATTTTATTAAATTATTACTTTTCGTTATTTTAAATAATCGCAGTTTATGTAATTTTTTGAAAATTTACTAGAATAATTTCTATTTAAAAAGAACCGACTTCAGCTAACTTAAAATAAAAACAGTTTAAAAACCGTGTGCAATCACTATTTTTAGACATATCTTTTTTTAATCTGATTTAATTAAGGTATAATTCAATTGAAAATTTTAGCGTATTCTTATCTCCTTCTCTCTCTTTTTCTCCATCTCACTTTCTATAAATGTAAGTAATTCACTCTATATTGCATCCACACTCTACATGATTCTGTGTACTGGTCACTCCTATATAACTTATTGGTCTATCATTTTCTGAATCACGCTGTACAACTGTAATTCAACTTAACACAATATTACAACGGTCCTGATATCTTTAAAACCACCCTGTATAAGTATAAATCCTCTCCACACTATTGACTCTTTCTATTTTTCTATTGTTTAAATTATTCCTGTATACCAATGATTTTACTTCGGCCCATATGTATAGTATTCTACTTATGCAACAGCTCATGGTCTACCCTATGTAACAAAATTCACCTTTTTGAACAACATTTTAAGGCTATAAATTTTCTTTACCTATTATTTCAATCACCCGGTATATGCAACTGCTTCTAAATTTTTTTTAACCCATGTCTATAATTATACCTCGTCCTACGTTCTATAATTCAAATATCCCAACTGCTTATGCTTACATAACAAATTTTTGATACAGCCTCAATAACAATAATTTTACCCCACCCTTACTTCAAACACCTTGTCTAAGCAACTACTTATGTTCCAAACTATATAACTATATATAACCGCCCTGTATAACTGTAAATATACTCCACCTTATATTTCAACCATTTTGTATACTCTTCTGACAATTTTTAAAGCCTTTTGTATAACTGTAATTATTCTCCGTTCTATAACGCAAATATCCACTCTGTATAACTATAGTTTTGCTACACTCTTATTTCAACCACCTTGTATATGCAACTACATAGGTGCTATCTAATACAATATTTTTAAAGGCACCCTGTATAACTAATTCAATTCCAAATTATATTTCACTATCCTATGTATACAATTGCTTATGTACCCCCTAATATTATGGCGGCACTTCACTTGGTGTAGCCTAGTCGTATATTTGCTATATTTGTCCAAAAAACGGCGATGTCGAATACCGCTATCAGCAAATACGCCTTACCGTCCACTTATCGGTTTTCAATACACATCAAAGGAATCAAATAAGCCAAATATTTGCTTTAGCCGTCCACACTTGGTTGTGTAGTGTTGTTTTTAATAGCAAAATGAATCATGTAATGATAACAAGAAGCATGGTAAAAATAAGCTGCTGTTTTGCGATATGTGTGCATGGCTTGTTTGAAATATTTGCGAATACATCAAATATTTGGAAGAATATAGCGATACAAAACACCAATCCGCTAAGGCCAAGTGAAGTGCCGCCATGCACGCACGCACACACCTTCAATCGTATTTTACATAGAAGAGATCGCCGGAATAACACATATTTGTTTTAATAAGCTAAAGGAATATTTTCTGCAATTTCACGCGACTATGACTTAACTTAGTTTCTAAAATAAATTGACTTCAAAAGCATCAAATAGAAAATTATTACAAACACCCTGTACGACATACTTTCATGGCATATCTTGACATTTAAATTACATATTTATTATGAAAATTTAACAATTACCATGCTCTTTACAGTTGTGTGCATATATTTATCCGATTTTCAGAAAAATGGTATATTTTACGTTATAGAAAAATGTACGGAATCAAGCTGGAACATATCTTTGTATAATACAAATTATAATATTCACGTTGCGTGGGCAGTTTTAGAGAAAACAGTGAAGATTCATTGAAAATCGGTGAAATCTAGTCTCTTATTCTGGTTTTCTAGAAAAGCGTCAATCTCATGTTATAAACAATTATATGAGACCTTTCTGTAATGTTCTTTAATATAAAATCATCAAAATTGCCTAAGCCGTTTTTGAATAATCGCTCGTCATACATAAAAAACAAGTTGCAGACGAATTGATAACCTCCTCCTTTTTGGAAGTTGGTTAAAAATATATATATTTTTAACGTCCTTGGGACCTAGTACATAAAATTCTATTTTACAGTCCAACGATGTTTTAAAACGAATGCAACCCAAAAGAAAAACCGAAAGAGCCTGGCTTAATTATGTTAAACGGAAATAATAGTTGAATTCCATCGCATCTGGTTGCCGACACACATTTCTTGTTAGTTAAATTTTGACAGTCACTGTCAAAATCTTATGTAGATTTTACTCGACTAAAGTATATTATGAATTCTTTGTCATTTTTTAATATTCGAATATTTCATTGTGTCACTTACTCGACCCATCCTTACTTAATTTTGCATTCATATTTTTATTTCGACCTTGATATTTGATATTGAATATATGAAAGATAATTCGCACCTTTATAGAGCCGTATAAACATTCTCTTGCGATTTACCTTGTTCTCAGTAGTTATCTCCAATGAGTTTATGTCCGACAGGTCGACAGCAACGAAAACGAAAAAAGTTTTTAAAGAAGAATTAATTTCCTAAAAGTAAAAAAAATATATATTGGATTTCTATAAAGGAACTAAAACTTCTAAGCAAATAATCCAATAAATAATTAGTCGATTACCATGGGAATGCTGAGTGCGCACTTGGCAGCCGGCGGGTGGTTGAGTTCTCTATGTATATCCCTGATGATAGTATGTTAAGCTGCTTTAACTTCCATTGTAACAGATTAAAATTTCAGTAATCCTTCATTCTGACCGTTTCTGTTTTTTTTTTGTTTAGCAATACAATATTTCATGAAACAACCTTAAACTCATGATTATATTACTTTTTTGTTTTAATAAGACTTTTGACTCAGAAAATCGATGCAGCGGAGCATTTTTCTTTCAGTAAGAACTTAAGAAATGGGCTCCAAACTTCCTCGACGTCAAATGTTTATATTGCAAAATATCGAAAACTATATTACTTGAAAAAATTACACAGACAAAAACTATAGGATCCCTAACGAGTTATATTAAAATGTATTTGACCTTGACGCTGCCTGTCAAATCAAGATAATGCCAACTTTTTAAAACAGATTACATAATATTGAGTCCAGAAACAGAAGATAATTAATGACCAATATTCCAGAACTTTAGTAACTATGTTGAAAAGTTTAGCCGTAGAAACAAACTGCTCTACAGGGATTGGTCTTTCTAAATTAACACAACATCAGCGAAAGGTCATTAACAGTATTTGAGTACCTTCAGCTCCTTATCGAATTTTCTCTAACGGCCGCTCCTGTTTCTTTTATAAAGATACCCAAATACTTCTCGTTTTAGCCCTCAACATTACAATATTCAATTTGTCCCCTGAGGAAGTTTAGAAGTCCTTCTTTAAGAACATATTGGAATGTAAAATTTCTCAGATCAAAGGTATGTATTCTGCTGTGAAATTAATTGACCAAACTCCAATTTGACCCAGAAGATCATTGGCAAGGTCAAATACAAAGTCACTAAAGAGTCCTATTCCAACCCTCTTTGTATACATGCTTGAATCCTACAGTCTATCAAAATTATTTCGTTTATGAAAGTCATAGAAACAAATATTAAGTTTTTTATTCTCCTTAATAGCAAGGTTATTTACAAATCTTGTGTTATTTCCCAGGGCATTTTGTTATGTATCGCTTCACTCGTTTGTGAAATAACTTACCTTTCTTGGTGACTGTCGGTGCCTCCTTTGTAACTGACAACATAGACCTCTGGAAATATCACACTCACTCGACATATTGCAAAGTTCAGCATACTGTTTATTTTGGTGAACAGGAGGTCTACAGATTCTACTGCTTACGCCAGCATCTGCGTCAGCACATACCAGGCCAGATTCACAATCACTGTCGCGTCGACACAGTTCTCCTACTCGCCGCCCATAAGCAAATAGACAAGAACCTACAACTGTAATTTAGTAAAATCTCATTAAACAATCTATTTCAACTAAAATCTAAAGTATTGGAATGGTGTTTCCTTTTAGTATGTTTGAGACTGAAAAAAGAAGATACATAGAATTGGAGGATAGCAATATTTTGAAATATTGGAATTTAGTGAAAGAAAACAGAATTACGTTCGGCTAATAGATAATAGGTTATTCAGCACAAAATTTCAATGTGAACATTAGCTAATAAAACGAAATATAAATATTTTTTTAATGTTTACATGTAACAGACGCATTTAAATTGAAAATTACTGAATATAAATGCATCATTATAAGGTTTGTTCCTACCTGCAGTATCCGTACCGCCATGAAACTCTCACGAAATCGCCTGCATCGAATTTATGCGCAACTGCGAATTTAGCACCATTCAACGTACTACCATTGTCCAGTCACAAAAAATATTAGTTGGAACGGTTTTCTGACAAGTTTGTGGTCTGAATTCTGCGACCTGCATTCCATAATCTTAATTTATTGACAGTTTCTACTGCGCATGATTAGTAAGAATCACCAAACAATTCTTGCTCTTCACCAATGATTGAAATGACGATGCGAGAAACGGTAAATTATTTGGTCGGAACACCGTGATGCATCGTTTACTGAACCGTCATAACTTGGTTGGAACAGGTTTTCTTGAATGCGCATGACGGTGATCGTCACATGTACGCTTTCGCATCGGGTAGGAACAAACCTATTATTACATCAAGTTTCTATTCCGGGATAAACTTATTACAACCTGTAGATACTATCAGGAGACATGTACAAGAAACACGTTTATAAGTCAGTTCACCTACCATTTACACATTTTGGACCAGATGAACAGCAATAAGTTTATCTTAAATAATTGCAAAGATGAACTACTGGTTGTACAAATATCGTCCAATATCGAATTAATACTGGAAAGGCTCAACCCAAAAGAATCTTATGTATCTAGGCGACTACTATTGGGGCCACAAAAAGCAGTCCAGGAAAACATTAAGACCTTGTTACAAAACGGGGTTATTGAGCCATCCAACAGACCAAGCTCTCCTCCCGTCGGAGCCGGGTTTGTGTTGATTGTAGCAAATTGAAGGACACTACGAAGAAGGACAGCTATCTGCTTCCGGCAGGGCCCCGTTGGTTTTGCCCTTTAGAATTGAGACAGCCTTTTTCCACATTCAAGGAATTGTTTCAATGTACCGTCTAAACGTTTGCGTTATGTAAAGCTCTGGCTTCGTTCGAAAGATTATTGAGCGGGTTAACAAGGAAAATATATTCGATGATCATGTGCAGAATCTTGGCGAAGTATTCTCCAGAATTTAGAATGCCAACGTGCAAAAGTCGTTTCTAAGTCAGCAATTGGGGGTAATGAGGATAAGCTGGAATCCATTCAGGATTGGTGAAACAAACAACATGGAACTTTTTGGTTCTTTGCTCTTACTACAGGATTTGCCGCCATTGCCGCACCTTTACATCTGCAGAAAAAGAGATCTTTCATTGGAAAGCTTTCATTTGAATCAGAAATGCATTACGCTTCTGCCTAATTCTAGCTCGTCCTAGGCACCAGTTTGGGAGTCGTCCTATCCCAAGATCGAGTACTACAGTCGTAGATTCTCGAAACCAGAAAAGAATTACTGTGTCACTAGAGTGTCAATATACTATCAGGTGGCAACCACGTTGGCACCAACGCTGCTGGGACAGTTATTTTGCAGGTTTTGTCTACCGTCGGAGATGCAACATTGAGTCTAAAGTATTTCAGAAGGTCTGTACAATGTTGCGCATCAATGAGAACCATCCCCTTGTATCCAAAACCTTCCGGAGTAGTGAAAAGATTCGACATGACCTTGGAACAACATCTACCCAAGGTCGTTAACAATAACCAGCGTGATTGGGGTGGGCATATTCCACTATTCCTGCTGGCCTAGCGCTCAACCATCCACAACAGCACAGGGCTAACTACAGCCAAAGTACTATTTATGAGGAACACTATTGTCTGATTTGTCCTTTGCCTCACCAGCGAGCCCTCCAAATGAAGTCAATTATACTCGATCAACTTCAGCAAAGCATACTTACCTGCCACGCACGAACGAGCTAGGACCCATATGTTAGCAACCGGCAATCTGTTGAAAATACGTAATGATTTGAAGGCAAATTCGGTCGGGTTCTAGAAAGGAAATAAGGTCTGGCTATACGACCCCCAGAGGGATAAAGGCTTCAAAGCTCACATTAGCTTTGAATGGTTCACACGAGGTGGTTAAGAGAACAAACAAAATTGTCTCTCGCATTCGCCAGAATCCGAGGTTCAAGATGAAGGTGATTCATTCTGACTCCTTATTATATAGAATATCATTACGATCGGAACAATTAGAATAAAAGGGGGGCAGTGTTGTAACGTTTAATGTTTATGCTAAGAAATCCTTCTTAAAGCATTACGCACCTTAAAAGAGTGAATAGACACATATGCTGCTGCCCTAAGTAATTATACTATATTGTTAAAAATACAAGGAAAATTTTGCGGAAAGTTATTTTTCTGGAGCCAAAGTGCGTTTGTGTCTGAAGTACGAAGTGAATAAGTTAACATACATAAATATACAACCATCAAAATTATCCTAACCTGCAATGGTTCTGGTACGGAACGACATCGAGGACATTCAGAAAAATGTTTCGGATCAAATAAGTGCTTAACGAGGAATTTCAAAATAAGCTAATCAGTTCTCTCATTAAAAGAATTGACGATCAATTTAATGAAAAGTTTAACATCATAAGGAATGATGTTAATACCTTACAAGTTGAGATTTCATACCTTAAAAAAGTAAATAGTGAACTCAGAAAGCGTCTCGATGCACAGGAGCAATTTTCTCGGAATCGCAACCTCCGCATTTTTGGCGTTAAATATCAGAAAACGAAAATATACTTAATAAAATGATCGATTATTTTCAAAATATTCTTAAAGTAAACGTAAACATAGCTAATATAAAAAATTGTCTTTGTGTCCAAGCAAAAAATCCATCACCTCACAAGCCACCAGCTGTTTGAATACAGTTTCGTGATTTAAATAAACGAATAGATGTGCTAAAACAAAGGAAAAACCTTTAAAATTCTGGAATAGTCCTGAAAGAGGATCCGACTCCGTCGCGATTGCAATTATTTAAATCAGCCGTAATAAAATATACGGATAAAATTGCCTGGGTTCAACTGGGAAACGTTTATGTTAAGCTCAGTGGTGTATTGCAGAGAATCGATGCAGAAGCGGATTTGGAAAACAATTGTACAAACTAGAATGTGTGTAAACTTTCCGATATTTACTCATTTGTATGCTGATTTGCATGTTGAATGTTGTAAAGTATTTTAAAATTAATAATGGGCATCCGAACATAAAGGAAAATCTTTTGCGTTACAGAACTTTGCTTTATATTATATTCAGGGTTCATCGTGTTAAAAAAGTAGGGAAGGTTTCTTTATATAGTTTAAAATATTAGTTTTTTTATTACTATAGCGTAACCATAAATGCGACCTTGTAGTACTATAATATTAAGTGGGTGTGCATTACTAAATTTATTTATTTGTATATCTGTACTTCTATAAATTAAAATATACTCAACGAAAACAATCTACTTACCTACTATAATATTAAATTTAATATCTTTCTGGTATAAATATTTATCGAATGCAAATTACTGTTAAAATCTGTGTACGGGGAGCAGTATGCTGGTTCAACTCTGTTGTTTTTGTCCTCTTTTGATTATATATTTACCATATACAATTTACTTTCCTATAATTTCTCTATGTCAATTTCCTAAACCAATTATTACTGCGTAGTGCTCTTTGATATAGAAATGAGTCTATGAGACGTTAATGTCAGATCATTGACTACCAATTTCGAGCCCTCCCATTATCATGTTTTAAGCGGTATGAGGTTATAGGCTTGACAGAAACATGGATAAATGCACAAGTCGACGATCAAGTTGTAAGTATCAACTCAAATAATTTTTTTAAACAAAACCGTGAAACTGGACGAGGGGGCGGTGTCAGTCTATTTGTAACCAATGTATTAAATTGCGGATTGTTACTCTCAACCTGTTTAGATTTTGTTGAGTGTATATGGGCTAAACTGGAGTTTCAAGATAAAATCATTGTAGTAGGTATCATCTATAGGCCGTCTAATACGAATACTACAGAGTTTTTAAATCATTTAGAAGATACTTTATCAAATTTATATTCCAAGTATGACAAAATTATTTGCTTAGGTGACTTTAACATTAATGTACTTAACATAAACAGTAATATTGCTCTTCAGCTTAACGCAATTTTTTCAACATATAATATGAACCAACTTATTACCGAACCTACTCGAATATCCGCAACGTCATTCTCTATACTAGATCTAATTTATACTAACTTAAGTAGTATTATGAAAACTTGTGTCACTGATTGCGGCATATCAGACCAGTTCTTAATCAATGTTACAATAGGTGTACTTATAAATAATGATTCCCCTCGGATATACTATTAGAGCTATTCGACGCATAGACCATAATAACTTTCAAAGCGATTTAGAGACTTTAACACTGAAAAATATTTTTTTATGACATATATTAACGAAAAAATTCAATGCTTTAATCAGTGCCTTCTAAACCTTTTTGATAAACATGCACCTCTAAGAGCAATCAAACCAAATTATAACCAATCTTATACATCTGGATAACCGAAAATATAAAGCTCTTGCTAAAGCTAAGAGACAAAGCATTACAAAAAGTTAAACAAACAAAACTTTCAGGACTATGATTATTACAAGCAGCTTAGAAACTACACTACATGCGCTATTAGGGCAGAAAAAAATGTTATTTCAGATTCAAATTTAAAAATTCTGACACAAAGGAAAAATGGAAGGAACTTAACAAGCTAAATTTAACTAAATCAAAGCAAGGCAATCTACCTCCAAATCCTAACGAACTTAATAATTATTTTGTTAATTCTGTTTTTAATAATAATATCAGACCCGGGCAGGATCTTCTAAATTTCTATGAAAATAATTGTCATCCTTCAGCTACTGATGAGTTTGATTTTAGGTTATCAACGGAAATATAAATTTTAAATACAATTAAAAATCTTAAATCCAAAACAGTAGGAAGTGTTAAAATTAATATTACACTCATACAGTTATGTTGCCCATACATTATTCCATTTATAACGCATATAATCAATGATTACATTCTAAATTCTTACTTTCCATTATCTTGGAAGGAAGCTCTAGATATGCCACTACCTAAAGTCCATAATCCAATAGACTTCACTAAACTTCGCTCAATCAGCATTCTCCCTACCCTTTCCATGGTGCTTGAAAAAATCTTAGATAAGCAAATCCGTATTTACTTAAATCTTAAAAACATTTTGCCCGTCAAACAATCAGGGTTTAGCTCGGATCCTAGTTGTGAAAGTGCAGTATCAGACATCAGTGACGATATTTTACAAGCTCAAGATAGAAACAAAATCAGTGCTTTAGTGCTTTTAAATTTTAGCAAAGCTGTTGATATGCTCAACCATAGGATACTACTATCTATTCTTCACTATGTCGGCTTTAGCGTAGACTTCAGTAAATTCTTACATTCATTTTTATCTGATCTTTACCAGAAAGTAGTATTAAATAATAATTGCTCAGACTTCAAAAAAATAAAACTGGGAGTACGACAGGCTGCCCCCTGCAGGTTATCAGGCCCGTGGTTGGCGTCGTGGCTGCAGTTCCCCATGATTATCTTTACTTTATTATTCGTTTTATTATTAGTATCAAAGTACTTCTTTTTTATATTGAGGCCATATCAGTATCTGGTGTGTAAACCAGATGGCTGCAAACTAGTGCTTTTCTAAGCTATAGAGTTCTAGTTAATTCTATATTATATATTCTATGTGTATATATATTTGGCATTTAAACAATAAACAATTATTATTATCCCGACTTGACCATACAATGTATGGCAGCACACTCCCTCTAAGGCACGGTATGCGTGCCTTTAGGGGAAAATTCACTAAACCCCAGATATCCTAGATATCAAAAGGGTATGGCTGTGGGAGCACTTGCCAGGTTTTCAGGCCCGTGGTTAAAGTCGTGGCGGCAGTTTCCCATAAACTTCCTGACCGTCCGGGCTGTTCCTAACAGCACAGCTTTTGCATTTGTTGGGAAAGATGTTCGTCAAGACCGAGGTATTATAAATTGTTTAATAGATGTTTTGGAGCTAGTCCTGTAGTTGACAACATTTGGTACAGTTCGTGTGTTGTTCATGTTCCACTGAGTCTTTACTTGAAATTCCAAATTTCTATATTTGGTTATTTTCTCAGCCTGCTTGATATTTGCATTATTGCTGTTCGGAATTGCTATGTCAATTAAAGTTTTCGAGCAACTTTATCTACCAAAACTATATCTCGTCTATTGTGAGCAACAGTCCGATCAGTCAGTATCGTGCGGTCCCAGTACAGCTTGTACTTGTTATTTTCTAAAAAAGATTCTGGTTTGTATTTATAGTATGGTAATCTCACCTACTGTGATAGTTCAAGTTTCAGTGCCACTTCCTGGTGCAGTATTTTTGCCACAACATCGTGTTGTTCTTTGTATTCAGTTGCAGCGAACGCTTGACAACCTCCTGTGATATGCTGGATAGATTCAGATGTTTGGCAATCATACCTGCATCTGTCGTTGTCTTTAACGATATACTTTAGGTAGTTCTCAGTTGGGATTATTTGATTTTGGATTGCCATTATAAAGCCTTCCGTTTCAGGAAACATATGACCAGAGATCAACCAGTAGTTCGACGCTACACTGTCGACATAATCTTGGTTGACGTCATTTATATGTCTTCCGTGAAGGGGCTTCTCTTTCCATTTCAGCAGTTTCTGATATGTGGTCTGGTGGTGTAATTGGACATGTTGTTGTGTCAGTCGCAGGCACATGACTCTGTGTAAATCAGAAAATTCTGGAAATGACTACGCAAAATAGAAATGTGTTCATCTAATAGTTTGTTTAGATCTGCCAATTCTCTTCCTCCTTCATACCGTGGCAAAGTTGTACGTTCGACAGGGCTCTTTGGATGTTGATTTTGAGCTTTTGTTAGTAAAACTCGAACTTTTCCTTGTAATTGTTCAATGTCAGTCTTGCACAAATTAACTATACCGAAAGAGTAACTGAGCACTAAACATTTATAGGTGTTAATAGCCTGAAACAGATTTTACTGTTTAGTTTGGTTTTCAACAGTCGTCTTACCCTTTTATAAAACTCTGCTGTTAGGTCCTCTTTCATGGTCAAGGGATCAATACGTTGAGCCTGCTTTATTCCAAGGTATTTATAAGTATGCTCTTCCCCCGTAGATTCAACTGAGGTGCCATCTCCCATTTCGAAGTGACCCAGCTGTATTTTGCCTTTAACTATATTAATAATTCGGCATTTGTCTAGGCCAAATTTCATATGGATGCCACTAGAGAACCCTTCTACTATTTCAAGCATATCATGCAGCTGTTGTTTCGTAGCTGCAATCAACTTTAAGTCGTCCATTTAAAACAAATGGTTTATCTTTGATGTTTGTACGTTGTTGTGTTTGAGACTGAACCCAAAATTAGTGGAGTTCAGTTTGTTTGAGAGAGGGTTCATGGCAAGGCAGAACCACAGCGGGCTAAGAAAGTTTCCCTTCTGATTGGAATGGGTCAGTTCGTATCGAACAGTTGGCTTCATTCAGTGAGATTTTGGTTTGCCAAGTGGACATGGCATATTCTAAAAAGTTAATGAAACAATTATTCACTTTTTAGAGTTTCAGTGCCTTAATGAGCCAGTCATCTGGAACTGAGACAAATGCCTTTTTGTAGTTCACATATGCCATGTAGAGATTTCGTCGTTTGGCGTGGACTTGATTGCACACAACGCAATCAATTATCAGTTGTTCTTTGCAGCCCATCGAATTTTTCGCGCATCCCTTTTGTTATTGAGTAATTACGTTGATCAGTTCACAATGTTTGAAAATGCCATGATTAATGCACGATGTTATGAGTTTGTATAAGGTTGGAAGGCAAGTGATTGGTGGGTACTTTGCTGGGTCCTGTGTACATAGGTTGTCCTTTGGTAAGAGGTATGTAGCACCATGCGTAAGGAAACTATCTTGTTGGGTGGGTAATTACGTCATTTATAAGTGCTGTTAGTGTATCGTGGGTTGCATACCGTTTCTTTATCCTGTAATTTTGCACACAATCTGGTCCTAGTGCTTTCCAGTTATGGAGGGGCTTCATTATGTTGGATGTGTCTTCCGTTGTAAATGGTTGGTGTTGCATGGCATCACATTTCTGAAATGCAGCCTCTTCCTCATTAATCCAGCTGGCTCTGGAGTTATAGGAGATTGTTGTGGAAAGCTGTGTTTTCCACAATTTCTCGATGTCTGTTTTACTGGGGCAAGTAGGGGCTTCATTATTATTGATGTTGTTAAGTTTTTAAGATAAAACTCTTTTTCTGATTGTCGAAAAAATGTGTTGTCTAGTTTCCGTTGATTACTGGTTTTGTACCTTCACAATCGACTTGTGTAGAGGGAGAGCTTTTGTCGTAGACTGTCCAGACACTGCTTACATGTGATGTTTTGTCCATCCCAGTGGGAGTGTATTCGGTTATTGTTAATGATAGTCTTGACAAGTCTTTCTATTCTGTTGTTCCTGACCCCCCTTTCGTACTCGGTAAGTCTTCCAACGTCTTTCCGAAGAGAATTGATTTTCCCTTGAAGCATTCTTTGCCAAGGTAGTATTCGAGGTGCATGTCTAAAATGGGGAGGGATTTGCTTTGATTTTATTGCGACCCCAATTGTTCTGCAGATGGAAGTTGCAGCAGAGTAGATGATTGTGTGTAGCGACTCTAACGTATTAGCACCTAAAACATAGTTTGGCAAGATAAATTTGTTCATAGCCTGCAAGACAATACCTAGTTTTTTAGAAGATCTTAGTTTGGGAAAAGCTGGTCTAGTCAGTGGATCTGTTCCACTATACTCTATAAGAGCTCCTTCCATTTCTACTTGGATCTTCTCAAGCAGGTTGGGTGGTTGTCTGTTCTTGTTGCAGTTCATGAGTCTCGCCTGCTCTTTGTGCCAAAGGTGTTTCAGGCTCTGGATCGATTGTATTTCGACCAAATATTTCGCGCTCCACTTCGCTCTTTTTTCTATCCAGTTGCTCAGGCGAAATAAGGCCATTTCTCAAGATGACACGATATTGACCTGCGACTCTCTGTTCAGTAACTTGAAGCTCTGGGTACTCACGACAGAACTCTTGATGGAGCATTTGGCGATATCCTGTCTTGTCCTGGTCAAGATTCGTAATTCTGTAATTCTTTATAAATTCATTCATGCGCTGTCTTTTTAGTCCCGCTTGAGTGAGCGCTGGAGCGCTGGCTGTTGATCCTGCGCAACACTTTCTGCGGGTGGAGTTCTCGTTCTTGTTTGACTCCGTTGGTGATGGTCACATTGTTGTTGTGACTGTATTGGTGAGTGTTGTTGTGATTCTTCTGGTTCTTGGGCTGTAGCTCTTTGGACGGCAGGGGCCCGTCTCCTCAGCACTCTGTCAACGACGTCCCGCATGCTTTCATGTCCAGCGCCGGCTCCAGAGATGCCCTGGCGATCCCCAGGCAGCGGCTCTTTTCCGAGGTATCTACTCCGTAGCTCCACTTTCATGGGTGGTGTCACCAATTGACCCTGGTGACCCAGGTAACTCGGACCCGTGGGGTTGTCACTTCCCAGATCAAATGATATAAACCAGAACATCCCGTGCGGGTTGTGGTTAAGGAAGGAACGTTAGGTAGTAGGTCAGCGGACAGCTGCCCCTTTAGTCGCCTCATACGACAGGCGGTGGATACCATGGTGCTATTCTAACCCGGTCACCACACAGGGGGTTTATTATTATTATTATTATTAAAAATACTACTAATAAACTCGCCTAGCCTAATTTTCAGGAACAAGTAATGAATTAAAGAGTAGAAGGAAGCCAGAAGTTTCTCGATGCTTGTGGAAACGCGAGGGGTATATACTCGCCGACTTGCAGCTGGCAGACAGTTAGTAGATTGCAAAGACCTGAGTCATTGTAATAATATGAAATAGAGGTTTTGTAAGTGAAATATGTATTTTGAATTTGTGAGACAAAGAAGATTTACTTTCTGGGTCAATCAAGTGTCTAGGATAGGAACTATCATATCACACCACTACTCACGAGTGCAATGCCTAAATATTATTATGTTTCCTTAAAAGATATGATTCTTATTTCAAATTTTATGTCTATCGGTTTTCGATGATTGGTTCTGTCATAAAATTCCTTAAGTGAAAGTACCACTAATTCTTAGTCTCCTGTTTGTAAAATATCTTGGTGAAAAACTTTTTGCTACCGCAACATACACAATCTATTTTGTTATTTCATGTCTTGTGTTTATGCTTGCTGTTGCTTCTACTTTAGTTCGCGTTCCCTTTTGCTTTTATATGTATTTCCTACGTCAGGTGCCTTTCACAGCAGTTTTAAACTAATTATTTCTGAAAATATTATTTGTTTGTTTTTAAGATCCGTGCGCAACTAGGCTGGCCTTAGCTGCAAAGGAACTGACCACTAGAGAGTAGAAATCCTTTTTTTTGCTAAATGATTTGTTTGTTTGGTTTTTAATATGGTGATTAATTTCGAGAGAATTCCTCTTTTAGTATCAAACTAAATGTTGTATCACTGACCTTTAAATTTGATCGGCCCGGTCAGAATTGTCTTCTCCATGATAGGGAGCCAGTCAATCAACCACGTCGTTGAACTTTTTAACTACCTCATATAACCCATATCAAGCTGGTGTGATATTGTAAGACCTACTCTTACCCCTCTGGGTGTTATCTAGCAAGATTTTATCTTTCTCGGAATTTGCCCTTCGATCGCTGGTTCCCAACATCTATGTCCGGGCTAGTTCGTTTATAGCCAGCATACTTTGTCAGAGAGCATAATCTTTAACTTCATGTGACGGTTCTTCTGTTGAGCCAAATGCCAAATAACATGGTAATCTCAGCTCCTTTCCAAATAGAACTCTAGCTGAAGTGAAGCTCTTGTGAACTGCTGAACGATAGGCTAACATGAATAAGGGAATATGCTTATCCCAATCATGCTGGTTGTTGCTTACGTAATTGGATAAATGTTTTACCTAGGCCCTGTTGAATCTTTCCACCATTCCATCAGATTGTGGAAAGAAGAATGTGGTTCTGTTTTCTTAATGCCCAACATCTTTCTTCTGGAATACTTTGGATGCAAAGTTTCTCCCTGGGTCCGAATGAATCTCCAACGGGACACCAAACTTGATAAAAAAATCTGTTCCACCAACGTCGTTGGCACCGTGGTTGCATCCTCATTGGGTACGGCATATCTTTCAGGTTATTTACTAAATTAATCCATAGCGAGCAACGCCTACATTGTACTGCTGTATTCCGGCCTTAATCCTGGTCTTTGGGCCCTTAATCGCTGCACAGGTGTCATATTTCCGGCACCGGGCTCTGATGTCTTCCTTGTAATTAACTCAGTAATATTGTTGGCGAATTTTATCCAGTGTTTTATTCATGTCCAGATGATCTCCGGTAATTCCATTATGAAGTTCAGTCAGAACGGCGGGTATCTCTTTATTTGGGACTACCAGTTGTGACTTTGTTTCTCTGCCATCACTGCTTTCTCAGTTTCTCTTAAACACTCCATTCTTTACCTTGATGGATTGGGCCCACAATCACTGCTGGATGCCTGAGTATGTAGCTATCTCGTCTCAATGTGGCCTGGGTGCCCCTTTCTTCTTGAGTGAAAGGATTTCAATATCCGCTATAGGATCTTCCTGACAAGGTATCGACATTATTATGCAAGCGACTGGAAAAGTGTTCCACCTTAAAATCGTGTTGCAGTAATTTCTTCATCCGCCTAGGCAGTTGTCCCTTCGATTATTATGATTATTATAAGAAGTTCTTTTCTGGTGAAACAGTAATTCTTTTCTGGTTTCGAAAATCCACGGCTGGAGTTGGAGGTGCCGCTTGTAGTCGTCTAAATGCTCTTTCACAGTTCCTATATTGGTCAGAGGGTCATCGATTTGGATAGTTTATTTCTTCGTCATATCGTCCACGCAAAATTGGCTGGTTCCATCCTTCTTCTCACTTAAATAACGGGGGAAGATTATGATGATGGATGGCTCAATAACTGTATTTTGTAACATATGCTCGATATTTTCCTCATTTGCGTGTTGTTGCCTCAATGGTAATTTTGTAGGTGGTTTTTATGGATTGAGCCTTTCCAGTATCTATCCTGTGCTGAATGATGTTTGTACCATCTTGGGTTACACAGCGTTTGACCACTTATACTGACTCGCTGACTGTTCCTAGTGGTGGTATAGTTGCTTTGGAGAACTCTGACTGTGATCTGTCTGGTTACCTGACTCTGCAGTAACGTTGGAGATACCCCGTACGTTTACAATGATAATATACGACCCTGGTTTCTTGTTTCTGTCTTGTCTCATTTATTTTGTTTATTCTCGAAAGAACATCCTGAAGGATTGGCTTTGATTCTTACTGACTTTCGGAAGCTGCTCGTACTTCTAAAAACTCCGCAGAACTTCATTACTATTCCTTATGCCACTAAGTCTCAGATTGTGTGGATTCTTGACATGCCACTTATAAAACGTTGTGTGGCCAGTTGGTCTTTAACGTCTTCTAGTAGGTGTCGGTACGCTAACGGTGTTAAACGGCTAATGTCTGATTCTAATTCCTCCTGTAGATTGCACCATATTTTTGTATTTTTCTACTCAGTTGCATCTAATAAACTTGACTCAGCAATTGGCTGTCATATATTTTTATCTAGGACTGCAGTGATCTTGTCCGAGTTACCTTGTTCATCCACAGAAATGCAAAGTTCTAGAACTGTAGATTATTTAGGCTATTCAAATTACTATTAAATTCTTTTTTGTACCAAAGTTTTGTAATAAGAAAATAGTTAATAAATGCATTATTTATTTAGTTCATTAATTATAGCCACTGCATCAAATGGTCGTTTGTACATAGACCATGATGAAATACCATCAAAAGTGGAGGAAAGGAACCTTTCGTACTCAGTTTTCTGATATGTTCCTCTCTGAAAGTCTTGTTACATTTTCTTAATTTCCATTTGTACGTTTTGAATAACAGTTTTTACTGTATTTTGGATTAAATTGGTGTCATATATAACCCTATTTTCGAGACTACCCATTGAACTTTTCTTAGACTAATACTTCCAGCGGATATTACAACCATGAGTCTTTTTTGAGCACTTTGGTCAAATTACAGTCAATCAGGCAAATGTTCTTATTCTAGGAGATTTAAACTGTAGTATTAAAGTATAGTATTAACAGTGTAACTGATAATCGGTGTCAAGATATTTTAGATTACCTGGACTTCACAAATTCAACTCAAATTAATAACGTTTTAAATTCTTTAGGGAGGATATTGGATCTTGTCATTGATAGCAGTGACCTCAAGTATGAAGGATTTAGGGAAAGCTGTCCCTTAATTGACATTGAAGATGCACATCATCCTTCTTTGAAAATATTTGTTAGTCTTCAATGTATTAAAACTGAAAATTTTACTGCTGCGCTTGATTCACAAATCTACAATTTTAAAAAAGCCTTCTTTCCCGAACTATACAATGCTTTGTCGTATATTGACTGGCATTTTTTGGATAGTAAGGATGGAGTAAATAAAATTTGTGAAGCGTTTTACCATAAAAAATATCAAATTTTTTATCTATATGTTCCAAAATATAAAAATATTAATAGAAAGTATCCAGTCTGGTATACTACGGATATAATTCAGAATATTAAAACGAAGGAATATTATTATAATAAATTCCGTAAAAAAGTTAGATCATCATTATTATGAATTTTCCAGGCTACGTAGACTAGTTAAAGCTAAAATTAATGAAGTATATAGCAACTATCTAAGACAGGTTGAAAACAGTATACTCACAGATTCAAAGAAGTTCTGGTCATATATACATAATAAAAGAGGCATTACGTGAATTCCTGGCAAAGTCTCCCGTAATGATACCGACTTTAATACTCCTGATTCTATTGTGGCAGGTTATGCTAATTACTTTCAAAGTGTATATGTTCCTGGGCAAGATAATGAAACAGACTTACATACAAATAATGCACCCCTTTGTCATATTTCCTGTTTTTCTGGAAAAAATATTTTGAATGCCATTGGGAAACTTCCAAACAAGTTTACTTCTGGAAAAGATATGACTCTCAGTTTCATCTTGAAGGATTGTAGTCGTGTATCTCTCCTTCCTTTGTGAAAAATTTACAACCTAATACTTTAGAAATCGGAGTTTCCTGAAGTGTGGAAAATTGCCAAAGTGTGTCCCGTTCTTAAAGCAGAAGATGGAGCCAATACCGAGAATTACAGACCAATTTCATATTAAATAATTTTGCCAATGTTTTAGAAATGTCCTTATATATGTATTTATCCACAAATCAAATATTTAATATCACCAAACCAACACGGTTTCATGCAATATAGGTCAACTACTACCAATTTAGTTGAGATTACACAGTGTATAGCTGAAGCTGTTAATATTAGGCGCCAAGTAGACGTAATCTACACTAATTTTTCTAAGGCCTTCCACAGAATTGATCATTCATTGCTTATTAATAAATTACAACATTTTGGCTTTAGTGGTTCTCTACTCGAGTTACTTAGATCTTGTCTTTCCAACTGATGTGATTATGTATCCTATAATGGTTATTGTTCTAGAACATATTTCTCTACATCGGGTGTCCCACAGAGCTCTAATTTGGGACCCTTATTATTTTTAATGTTTATTAATGACCTTTCTACATCATTGGATTATAGAAACTTAATGTTTGTTGATGACCTCAAAATTTTCTTCACCATTGAATCTCACATAGATTGCCTGTTGCTTTAGGATGAATTAAATATAGTTTCAAAATGGTGTATTGAAAATTGTCTACCTCTTAATCTTAGTAAGTGTAAGGTATGTACTTTTAGCCACAAAACCTACCCTATTTTATTTTATTACCAAATGGATAATGTTATGTTAAGTAAATGTAAGGAAATCAGGGATTTGGGGATAGTATTCGACTGTAAATTAAACTTCGCCATACATAGAAATAATGTTAAATTTCAAGCCACTAAATCTCTTGGTTTCATCATTCGAAATTGTAAATCTTTTACTGATGAAGATACATTCTCTCTTCACTGCTTTGGTTTGTTCCAAATTGGAATATGCTTCAATAGTATGGAAGCCTTATTATATGAGTCATAATAAAGACTAGAATAGAAAATTATTAAAAGAAAGTTTGCTAAGTTTCTAATACACAGATCAACGGGGATCTTCCCAGAGAGGGGATTGGAACAATCTGTCCTCCTGCAACAGGTCTCTATTGATTATTTGCACGTTCGTAGAATAAATAGTGGCATAACTTTTTTTAATTTATTTCACAACTTCATAGATGCTCCTAATCTCATAGATGCTCCTAATCTCCTCTCCTCTTCCAAATCAGTTTCCATATTCCCAGATTAAACTCACGATACATCCCCACGTTCTACTTATACGGTGCAAAAACCAATATCCTTACTAACTCTCTGCTGCACTTTATGTGCTTAAATTATAACAATATTGCGAATGATTGCGACAGTCTTCATAATTCATTATCCTATATTTTAGATAAATCCAATTAAAACATTTATTTAAATATGTTCTTAGGTTAAAATTGCTTACGAGTTACACATTTATATATACTGTAATGTTTTTTCAATTTTCACACTCGGGTTCAGTTCAGTTCTTGGATTTATTTAAAAACACAGTCCAACTCACTCAAATTTATTTCCACTACTTTTACACAAATTTATATTCACAGAAACTACTATTTACAATTTATATCTACTTAAGTATTCAATGCGACAGACGAAAACTGAATGCCTCCTATCGCCAGCTATTCCTTTTATATATTAATCTCGGAATTGTCTGGTACGTCCACGAACCATCGGGAAATTCCATCATGTTCTGGAAGCTTTAAGGGAATTCCCAGTAACGGCAGCGGTCCGCCGGTTGAGAGACAAACATTTCGGGTTCCACAAATTTTTCGGAATAATGTCCCATGAATTGGTTGATGGCCGATTGCACCAGCTGTCGGATGAATTCTCGTAACATTGCCGCCTCCTTTTCGTCCCGGAATGTCCTAGATTCCTTCCTGCTGTGACGATATTTGCAGGACTCTCCATTTCGACAACGGGAAGTTTGGTGGAAGTCGCAGTCAACGGTCTTCGAACCTGGGCTGCGCATATTGAGACAGCATACCAGGATGTTGATGCCACTGAATCGAAAGATTGTTTCCATCATACTTCTCACCACCCTCCAATTCAGTCCATCCAACCCGCAGGCTATCTTTGGGACCGCCAATTTCATCAGATTCTTCTCCATCATCACATTCCTCAATTCTACCAGAGTCTTCCAAAGATCGCTATATGTTGGCTTGTCTTGCGAGAATATTTTCGTTACCAAATAAAAGATGTCTTTGGTACCTACTGGTTCTGTATCTTCGAGATGAAGGTCCTTCCCTACCACTGGATCTTGTTTCCGTAGCTTCTGGAACTGGCCGTACTTCTTGGCAAACACCTTGGCTATTCCTCTGGACATATGGAGATCTCGAGCCACACAATGAGCCAGGGCATATTCTATGGGCACCTCAAACAGGTCTCGGGGTTCCTCTGTGGTCACGTCGTGCTGCACTTTCTGCCCATTAGAGTACAGTGCCATAAACTGTTCGAAGGTCATTTCGTCATCGGGCGGCCGGATGCTGCGGACCTGGGCTTGGTCATCTTTGCTGTCATAACTTCCGGCATAAGGAGCTAACCTGTTAAAATGTACGACCTTTGGTTTTCCCCGAGGTAACTTCTTTATTCTGTAGACAACATCGTTGATATTCTTCACAATTTGGTACGGCCCCTCCCAACAGCTCTGTAGCTTGGGCGAATATCCACGACGACGTTGCCGGTTATACAACCAAACAAGATCATCAACTTGGAATTCTCCGCTCTCAGCTTTGATGTCGTAGGCTTCCTTCATTCGGGCACTGGCATTCTCGATGTTTAACCGGACTCGTTCATGGATGTCGTTCATCTTTTGACGAAGCTGGCTGACATAGTCTTCACCTGCGGTCTCTTCTCCTGGGGGACATCCAAACTTCAAATTGCATGGTAGTCTTAATTCTCGACCCATGATAATACTGGCCTGGGTCTGACCCGTGGACTCGTGCACAGACGAATGATATGCCATTAGAAACAAGTGCAGATACTGGTCCCAGTCTCTTTGGTGGTCAGAGACTACCTTTGACAAATGGCGGTTAATGGTTCTATTCATCCGTTCTACCATTCCATCGGATTGCGGGTGTAAGGCTGTCGTCCGTGTTTTATTGAACTTAAAGAGCTTGCAGACGTCTTGGAAAAGAGTAGACTCGAAATTTCTACCTTGGTCTGAATGCAACTCCAAGGGAACACCAAAACTACTGATCCATTCCTTGACAAGGACATCAGCAACGGTCAAGGCTTCTTGATTCGGCAAGGCATACGCTTCGGCCCATTTATTAAAATAGTCCATCACCACCACAATGTACTTGTTTCCAGAGTCGGATTCAGGAAATGGACCGGCAACATCAATGGCTATTCTTTCGAATGGACTGCCCACGTTATATTGCTTCAAGTGAGCTTTTGGACGCTTCTGAGGCCCATTACTTGCTGCACAAATAGTACATTTGCGGCACCAGTCCTTGACATCCACTTGGCAGTTTACCCAATAGAAGCGTTCTCTCAACTTCCCCAGGGTTTTCGTTACTCCCAGATGTCCTCCAGTTGTACCATCATGTAATTCTCGTAAAACCTCTGGTCTCCTATTTCTGGGAACTACAATCTGTTTTCTGTCGTTTCCTTCCTCTGGAGTTTCCAGGACGCGCTTGAGAAGTCCATTTTCCAGGATGAGGGAGTTCCACTGAGCCCAGTACGACTTTATGGTTGGTGAGTATCGGGAAATCTCCTGCCACGTAGGTTTGCGGTCTTCTTACTTCCACCAGATAACTTCTTTTAGTTCTGGATCTAATTTTTGGTCTTTCTGGATCTCCTCAGGTTGCCAATGGTCATCGATGGCGGTAGTTCTACAGAAAACAGCCCCTTTTTCTTCAGCTCGCTGACAATGTTTGCAGTCATCCGGGCATGGTCTTCTCGATAGAGCATCAGCATTCTTATGGCTTGTTCCAGCTCGATGTTCAGTCTCGAAGTCGAATTCTTGCAACCGCTCAATCCACGTTGCCACCTGTCCTTCAGGATTTTTAAACTGCAGGAGCCACTTCAGTGCTGCATGATCAGTCCTCAGGAGGAATCTTTTACCATAGAGGTACTTGTAGAAATGTTCTACCCCCTTTACCACAGCCAGGAGTTCCCTGCGGGTCACACAGTAATTCCGTTCAGGCTTGCTCAAGGTCTTGCTGAAGTATCCGATGACTCTCTCCTGGCCCTCCTGGATCTGCGAAAGCACAGCACCAATTCCGACATTGCTTGCGTCGGTATCCAATACGAAGTTTCCATCTGGCAAAGGATAACTTAATATGGGAGCACTCGTCAAAGCTATTTTCAATGTCTCGAATGATCGCTGACATTCCTTGTCCCATTGGTACTGCACCTTCCCTTCTGTCCGTCTAGTAAGTGGCTTGGCGATGTTGGCAAATCCGGCTACGTACCGACGATAGTACGTGCATAACCTCAGGAAACGTCTTAACTGGTGGATATCTTTAGGTATCGGTCATTCCTGGACAGCAGCTTTGATTTTCTGTTTATCAACAGCTATTCCCTCTGCGGAAACCACATGTTCAAGATATTGCACCTCTTCTTGGAACAGCTGGCCCTTCTTCGGGCTTAACTTTAGTCCGGAACTTCGAAGTCGCCGAAATACCTCCTCCAGGTTCCTCACGTGGTCTTCAAAAGATTTTCCAACCACGATAATGTCGTCAAGATACACCAGGCACGTTTCCCATGAAAGCCCTTTTAACACTGTTTCCATCAATCTTTCAGTTCTTTCCAGTTCCTCAGATAGTTTACCTGGTGGCATTTCTGCATGCCGTGTGCTCCTGATTACAGAGGAAACTGTTGAACAATGGCCCAAAGTTGTTCCTTTCTCTAGCACAACCGAATAATGATTCAGGTTCATTACTCTTACTGAATCTCCCTGGCACGAAACAGAGTCTTCCCCAGTGCGACTGCTCTGCCCACATTTTCGTCGTTAAGTTGGGGGTCAAACATCATTACTGTTCCAGCTTGAGCTTTCCCATCTAAGCAAGCATCTATAATGATTTCAGCTCTTTCCGGAACATTGACATCCTCTGCTAAGATGGCTCGAAGCTTTATGTCATTTTTTCCATGAAGCACCACTTCTTCGTCATTCACTCGCAGAATTCCATCTTTGAAGTTTAACTGGAATCCCTTGGAGCTCATGACATCCAGTCCAATGATTACTTCGTCTTCGATGTCTGCCACTAAAGCCCGATGTAGAAAGGTTGTGTTTCCCAAGGTCATTTCAACCTTTATTTCACCATGGACTTTCGCTGCTTCTCCTGTCGCTGTTCGCAGTTGCCATTTTGTCGGTTTTATCATTGTCTCTAAAACAATGTTGGGCCTTATTACTGTTTTCGTCGCACCAGTATCCAGCAGCATTGAAAATTGCCTCCTATTAATAAGGCCATCTACGAAGACACTGTTAACGTGGTTGCGTAGCGAAGCGACATATGCGTTGGTAGTTGACACTTGTTTGCTACAGGTCGACGATGGTCCCTTTACATAGGCCTTCTTTAGTTTTCCTGCCGAGGAAGTCTGGACTCCGTTGCTCTCCTTGCAACTACTCTGGACATGTCCTACCTGATGAAACTTCCGACATCTCACTAGTCTTTTTTCGGTAAGGACTTCTTCTATTATCTTTCTTGCAGAGGCTTCATCGTTTCCGCCTTCTTCGGATTCTCCGTCAACGATTCGGACTCTGGCTTGACCTCTGCAGGTATCTTTCGCAGCCTCGAATTCTAGAGCTCGAGCCAGTGCATCTACTAATTGAGTCGGTCGAGCTAGTATTAAAGCTTGTCTGGCTTCGTTGTCCCGCAGTCCATCCAAAAACGCTTGTACTGCTAACCTTTCTATCACATTTTCCGATGTGACTGGATAGGCAAAGCGAACCAGACGGGCAATATCAGCCTCAAAATCTTGTAGGGGTTCATTCGATTTCTGGTGGCGATTTTTCAGTTGGGAGTGATAAACATGCTCCAAATGGGTTTGTCCATACCTCAGTTCTAAATGTTTGACCAGTTGATCGTAGTCTTCTTGCTCCGAGGTATTCAATGTTTGTAAGATATCTGTAGTGTCCCCTCTTAAGGCTAGTGTTAATGCGATTGCCTTCACCTCTGCCGACCATCCGTTTAGCTTAGCTGCAGCCTCGAATTGGCGACGATAATTAGTCCATGATGATTTTCCATCAAATTGAGGAGGTTTCATTTTGTGTCTTGTCCCCTCGAGGCCAATTTTTGAATCCACTACTTCTGTACCGTTTCTGCTTTCGGTTTTTGATTGTGTTTCTCCTCTTTGCATTGTGACTACCTGTTTTTTTATTTTGCTGATCTCACCCTCCATTATATGCTTTAACTCCTCTATCCGAGCCTCATTCTCGACTATTTTCTCTTCCAGCATTTCTGAATTTTCCTGAACCATGCTTTTCAAATTTTCTTCTAAGGATTCAGCATTTTCCTGTAATTTTTGTAGTTTATCTTCCAAAGACTTCGAATTTTCTAGTAATTTGTCTTCTAGGGCTTTTGAAGTTTCTTGTAATTTTTCTACTAATTTATCTTCTAGGGTTTGCGCATTTTCATGCAATTTCTGTAGCTTATCTTCTAAAGACTTAGAATTCTCTAGCAATTTGTCTTCTAGGGTTTTAGAATTGTCTTGTATTGTTTGTAGCTTATCCTCTAAAGTCTTTGAATTTTCTAGAAATTTATCTTCTAGAGTTTTAGAATTTTCTAGCAATTTGTCTTGTAATGTTTCTTTTAAACTTTCTTCAATTTTTTTAATAGCATACTCATGTCCCCATTTCCAGAGACTTCAAACAAATAAGTATCGGGATTGTTACCTTCATTTATTAGGGCATCTCGTAGCCGTTGTATTAATTCACTTTTCTTCCCACTAATTTCTAAATCCCTTTCTTCAAGTTCTTTTTTTAAGTCCGTCACTTTCAATTGGTCCAAGTTCACTGCTTTAAACATTGTCAGTCTATTTATTTTCGACTTTAAAGTTCCACAAATAAACCGCACACCTGTCACCACTGTAATGTTTTTTCTATTTTCACACTCGGGTTCAGTTCAGTTCTTGGATTTATTTAAAATCACAGTCCAACTCACTCTAATTTATTTCCACTACTTTTACACAAATTTATATTCACAGAAACTACTATTTACAATTTATATCTACTTAAGTATTCAATGCGACAGACGAAAACTGAATGCCTCCTATCGCCAGCTATTCCTTTTATATATTAATCTCGGAATTGTCTGGTAAGTCCACGAACCATCGGGAAATTTCATCATGTTCTGGAAACTTTAAGGGAATTCCCAGTAACGGCAGCGATCCGCCGGTTGAGAGACAAATATTTCGGGTTCCACGAATTTATCGGAGTAATGTCCCTTCCATGAATTGGTTGATGGCCGATTGCACCAGCTGTCGGATGACTTCTCGTAACAATACTTACATTCATATACCTCTTTTTAACTGTATAAACTCATTCACTTATTTTCTTCTTGCAATTAGCTTAAAAATACATTGATATTAGTTTTGTATGAAAATTGTCCTGTAAATGGTTATTCTGCTGGACAATAAATCTATTATTTATTTATTATATATATAATACAGCTGACCACTACTTACTGCTCTAGAGGAATCCCGTTAATATTAGAAATTTCGTTTCCTTTTTTTGAATCCGCCATTGCAAAGGCTAGAAATAGGTGTTATTGTTAAACGTTTGTTTGTTTAGTCGTATTACGGTGTTTAATTTCGTGGGAATTCCTTTATTAGTAATGTGAAATTAAACGTTGTACTTGCTTGCTAATCTTTTTTTGGATAAGATTTATTCCTGTAAGTCGTAATTTGTCTCGTAACACTAGCCTTTAGTGTAGATAACAGTTAGTGAAATTATTTTTTGTTATAACAACACTGTTTCTTTAGTTTAGCCCGCTCCAATATGTTTCATTCGAATTGATTTATTAGCACTGCATTCAGCTTCGCTCTTCTCACTGCTCTGCTACCCGCTTTACTATGTGCTTAGCCGTACAAGTTCCACTCCTTCTTTTTCCCTTTGTAAATAAAAATACCTAATCACCTATTTGAACCATTACTTGAATAGTTTGTTCGTGAATTTCTCTATGTACATTTTACTTCAACAAATTTTCTCACACAGGATGCTGGGAACATAAATTGCAGTATCGCATCGGTGAAATTCGGAGACCTACGAATTTATAGGTCTGTGGAGAAATTACATGATTACTGCTTGTGACTTTTAAAGAGAAATCATTTTTTTATAAAATTTTATCTATTGGTACAAATTTGGTTATAGAATATTTTTGGGTCCTCCATATTTACAAGAATCTCTCCCGGTATCAGTCGATTGAGCCATGTGGAAAATTTTCCCTGTCAATGTGTTTTCCATTTTTTTGGAACTAGAATTTTTTCACAATATCATATTTTCAGCGAACTTTAGTTGTCAAGTCGTATAAAGTTTTATTAATAATTCTTATTTGAACGTTTGATTACCTTACAATTAAATAATTTAATGAATATCAACTCTGCGTTGCAATGTTCGCTATTCTATCGATTAAAAATACAGTACGGGGATGACCGACTTTTGCTCGGTATTTAAATAGTAAACAATTGATTTTCTTAGTGTTCCTTATAATTAATTTCGTATTTCCGTGGACAAATATTTAAAATATGGTCTATTTATCGTAAGATAGACGGTGACATTTAGGTTCTCAGTGTATCTTATATAGGTGGTCGATTGGTAATTGTGGACAATGTCTCGGATAGCTTAAGTAGGAGAGCCCTTGGTGCGTAACCCAGAGATCCGGTTCGATTCCTGGTCCGGGCTGTCTGAGTTATTCTAATGATATTACCTTATAAAAATGATACTTTGTTTTTTTTCAAAATTCTGCGAACTGTGGACGCTGACATATTGAAATTAGAATCTACTTAGGTAAGTGTTGAGTGATTATTATCTTGTATTGAAAACACAACGTTAAGTTGATCTTCTTCTGATTTTGAGGGTCGACCAAAATTGGGTAAATCACGAATATGTTCAAAGTATGTAGACCCAATATTGCTTACAGTGCTTTGGCTAATGAGACGCCGACCAGGATGAGTTTCATTGAACAATTCAACTACTTCTTGGTGGGTGCGCATCCTTTCTCCAATTCCGATCATGCAAAGAGTTTCTCATTAGGTTAATTTCACCATTTTTTTTAAATGATAAAGTCACTACTCAATAAACAGTTCGAACACCCCGTTTTTCCAAACAAATGATATGAAATCGATAAGAAATATAAAAAACCAAAAAATACGATTTCAAGTTTTTATCGGACAGTAATAACAAACTTTCTCGGCCGCTAAGGTTACTCTCAGGCAACTATAATTTTTGACGAAGTGTACGTAGAATAAGATGCTCTTTCAACAGGCATGGTCGAAATTGGGTGACGCCTTTTAAAAAAATTGTCGATGATGTCACATATCGAATAACACTTACGTCACAAATAAGGGTAGTATGTCAAAAAGTGCCTTCGCTTAAAATCTCACTTTCAGAAATAATGAATTTATTCGTTTCTTTTCGAAAGCACTGTATATATATATATATATGTTATATAAGTATTTAAACAGACTTTATATTAAATTTACTTCTAATTATAAGGTCAAATACTGTCATTATTCCCACATTGTAATATGATACTTGTTAGTAATTTTTATCACGTTCGACTTTTTTCATTTATACTTGGTAACCAAAACTGTACACTTCTTATTTTTCAGTTCACATAAAAACTGATGACCATCCATTTTGAAACGACACGCTTAAATTGTCTTTGTTTAACACGCGTGTCGACTCATCATTTTGTAATGTTATAAATACTAGTGTAGGACCTTCAGTCGTTAGATGATTAGTTGACTTATATTCTTATAGTTGAAAGTTGTTATTATTATTTTTGTGTTTAATTAAATAAATTGTTTTTAAAAAGTGAATTTTGAAAATCGTAATATAAAAAGTGGCGCAGTCAGTAGGATTCCATTACGCTGTTAGAACCGGCGTTAGAAGAAAAGCTTAACTGGTAGCGGTGGATTCCAATCCTTTGAAGGAAGAAAAGAACCTCGAGACGTCCCAACTACAACACGTAGAACACGGCAACTTCGATGTTTCGATTAATGTAAGTACAAACAATTAAGCAATCATCTCGCAAATATTTGTTTTACCAATTTGAATTTATTTTATCAATTTATATTTTCGATTTTATTTTATTTTTACTGTTCGGACGTTCAATATCCCGGAATATTTTAAACCGAATTGTACTATTTTCCATTTGGGTTTATTTTACTTTGTGCACAATTTTTGTAATCTTCTACATCCTTAAAACAAAAACGTGGTAAACGTTTTGATAATTCTAGATATTTTCTTTAATTTTGAACATTTTTATTACCGTATATTTTTAATCAACCGAAATAATGGCATCTCCCCAAACTTCAGCAGATCCGGAGACTGAAACCTACCGGCTTTCGGAAATCTTTTCCATTGTCCCTGAGTTTGAGGGCGATCAAATCTCGCTAGGGACATTTACTGATGCGTGCGACTGCGCATATAATATGTCATCGGGCGACCAACGCTATCTTTTACTTATACACATTAAAAATAAGCTGAAAGGCAGAGCGGCCCAATTAATTAATTCACGCAACCCCGCGTCCTATTTGGAACTTAAACAACTTTTAAACTCTCATTTCGGTGATTCTAGAGATTTGACATCTCTCATACAAGATTTACAACGTCTAAGATAACTTCCCAACGAATCGCCTCTCACATTTTATAACAGATTGCAAGTACTTACTGCAAAAATGTACGCCAATATTCAGAAAACCTCGAATTTGAATGCAGATCAGAAGACAGCCCAAACGAGTCTAATAGACACTATGGCGCTGAACACTCTTCTGACCGGTTTAGAACCGCGTTTAGGGCAAATCATCCGCGCCGGAAACCCGAAAGACCTGTTAGAAGCCCACGTACGAATTAGGCGTGAATTACAACTGTCCTACTTCGAAAACCAAAAAACACCTAAACAAATTCCTCCTAAGCCTAATCAACCCTTTCGAAAGCCTAATCCGCAAATTAATAAGTGCCTATCATGTGGAAGATTCGGATATCACACGTCCGAATGTCGCTCTCGCAACTACCGGACACCAGTCTATAACAATAGTAGCGGCAATAATAATAATTTTAGACCAAACCCTTTTACTAATAATTTCTCACAAAATCAGAATCAACAACCTAGGCAAAATCAGTCACCCTTCAGACAAAACCAGTTCTCTAACCAGCCAAGAACGTTTCAACAAAGTACGCAACAACCACGCCAATCGGTCATCCAACGAAATCCCGGTTTTCGAACAAATCCAAATAAAACACATCACTTAAATTATACGAATTACCCTAACCAGGACGATGATTATTATACAGTTAATAATCAACCCTATGATGATTACAATAGCACTGATGATCAAAGGGAATTTGATTATTATAGTCAGTCATGCAATCCAGAAGCAATTAATATTAATTATCATACTGCTGATAACTATCAAACTGTCGATTTAGATCCCCTAGAGAATCAAAACTATCAGGATTTTCTATCTCTTCCAAATTTAGACCACCCTCCAGACATAACGACCAGCCTTGCAACACAGATCCAAACTATCAATCTCGACGACCTGAACCCGAATATAAACTTTCCGGAACAGACATTTCTGTAACTACTCTCCATACTGTAAACTCCAAAAATCTGTACTATATTAACGATGCGACTGGAAACTATAAATTAGTAATAGATACTGGCGCAGGAATTTCTATCTTTAAAGAGCATACCGTCAGAAATTATTCTGAACGATTCCCGGAAAATGTCATTATTCAGGGAATTACAGACAAAAAGATCCCCATTTCTCAGTCAACCCTTATACCATTCACTCATGGTAACCCCCATAAAGTATTCATATGTAACCTCGACATCGAGTTTGATGGCATTTTAGGGTTAGATTTTTTAGAACATTATGAATGTGTAATCGATCTAAAATCTAAACAACTCAAGACAAATTTCAAAGATATCACTCTTCACAAGGTCTCCTCCTTGCCCTTTTCAGATATCACTCCCTCGACAGTCCCCAACACAAGTCAGACTACCCAATTCCTTGGTATATGTAAACCATAACGGGGAATTTCTAACTTCAGTTATCAATGCCAACGCCATCCCAAAAACAATTAACTTTGAAAACATAGCAATAGAACCGCTTGTACAAACACAACCCTGTTTTAACTTTAACGACTCGTACGAAACTCCAGATATCGACAGAAACTTACTCATAAGACAACAACTCCGGACTGAACATTTAAACGACGAAGAAAAAGACATGATTACCAACCTTTGCTTAGATTTCCAGGACATATTTTACTTAGAAGGAGACTCACTATCCTTTACCAACGAAATTAAGCATTTAATCGAAACTATTTATTTGGCCGTAAGTTTACTTTAATAACCGATCACCGCCCGCTTACGTGGCTTTTCTCGATCAAAGATCCAGGCAGTAAACTTGCCAGATGGCGACTAAAACTCGAAGAGTACAATTATAAGATTGAACACAAACCTGGAAAGATAAACAAAAACGCAGAAGCTCTATCGCGAATTAAAATCAATCACTTCCACCAAATAGCCAATTTTCAGTCAAAAATCCACGCCTTCAATGACACCGACTCAGAAGACGAAGGTGAACAAGAATCCGAAGAACCCGAACTTAATGACGAACTACTAACTAACGAATTTAACAAATTTGTCGACTTATATAAAACAAGATCTCTAATTGACTACTCGAAAATCGAAACGACAAATTCTCAACTTCTCGACAAAACTCATAAACAAATTATTACATTCTTTTGGCAAAACAAGTTAACTGATCTCCACGATTGGATCATGGATGATATCTTCGAAGAAGATATTAACTTTGAAAACTATTCTCTCAACACCTTTGCCAGTAAATCAGTCAAAAATCGTAAATACTTTATAATCCCCTTGCCATTTGACCCAGAAACAGTCGTTCAATTTCTGTTTTTCATCATTTACAAATCACAGAATAAATTTGATCCCGAAACAACGTACTATGTCGAAAACAATTTGGAACTTCCAATTCTCGAAACCTTTTCTTATATCTTTGCAGACAAAGATATTAAACTGAAAATATGTCAAAACATTATAAAAACACCTTCAGAAGACGAAATACCGCAAATTTTAGAAAACTCATCAAGGAAAAAATAATCTTCATCGCGGAATCAACGAAACGGTCAGACGAATAAAGGAAAAATATAGTTGGACCGGTTTAACAAAAAATGTAGAAAATTTCATCAAATCTTGCGAAATTTGTCAAAAGGTGAAAACATGTCGAAAAAACTTAAGTTCCCCTTTAGTTATAACAGAAACGCCGAAAACACCTTTCGAGCGAATTAATGTCGACGTTTTTGAATACCCATCGAGAAATTACGCTCTGACAGTTAGAGAAGAGCTAACAATATCCAATAATAGATAAAACAGCAAAAACCGTCGTTAACACGCTTATCCTTTATTTCCAACATTACGGCACCCCGTTGCGAATTCATTGCGACTGCGGCCGTGAATTTGATAATGTTCTAATGAAAGACCTCTGTGAGCTTTACAACATAAAACTTACATTCTCAAGTGTGGGTCACCCACAATCCAACGGTTCCCTTGAACGATTCCACTCAACATTATCGGAAATGATCAGAGCAAATATAGCCGAAAACCCAGACGAACATCCGTTTAACGTTTTGCCATACGCAATAATTACTTATAACAACACCAAAAATAAAACTCATGGCTTTACACCCTACGAGCTTATATTTGGCCACACGTCTAGTAGACCCCCGGAAACGCTTTATAACCAACAGAACCTCATTTCCAAATACGTAAGAGATCTCAACAATCGTATGGAGTACTTTTACAAACTAGCGCGTTCAAAAACTGAACAACAAAAAGAAAAGGCAAAAACTCGATTCGACCAACACGTACCTGAAAACCGACCAAATTATAACATAGGCGATATATTTGAAAGAATCGCAAATTTCTAGTAAATCACAAAATAAATTTAATGGTCCTTTCCAAATAACTGAACTCTTTCAAAATTCTGCAGTCTTACTAAATCCCGAGACAAATCAATCTACAAAAGCAAATTTTGACAGATTGAAACCGTATTTTGAGTGAAAATTACTTCTTTTCAGACTCCTCGGACTCTTCACAATCGCAACATCTCAATATACGATAACACCTATAAACAACACCGTAGGACTCTTCTTTCATGAAGAAGGAAGCATCAAAATTTCGAATGACAAGTGGACATTGCTTGTCTACAAAGAACTCCACCCATTCGGTGACGCAATTTCCAATAATGACAAAATACTAAACACTTTAGTTGACACTATCCATTCAAACTTAACTACTCTACTTAGTTCATTCAAACCACAAGTACAAACACACGTCAGCCTTCTCAACGAAATATCAGACACAGTAAACTTGAAATATCAAGAAATATTCGCGGACACGAAAATTCACTTAAACCGACAGAAACGCGGACTTATTAATGGATTAGGAACAATTTGGAAATCAATAACTGGCACTCTGGATGCAAACGATGGTCAATATTTTAATGATTGTATCAACAAGATTACTCATGACGAACAACAAATCGAAAATCTACTGAAGAACCAAATCTCTGTTACGAATTCCGTAATCAAAAATTTTAATTCAACGGTTCGTAAACTACAAACAGACGAAGATACCTTTAATAAGAATATTAATGAAATCAGGCAAGCCATTGCTTTTATTTCAGACGACCTTCAGTTCTTTGAGACACTTGTCAAAACTTTAGATTTATGTGAATCATTAATGGAAAGCTATGTCTTTATTCAAGATGCCCTTAATGATGTATGATCGGCAATATCTTTCGCTCGCATTAAAATGTTACCTAGTTCAATCATTACACCGGCAGATTTGGTCGACTCACTTCAAATTATCTCTCACTCTTTGCACAAAAACAATTTGCCCTTATCTATTAATGCCCATAATATTGCACAATATATCGACATCATCGAATTGGAAGCATTTCAATTAGACACGAAAATAATTTTTGTATTAAGAATCCCCTTAGTAAACCCCGAAACTTTTACCCTTTTTCGTTTATATACAATTCCGATACTTGACGACCGAAGAGGGTTTCATCACATTTTACCAACCACAACCAAATATATTGCGAAAAACGATGATTCACTATAGTACACTACATTTCGGAACTTGGACAACTGCAAGTCCTTAAGCCAAGTTCAATGGATATGTTCAGACGTTCTCCCGTATCCTACAGATAGCGATTCAACTTGTGAGGCCCAGCTGTTGAAGCAGTCCACCTTCCTTCCAAAGGTTTGTCAGACTTCCATATTCTACGCCAAGGACTACAATGTATACAAGATTAGCTCAAACTTTTGGCTAATTACTGTTTCTGACCTTTTACCTATCACCATAAAGTGCAGTGGAAACAGTGTTGTAACACTAACAATTACAACAAACTCAGTCCTAAATTTGCAGGCCGATTGTAACGCATTCATTGGCAACACTCGAATTCATTCAAGCAAGCTGATCGACAATTTCCAAAATATTACCTACAAGAGCCATCCAATTCAAATACCGTACAACTGCTGCAAATCTATACCACCGAAAAACTATATCCCAGATCTAAAGCCACTCAGACTAAACAAGATCGATGCAGACGACCTCAACATAGCTCAACATAAGTTGAACCAATATTCAGAAGAGCTAGACAAATTAATAAACCAACCGTTTATTAAAAAACACATGCCATGGTTCACAATTTTATCAATTACATTAATCGTTTTACTAATCCTTATCTACATTTTCTATAAATGCAAACCAAGAATACAATCCAGATTGTTGGCCATAACAACAAACGGCGACGATCCACCGTCACCTTCACCAATGCCATGAAGTCAGAAACTTCAGATTCCTTCCCAGACGACGTCCAAGTATTCGACTCCAGGAACCCATCGAAGATACAGAACTCACAAAAATGGTTTGAAAAGTTGAAGCACAGCATCAACTTTTTCAGGATAAATGGAGTTGTTATATAAGTATTTAAACAGACTTTATATTAAATTTACTTCTAATTATAAGGTCAGATACTGTCATTATTCCCACATTGTAATATGATACTTGTTAGTCATTTTTATCAAGTTCGACTTTTTTCATTTATACTTGGTAACCAAAACTGTACACTTCTTATTTTTCAGTTCACATAAAAACTGATGACCATCCATTTTGAAACGACACGCTTAAATTGTCTTTGTTTAACACGCGTGTCGACTCATCATTTTGTAATGTTATAAATACTAGTGTAGGACCTTCAGTCGTTAGATGATTAGTTGACTTATATTCTTATAGTTGAAAGTTGTTATTATTATTTTTGTGTTTAATTAAATAAATTGTTTTTAAAAAGTGAATTTTGAAAATCGTAATATAATATATATATATATATATATTAGATGGTTTCCGGGAATTCATCCGCGCGGTTGATAACTGATCCCTGCCGGGATCGATGGTAAAATGACAACGTTTCGGCAGAGTCACATCTGCCCTCTTCAGGTCGGTTCGCATAATTCTCTTAGCCTTCTGCTTTCGCTTCTAGTTACTCGAATACTAAGATTTTCTGAAGCGAGCGCGCTGTTATATAGTCGCGGCTCGGCGCCTAATGGTTGACACCGTGAACGGCTGCCTGTGATTGGCCCTTGGCGCTCAGTGGGCACGGCTCCATCCTGCTGATTTGTTATTTCCGGTTGAGTTGTTATTGGACGGGTTCGGGCCGGTACGGTGTTAAATAGGATTTTCCAACAATTCGATAAGTTCTGAATTTCATTGCGTGCGTTTTGACTGTGAGGTCTCTTCGCTATTTCAATTGCCTCTCTTACGAGTCTTGATTTCGGGTGTTCTATATTTGCCAGTACTCTGGTGTTCTCAAAGTATATTCGGTGTGACATCGTGGTGGCGTGTTCCGCAATGGATGATGTTTTTTCCTGCTTTCTTACAGCGTTCTGGTGTTCATCACGTCTAGCTTGAATTCTTCTGTTAGTTTGCCCCACATAGGTTTTATGACAGTCTGCACATAGAATCTCGCACACTCCCTGTTGTTCTAAAGGGATCCTCGTCTTCGGAGTCCTCAACACCGTGCTTATTTTTCTGTCTGTATTGAAAATAGTATCGATATTGTGTCTCGGTAGAATTCTTGCAATACTGTCCATGGTCCCCTTGACATACGGCAAATAAGCCTTGGTTATTGGTATCTCATGCTCCTCGTCTGTTTGTCTCGGTTTTGACTTTAGGGCTCTTTGTATATTTCGGTCTGTAAATCCGTTTTGTCTCAGAGCTGTTTTTAAACTGTCCATTTCTTGTTTGATGTTATCCTGGTCAGTTAGCCTTTGTGATCTGGTTACTAAACTCTTGACGACGGCTTGTAGTTGGGCTGGGTGGTGATGAGAATTGGCATGAAGGTATCTCTTGGTGTGAGTTGCTTTCCTATATACTGTATGGCCCAGGGTACCATCTTGCTTCCTATTCATGAGAACATCAAGGAATGGCAGTTGATTGTTGGCTTCAACCTCCATGGTAAATTTTATTTTGTGATGGATGCCATTAAGGTGATCTAAAAAAGTATTGAGGTGTTCCCTCCCATGAGGCCAAAGCACAAATGTATCATCCACATATCGTAACCACAAACTGAGTTTAAGACTTGTTGTTCTTAGTGCCAACTCCTCAAAGTTCTCCATAAACAGGTTCGCTATAACTGGTGAGAGTGGCGATCCCATTGGGGCTCCTTCCACTTGTTTGTATCGTTGGTTCTCGTAAACAAAATAGGTGTTCATCAGACAGTGCCTTGTTAAGTCTACAAGGTATTGAGGTGGTTTTTATTTTTCTAATATGATATCCAAGGCTTCGTCGATAGGGATGTTGGTGAAAAGGGACAGGACGTCAAAACTTACAAGAAGACACTCTGGTTGTAAGACAGTTTTTCTAAGAATTTTGATGAAATGTGTCGAATTTTTTACATATGAGTCTGCCCCCTCTGCAAACGGTTGAAGTTGTTGGGCTAGGTATTTAGCTAGTTGTTGTGTTGGGGATCCAATTGAGCTTAGTATTGGCCTCAAAGGTGCACCTTCTTTACGTACTTTTGGCAACCCATAGAATTTCGGACATCTCGATGACTTTTCACGCGGAATGAGTTGCAGTTGGAGATTTTTGTCGATCCTACTTGCTTGGATTTTGGCCTTGGTTGTTTTCTCTAGATAAGTTGTTGGGTCAGTAGTAATTTGTTTATATGTTGGATTTGTTTGAATTTTGTTTGAATAATCTACTGTATCTAAATTACAGTCGCATTTCCTTTATCAGAAGGTAGAATGACAATGTCCTTTTTGAGGCGCAGTTGATTCAAGGCCTCATTTTCTTCTATAGATTGGTTCCTTTTGGGTGGTTTAGACTTTCTTAGAAGATGTGACACATCTTGTCTAATTATTTCAGCGGTGTTCGCATCTAATTTTGAAACTGCTGTTTCCACGCCACATATTATGCTCTCTGTTGGTATGTGAGAGGGAGCAATAGCGTAGTTGAATCCCTTAGCCAACACGCCAATCGAGGAATTGTTCAATTGGACCGAAGATAAGTTATAAACGGTTTTATTCGTTTCCAATTGCCGTGAGGTTAGACTGTGACCATTATTTTCCGAGAAAAATTCGTTTTTGGGCTTCTGTTGGAGCTTCAATTTGTTAAATTTTGCCTGTTGTTGCATTGTTGTTAACTCTGCATTCGTTTCGGCCCTAAATTCGCTAATCTCATCGAATTTATTCCATATTATCGGGTGGAGTGTATTGCTTACCTGTAGGTGGATATCTAGGAGTTTAGTATTAAGAACATCCAAATCTCTTCTGACATCACGTATGGCTTCCCTAAGTAGGGCACAACTAGCTTTCCATAAGATATATGTGTTATTCTGTTGTTCTTCCAAAACTTTACCATCGTTTTTCGGAATAACTCCTTCATCGCGGCATCGTTGTAAAAAATGTAGATCGCACAAAAGTTTGCTTCTTTTCGCGCGTAATTTCTCAAATGTTTTACACAAATGGAAAGTATTCTCCCCGTAGAGATTCACTATATTTGTTTCTAAGTTTTCGCGGGCACTAAATGTTTTAGGTGGTTTCCGGGAATTCATCCGCGTAGTTGATAACTGATCCCTGCCGGGATCGATGGTAAAATGACGACGTTTCGGCAGAGTCACATCTGCCCTCTTCAGTTCGTTTCGCATAATTCTCGTAGCCTTCTGCTTTCGCGACTAGTTACTCGAATACTAAGATTTTCTGAAGCGAGCGCGCTGTTATATAGTCGCGGCTCTGCGCCTATCGGTTGACACCGTGAACAGCTGCGTGTGATTGGCCCTTGGCGCTCAGTGGGCACGGCTCCATCCTGCTGATTTGTTATTTCCGGTTGAGTTGTTATTGGACGGGTCCGGGCCGGTACGGTGTTAAATAGGATTTTCCAACAATTCGATAAGTTCTGAATTTCATTGCGTGCGTTTAGACTGTGAGGTCTCTTCGCTATTTCAATTGCCTCTCTTACGAGTCTTGATTTCGGGTGTTCTATATTTGCCAGGACTCTGGTGTTCTCAAAGTCAAATGCAGAGTTAACAACAATGCAACAACAGGCAAAATTTAACAAATTGAAGCTCCAACAGAAGCCCAAAAACGAATTTCTCTCGGAAAATAACGGTCACAGTCTAACCTCACGGCAATTGGAAACGAATAAAACCGTTTATAACTTATCTTCGGTCCAATTGAATAATTCCTCGATTGGCGTGTTGGCTAAGGGATTCAACTACGCTATTGCTCCCTCTCACATACCAACAGAGAGCATAATATGTGGCGTGGAAACAGCAGTTTCAAAATTAGATGCGAACACCGCTGAAATAATTAGACAAGATGTGTCACATGTTCTAAGAAAGTCTAAACCACCCAAAAGGAACCTATCTATAGAAGAAAATGAGGCCTAGAAACAACTGCGCCTCACACAAGGACATTGTCATTCTACCTGCTGATAAAGGAAATGCGACTTTAATTTTAGATACAGCGGATTATTCAAACAAAATTCAAATATTGCTACAAGATACAGCATATAAACAAATTACTACTGACCCAACAACTTATCTAGAGAAAACAACCAAGGCCAAAATCCAAGCAAGTAGGATCGACAAAAATCTCCAACTGCAACTCATTCCGCGTGAAAAGTCATCGAGATGTCCGAAATTCTATGGGTTGCCAAAAGTACATAAAGAAGGTGCACCTTTGAGGCCAATAGTAAGCTCTGTTGGATCCCCAACACAACACCTAGCCAAATACCTAGCCCAACAACTTCAACCGTTTGCAGAGGGGGCAGACTCATATGTAAAAATTCGACACATTTCATCGAAATTCTTAGAAAAACGGTCTTACAACCAGAGTGTCTTTTTGTAAGTTTTGACGTAGTGTCCCTTTTCACCAACATCCCTATCGACGAAGCCTTGGATATCATATTAGAAAAATACAAACCACCTCAACACCTTGTAGACTTAACAAGGCACTGTCTGATGAACACCTATTTTGTTTACGAGAACCAACGATACAAACAAGTGGAAGGAGCTCAATGGGATCGCCACTCTCACCAGTTATAGCGAATCTGTTTATGGAGAACTTTGAGGAGTTGGCACTAAGAACAACAACTCTTAAACCCAGTTTGTGGTTACGATATGTGGATGATACATTTGTGATTTGGCCTCATGGGAGGGAACACCTCAATACTATTTTAGATCACCTTAATGGCATCAGTCACAAAATAAAATTTACCATGGAGGTTGAAGCCAACAATCAACTGCCATTCCTTGATGTTCTCATAAATAGGAAGCAAGATGGAACCCTGGGCCATGCAGTATATAGGAAAGCAATTCACACCAACATATACCTTCATGCTAATTCTCATCACCACCCAGCCCAACTACAAGCCGTCGTCAAGACTTTAGTAACCAGATCACAAGGCTAGCTGACCAGGATAACATCAAACAGGAAATGGGCAGTTTAAAAACAGCTCTGAGACAAAACGGATTTACAGACCGAAATATACAAAGAGCCCTAAAATCAAAACCGAGACAAACAGACGAGGAGCATGAGACACCAATAACCAAGGCTTATTTACCGTATGTCAAGGGGACCACGGACAGTATTGCAAGAATTCTACGGAGACACAATAGCGATACTTTTTTCGATACAGACAGAAAAATAAGCACGGTTTTGAGGACTCCGAAGACGAGGATCCCTTTAGAACAACAGGGAGTGTACGAGATTCCATGTGCAGACTGTCATAAAACCTATGTGGGGCAAACTAACAGAAGAATTCAAGCTAGACGTGATGAACACCAGAACGCTGTAAGAAAGCAGGAAAAAACATCATCCATTGCGGAACACGCCACCACGATGTCACACCGAATAGACTTTGAGAACACCAGAGTACTGGCAAAAATAGAACACCCGAAATCAAGACTCGTAAGAGAGGCAATTGAAATAGCGAAGAGACCTCGCAGTCTAAACGCACGCAATGAAATTTAGAACTTATCGAATTGTTGGAAAATCCTAATAAACACCGTACCGGCCCGGACCCGTCCAATAACAACTCATCCGGAAATAACAAATCAGCAGGATGGAGCCGTGCCCACTGAGCGCCAAGGGCCAATCAGACGCAGCCGTTCACGGTGTCAACCGATAGGCGCCGAGCCGTGACTATATAACAGTGCGCTCGCTTCAGAAAATCTTAGTATTCGAGTAACTAGAAGCGAAAGCAGAAGGCTACGAGAATTATGCGAACCGACCTGAAGAGGGCAGATGTGACTCTGCCGAAACGGCGTCATTTTAACATCGATCCCGGCAGGGATCAGTTGTCAACTACGCGGATGAATTCCCGGAAACCACCTAAAACATTTAGTGCCCGCGAAAACTTAAAAACAAATATATATATATATATATATATATATATATATATATATATATATATATATGTGTAGTACCTGGGTGATCGAGTATCACTCGTAAATTCAAGGTTTTATCATAAACGTACATATATCAAAATAATCGGACATTTGCTATGTAAACTAATTTAAACTGCCCTAACATAATATTTTTTGCTTACATTTCTTATTTACATGGTGTTACTATAATTCAACTCCCCCCTATATTTCAACCACCCTATATGTACAACTTCTTAAGAAAATCTCATCCAAACATTTTTTTATAACATTTTTTTAATCACGCTACACTTCCACTCAATTCCATATTCCAACAACTGCTTTTGGCCATTCTACACACACTTTTGTTTCCAAATTCTTTAATTTATATTGTAACATTTTTGTATACAATACAATATATTACTATAATATATTTTAAATCACACTGTATAACTATAATTTCACACCTCCATATGTTTTAACTACCTTGTATATACATTTGTTTATGGCCACCTATTGTATTTTTTTTTGAACCACCATATATAATTATAATTCCAGTACATATTGCAATTTTTTTAGCAACCTGCATAACAATACTTTTACTCCACCCTGCATGTCAGCTATCATTCATTTCCAATTGCTTATGAGGTACCCTACACAATTATTTATTCACGCTATATTTTAACCATCCTGCATAGCAACTATTATGGACCATCTAACATATTTTTTTTGGTAGATCCTGTACAATTATAATTTTACACCACCAATTCATATTAAATGCATCAAACTAACATGCGAAATCATGAGATCTTACTCATCCAAAAATTGCCTACCATGCCAATTTTTTCACCATGAAAACTTGAAATGTCTAGCTATAAAAATGTAATGCTAGGAAAATATGACGAAGGCATAAAATAGTTACATGTTCGGAACATACAAATACAATATTATAATTCCAGTACATCCTATATTGCAACCACCCTGTAAATGCAAATGCTAATAACAATAGGTATAACATTCTATTAACATTTTTTTAGCGACCCTGCATAACAATACTTTTACTTCGCCCTGTATGTCAGCTATCATTAATTTCCAACTGCTTATGGGGTACCCTATAAAATTATTTTTTCTCGCCTTCTTTCTAACTGTACTATAAATTCAATTTGACGCTATATTTTAACCATATCCTGCATAGCAACTCTTATGGACTATCTAACATATTTTGAAAGACCCACCACCAATTCATATTATATGAGAAATCATGAGATCTTACTCATCCAAAAATTGCCTACCGTGCTAATTCTTTCACTTTGAAAACTTGAAATGTCTAGGTATAAAAATATAAAGCTAGAAAAATATGAGGGAGGTATAAAATAGTTACATGTTCGGAACATACAAAAAAAAGTTTCACTCTCAAACAGGTCACCAAATCACCCTGTGTTAAAATATTTTTTACAACAGGAGTCACTCTTACGTAGGTTACCAAATTACCCTGTATTGAACGCCTTGAAATTACAAAGCAGCCGCCTTGATTGTCAAACTGTCAATAATTTTTAGGGTTCCGTATATACAATATACGGATACCCTTATAATATCACTCAGGATTTCTGCCTATGTCACATCACAGCCATTTTCTCCTAAACTACTGGACGGAAGAGGTTGAAATTTGGTATCAATATATAGTTTGGTGACCCGATCAGGAGTACATATCGTAAAAGAAAAAAAATTGATTTTAGGGGTACTTCTGGGGGGAAAAACTAAAAAAATCGACCGTTCCCCCCTGATCTCCGAAACTACTGAGCCTAAAATTTTGAAAAAAAATAGGAAATATAGAGCGTTGCCCGAACTTTACAGGAAAATTAAGGAGAAACAATTAATATTAATTTTGGGGGGCAAATTATAGAATTAAATTAAAATTTAAAAATAAAAATTTTTTCAAACGCATCATGTAATATATCAAATGAAAGGTATGTATCATTCTGAGGAACACAAATATATTTTTTTCATATTTAAAAAAAATTATTTAAAAAGATATTAACGAAAATTTACCCATCCCCCCCTTATCTCAGAAACTATAAAACGTAAAGTTTTGAAAAAAAATAGATTTGTAGATTCTGACCTGAAGTTTACTGGAAAAATAAGGAGAAACCTCTACTTTTAATGTTGGGGGGCAATTACAGAATTAAACGGAAAATATAAAATTAAAATTGTTTCTAACCCATCATGTTATATCAAATGAAAGGGCTCATTACGACGAAAATAAATATATTTTTTTCATATTTTTAAAATAAATTAATTAAAAGATATTAACAAAAATAAAAAAAAATTTACACATCCCCGCCTATCTCCGAAACCATAAGCTGGAAAATTTTGAAAAAACAATGGAGGTATAGCCCCTCACCTGAACTTTACTAGAAAAATAGGGAAAAACCCCTAATATTTTTTTTTGGGCAAATTATAGAATTAAATGGAAAATATAAAATTAAAATTGTTTCTAACCCAGCATGTTATATATCAAATAAAAGGGCTCATGATGAAGAAAACAAATATATTTTTTCCATATTTATAAAATAAATTAATTAAAAGATATTAACAAAAATATAAAAAAATTTACCCATTCCCCCCCCCTTATCACCGAAATCATAAGCTGAAAAATTTTGAAAAACTGGTAGTATAGCCCCTCACCTGAACTTTACTGGAAAAATAAGAAGAAACCCCTAATATTCATTTTGGGGGGCAAAATATAGAATTAAATGGAAAATAAAAAATTATAATTGTTTCTAACGGGTCATGTAATATATCAAATCCCAGAGCTCATTATGACGAATAGGTACAAATATATATTTTTAATTTTTTTAAAATGAATATTTTAAAATATATTAAAAAAATATTTTAAAAGAATTACCCATTCTCCCCGTTATTCCCCAAACTCTAAGACCTCATTTTTTTTATAGGAAAAATATGAAAAAATCCCAAATTCTATTATTTGGCCTCCAAATAATAGAATTAAACGGAAAATAAATTACTAGAAAACCCCCATAGTTATTTTAGGGACAAATTATACAATTAAATGGAAACTTTAGAAACTACACTATTTAAAATTTGAAAAATATATTTTATTTATATTTTTAAATAATTTGAATAACAGATTTAATAATTTATAATTTAAACTTTGACCTATTTTGCCGTTTTTCTTCCAATCTACAGAGCCTCAAAACTCAGACAGTAGATTATAAAAGACATTTCTGAAAGTTTATTAGTAAAATAAAACTCTAATGTTACTTTTTGGAGGCCAAATTAGAAAATTTAATACATAGATAAAAATCAAGCGAATCCTAAAGCAGATAAAATAAAAAGTCTATTTTTGGAAAATCAAAGTGTATATTTTTTATAAATTTAAAACGCTTCCTTTAAAATATATAAGGGTAAGTATAAGAAAATGCACTCACTCCCTGCTTGTCTGAAACTGGAATATTCGAATCTTGAAGGTGGTACGGAACCCTAAGTATGCGAGTCCAACTCGCACTTGACCAAATTATTTTAATAATTTAATTTCTCAGTAAAACGATTTTTCCCAAAGATGAGACACTCGTCAATCGATTACTATCCATCGAAATTTCCAAATGGGAAAGTTTCATCGAAATCGTTAGAGCCGTTTTCCAGAACTCAATTACATATATATGACGAAGAAATCGAACAACTATACAGCGAAATCAAAGAGGCCTTAGATACCAACAACAGCCATTTGAAATACATTATCGGCGACTTCAACGCGAAAATTGGGAAAAAACAAGACCGAGAAGGATCAGTGGGGAGCTTCGGGTTCGGTGAACGAAATGAAAGAGGAGAGAGATTAGTACAGTTCGCACACTATCAGAACATGTACATATCAAACTCCTTCTTCAAGAAAAATTCTAATAGGAAATGGACTTGGGAAGCCAAATGCGTCACTCAAAAATGAAATTGACTTTGTCCTGACAAACAAGATTAATACCATCAAAGATGTAAACGCGCTAAATAAATTCAGGACAGGAAGCGATCACAGACTTGTCAGAGCAAGGATTGTCCTTAATACGAAACTGGAGAGATTTAAACTTACTAGGAAGACGCCCGCTACTAGAATAGACATTAACAACCTGAAAGAAAATTCTGAAAAATATCAGACGTTGATAGAAGAAAAGCTCCGGAAACAACAAGACAACACACAACTAATGAATACAATACTGACCTGTGCTAAACAAATAGGCGGAAGCCAACAACGAAACGAACACAAGAAGCTTAGTTCGGAAACAAAGGCGTTGCTTCAGAAAAGAAGAGAACTGAAAAGGACAACAGACATTCAACGCATAGAATACAGTGAACTATGCAAGACAATAAGAAAGAAAATTGCAGAGGACATAAAAAAATACAACGAAAAATTGGTAGGAACTGCAATTGAAAATCGGAAAAGTTATAAAAACGCTAAGAAAGCATTGATAATTGGGAAAAGACAAGTAATCGCATTGACAGAAGAAAATATCAGAATAACGGGTAGACACAAAATAATGGAGCATGTCACGAAATTCTACACGGATCTATACAAAGCCCCCGAATCCCTGGAAATACAGCTGACGAAAGAAGAAATACCTGAAATACTTGTGGAGGAAGTGGAATCAGCGGTCAACAAAATGAAAAATGGCAAGACAGCAGGTAACGACGCAGTAACGGCTGAACTACTAAAATACGCTGGTAGAGAAGCATGGAAACGCCTAGCCAAAATATATACGAATTACCTAAGAACCAGACACATCCCAGAAAAATGGAATAGCGCCCTCATAGTATTAATCCATAAGAAAGGCAATAAAGAAGACATTCGGAACTACAGACCGATAAGTCTTCTGCCGGTAGTGTACAAAATATTCACTAAAATTATACAAAACAGAATACAGAGTACACTAGATTTCGCTCAACCCCGAGAACAAGCCGGATTTCGTAGTGGCTTCAACACAATCGATCACATACACACTATAAGGGAAGTTATCAGTCGAACTAGAGAATATCAAATACCACTTGCCTTGGCCTTCATTGACTTCGAAAAAGCGTTCGACACTATATATCCGAAGGCGGTAATCAACGCCCTGAGTGAACAAGGTGTAGATAAGCCATACATAGAAACGTTGGCTAATATATACAAGGAAGCCAAAGCCAAAATCAGAATATACGAAGGCAGCCCTGAATTTCCTACTAACAGAGGAGTGAGACAAGGTGACTCAATATCACCGAAGCTATTCACAGCGCCATTAGAGAGTATCTTTCGACGATTAGACTGGAACCACAAAGCACTGAACCTAGATGGAGAATATCTAAACCATCTGAGATTCGCCGATGACATTGTCCTAATTGCCAATAACGCAGGAGAACTACAAAATCAAATCAATGAACTTAGCAGAGTAAGCAAGGAAATAGGCCTAAAAACAAATATCGGAAAAACAAAGATAATGTACAACGAACTAATAGACACACAAGACATCACAATAGATAACACAGTTCTGGAAATAGTAGAACAATATATATACCTAGGTCAATTAGTACACATATCAGGTTCGCTACTACCAGAAATAAACAGAAGGATCAAACTTGCATGGATGACGTTTGGAAGAAACTCCATAATCTTTAAGTCACGAATGGCATTCCGCCTTAAGAAGAAAGTATTTGATCAGTGTGTTCTACCAGTACTGACATACGGTTGTGAAACCTGGATTCTGAAAAACCGAACTTACAAGAAAACTACAAGTAGCACAAAGGTCTATGGAAAGATGCATGATCGGAATAACGAGAAGAGATCGGAAGAGACTAGAGTGGATAAGGAACAAAACCCAGGTAATAGATGTTATTCACAGAGTGAAATCTCTGAAGTGGCAATGGGCAGGGCATTTGGCAAGAAGACAAGATAATAGGTGGTCAACAAAAATCACACAATGGTATCCTAGGGCTGTTAAAAGCCCAAGGAAACGCCCCAATGTAAGATGGGACTATGACATCAATGACAATAATGGTCGAAATTAGCTGCATATGTTGATGATGATGATATATATATATATATATACAAACATTGCTCGTATTATAGTATTATATATATATATATATATATATATATATATATATATATTAAAGTATATATAAAGGTCTTGAAAATTCTCACAAAGAAATTCCGTGGTGAATAAATAACTCAACAAAGGCAGATTTTGGTAATTTAGTTATATAACATTCTACGTACCACCATCGACATCAACGCACACTGAACCAGGACAACAATGCTCATTTGCGGTGCAACGTTTTCCATAACATGGCTCTTCCTCAGTATTTTCATTTATGTAGTCCTCCAATATTCCCTCATCCCCCTCGTGCTGTGAAGAATGATAACAAAATTATATTTCTGGAAATTTATGGTCATTTTTATTTCAAACAAAAGTATGGAATTACGTATGGATGATTTTGGTTGAAATGTTGGATGTTAAGCGAAAAAATATGTTATGGGGCGATTTATTAAGTTTATGGTAGACATTATCCGAAGATGGAGTTTATCCATAATTTAGAACATTAATATGACAACGGATAAATAATGTTTAGTTAAAAGTAGCTAGTACATTAATTGAATCTCTTCTTTATAACCTGAATCAAATTAAAAAAAAATGGGACCTTACCTACTCTTTTCTAAAGCTGCAAGATTGACTCTAAAATATCGTCAGAACGAATCAGAGCATGACATATAAATTTGAATACTAAACATCACATCAGAGAGCATCACGACACGACACGTCAGACAAATATAAATCCACCTTAAGAAAAGTCGTGTGTTATTAAATGTACATTTATGGTGTGGAAATAAAGAAGATTATTTATCGTGTGAAAATTGTTTTTGAACCACAGCAGCTTTTTAACAATAGTGCCGGAAGTGGAATTAAGTGGATTTTAAAATCTCAGTTTATTTATGGCAACTACGAGAAGTATGGCGGCTGAGTTGGCCAAGAAACTAAGTAATCCTGGAAAAACGTTAAAAAATGAAGACGAAATTGGAGATGAAACCCAACAAAGCTTAGTAGCAAATATTTATAAGAAATTAGAGAATTTTGTAACCAATATGAATATTAAACACCAAACTCTGATCACCATCATGGATGAGACACAAATCAATCAAATCGAAGTGCTACTTTCAAAATTTGCATTAAAAAGATGATGAACTAAAGAGACAAGATCAATAAAAAATACGTTAAGAACAATTTGTACAACTAATGCAATTAGTAATACAATGTAACGAAGTTAACTTGAAAATACAGATTATACATAAAGGTCCAAAAGAATCTGTGGATACTCTTGAAAGCAAAGTAGATGACTTCGATTCCATCCAAAGCAAGGCACTAGTTGAAACCAGTTCATTTCAAAACACAACACCAAGTGATATTCAAAGAGTACAAATGGAAATAAAAAAATGCAACCAGACTTTCAGCGTGGAAAATATTAGAACATTGTAAGTATCAAAGGGTCCTTTAGGGTCCTTTAATAAACCACCCACATTTGAGGGTAGTTCACCCTGACCTTTGTAGAAACAGCAATTTCAATAATGGATGAAATAGCCAAGAAAAATCTACATCTCTTTTTTTAAGAACTTCTCCAAAGCATTCCTGTGGATGAACAAGGTAACTTCGACAAGATCCTTGCGGTCCTTGATAAAAGATTAGACGATTAATCCTTGAAACAAGTATATCAGTTGCAAATGAGTGGAACAACACAAAAATCTGGAGTAAGTCTACAAGAATTCGAAACTGAGATTAGAGGTTTAGTAGACCTGTCTTACTAGCCTCCTATGGGGACGTTGCCAAAGTACCAGCAGCTTAATCATCAAAGGCACCATCAATACCCGAAACATCACCATGACTTTTGACACCGGCGCCGCTGTGTCCATTGCCAAGTCCAGATTGATGAGGTCCTATTAACAATAACATCCAGCTAAGAAAAGTCACCTGCTAGTCCATGTCAGTATAGGGCGAGGCAGTAGTTGGGATGCAGATAAGGGACAACATACTCTGGCAAAGGGTTCTAGTAGCCGATATTGACGACGATATTATTCTGGGTATGGACTTAATTAGCCAAAATGGGTTCATCTTTGATCCAAGTTATGATGTCCTTTTATTCCTAAATAAGAAAATTGTATTAAACCGGGCAGTCAACAACGCGGCGAATTACATAAGAATTGTGGCGAACAAACATCGTTAATACGAGTTGTCAATGGTGACAAAATAGCCTGTTTCGAACCATCAATTGCTTACTAGAAGTCAGCGAAGGAGGCAGGTCCCAGTAAAGTGTTTACAAAGCAGTTTGCTGACCATTGGACACACCTTATACCAGAGGAACAGCAGAAGGCCAAGCAATATGTCTTAAATCACTTGCAAATTTTCAATAGTCAAGATTGATACGGGAACACTGGAAAGGTACAAGTCATAAGAATACCAACTAGGCGACTACCATGGGGTTGCATCAGGCAATTGAGGAAAACAACAGGGGTGGAACCGATCGATTTTGATTGGATTATAGAAAATTGTACGACGTAACGAAGAAAGACAATCACCACTCATCCAAATTAGTGACAGCCTTATCATCCTAGCAAAACCCCGTCGATTCTCCACACTAGACCTGAACAGCATAGTAGATATTGGCATGTGGGACTTCACGAAAGGGACAGGAAAAAGACAGCGTTTTCTATCAGTAAAGGGCTGTTTCAGCTCACGGTCTTGCCCTCTGGGTTATACAACGCTTCTGCTATGTTCCAGTGATCAATGAAATATCTGTTGAGCGGCTTAACATGGAGCAACTGCATTATATACCTCGATGACATTTTGGTCATCAGCTACACATTTGATAACCATCTAAAAAATCTCGGCGAAACATTTTCTAAAATTAAGAATGCCACCCTAAGACTCAACCATAAGAAGTGTTCCATGTTCCTGTAAGGGTAGATTTTTGGGCCACCTAGTTTCTAAGGCAAGAATCCGTACTAACGAGTAGAAGATAGAAGCCATTTTTGATTGACTGGTCCCGATAGCGTTTTTGTTCGTACTACAGTAAACATTGTTATTCTAACTGGCCGGGTTTCCGATGACGCCAAAACTCTAGCAATGGGCACAGTGGCGTCGCTGTCAAAAGTGCAAAATTCCCAGATTTATACTGTCCTCGGAGCTAGTGGAAAGTTAGCCCGCATTCACCATCTTTCGCTGACTGACTAGTTTCTCTGGTAGTTTAGTTGTTCATGACCTTTCGAGTAGTTTGTTCATACGAGTGGCTCATCCTAGCTGAAAAAAACTGTCCGTAACTTCGACTTGAAAATGTTTACGACGCCCTCTACTTCCAACGCCCGGAGCAAAGCTTCATTGCTCTTCTTGATGCCACTAAATCTTAGACTTCAACTTCTCTGATACTATTGGTAAATCTAATCTCTGCTTCAAATTCTTGTGAACTTTCGCCAGATTTTTGTGATTTTTCCCTCAGTTGCACCTGACATATTTGACTTAGTGAATTGTTGTCAATCTTTTATCTCGGATTGCAATGATCGAAGCTACTTTGTTCATCCACAGGAATGGTTAGAGGAATTATTATACTGGACCTCTTAAAGAAATTATAAGAGATGTAGATTTTTCACATCCACTAGCTGCGGACATTGCTTCAAGATGCCGGTTGTACCTAGGCCAAGGTAAAAGGTACTATCAAATGTACGTGGTTTATTAAAGGAAACTTTGGCATTTACGGTGTTCTGAAATTTTCTTCGAAAGAGGTCTTATTGCATTTTTTTAATTTCCATGTGTACTCTTATAATATCACTTTGTACTGTGTTTTGATTTGAACTGCACTTTGTTTGGATTGAACCGATGTCATCTACTTTGTTTTTAAGACTATCCACAGAATATATCACCATTATTTCATTGATTATCTCTTTTATGTCTGATGTCCATAATCTGTATTTTCTGATTAGCTGCTTCATTACCTTGAATTAGATTGCATTACTTGCTTAAATTGTTCTTATCTTTTTAATACAATTTGTTATTGTTGTTTTTTTCGATTAGATTAGCCAAGATTTTGCTGTTCATCTTTCATGGTGATTACAAAATTCTCATGAAAATTTGCTGATAACCTCTCTTGAATTTCCTGTTAGGTCTGGGTCTCCTTTTTAACTCATTGTTCTGCGATTTTCTTTAATGTCTCGTCCAGCTTGTCGTTAACCATTTTAAAACATCTGTGCTACTTTCGTCAATCGCTGTCCCCACTTTTCTCGTAGTTGCCATAAATTAATTGAGATTTTATAATCCATTTAATTCTACTTCCAACGCGAAATATTGTAAACTCTGCGTGGGTTCTAAACAATTTTCAGACCGAAAGTAATCTTCTTTAGTTCCACACACAAAAATTTTCAATCAATAACACACTATATTTCTTAGACTAAGAGATGAGTCAACGCACATCAGTTGGTGCACTACTGCCTGTTACTGGTATATCCTGGCATAAGATGTTCTCGAGGACTCCTATTAATACTTCAAATTTCGACGTTTTTTATATCCCCAATCGTACATTCACGAAATACGTTTTTGCTAAAAGTTTTTTTATTCGGTTTATTAATATTTATCACGGGGATTAATTTCGAGAGAATTGCTCTATTAGTAATATTAAACATTAAACGTTGGAGCAGTAGTATTTGTCACTAAACCAGATTATGTAAAGTGCATCCCTAAAGTCGCCGATAAATTAAATAAAAGTTGCACTAAAAGTTAAAAAAAACTCGTAGGTTGGTGTTTTTGTTTTAGTTATTAAACGAAACTGAAATATACAATTTCTGTGACAGTAGTTGGTTTTATCTAAATCTCCACAGTTCTTTCGTGTGGGGATACTTAGAAAGTCAAGTTCTCGACCATTAAATTTAAAGGTTTGAAGGCAAAAATAAGCCAAACTATTAGAAATATTACCGCATATGTCATCCACAATCTTGTAATAGCAATTAATGGTTACTTTGCATGTTGTCAGATTCGAACATTTAATTTAGACAGAACATTTTCGATTTGTAATGTTTTTTAAAAATTTACTGACGCAACAATTACTAATTTTTCCCACGTCGTTTGTAAAAAGTTCTTCTTCTAATTATATAATAGAAAATGGGAGTTGACATTGAAAAGAGAAAAAATGATGTATTCTTCTTTACATACCCTGAATATTTCAGGCTCAGATAATAAAACCCGAAAATATAAAAAAAAATCGACGGGCTCAAGTGGTTTTTTAACTGTTATTTCTTTAGAAACATAACAGAAAGTTGAACGACAATGAGTAGTTCAGTAAAACAGGTTGTTTGATTTGACTTACCAAAAATCCAGCTCCTCCATGACCACCATATCCCATGTTGGCGAGCATTTCTGGAGAAAATCTATTGAACAGCCCACCCCACGCATTGGCTTGATGGCCCAAAATACAGAGTATAGCAACCAACGTAACAGTTTTCATACTTTCTGAAACAGAAAATAAACTTATCAAGCGTTCTAGCTATATTGTTTTTATACAAAACATCTAATATGCAATATATGTCTTCGAGTTGACTGTAAAAGTTTATTTTTAAATATTAACTGACTTTCACGTAAAGCTAAAAAGTTGAAAATAATTAACAAACATAACGCTAGGCAATAAATAGCACTTTGACTGTTGTTAGGTATCCAAAGTTGCTTATTTGCTACAAATTAATTACCTATCTATATAGAATTTGTTAAAAGTCGGTGCCAAGCAAACCTAAAATCCTGCATTGACTACTTATTTACTATTTAATCAGATTGACTGTTGCTTCAAAAAACCACTAGATAGGTAGGTAATTAATTTGTACAGAATGAGCACCTGTGTATGTAGGTACCTAACAACAGTGAATGTGCTATTTATTGTCTAGTTCGTTATTTTCTATTTTATATGTATACCCTTAGTTGACCGGGATCTGGTAGCACCAAAAGCCTCAACATTACAAAACAATACATTTTCGTTTACATTGATAGGTAACAGGTATAAGTGAACTTGGTACTCGTTGATTTCATATATATATATATACCTTGTAATACTTTTTAAGTTTTCCCGGTGAAGTCCAATGCCAAATCTATGCCATCTACATTGACTCATTCATTTTATGTATGATGATCTCATTAGGAACATGTTGGAGTCAAGAGAGATTCTGCACCTATTTTCAGGGCTTGTAGTCTAATGCTATATCTTTTTGAGGGTCATATAGTATAATATCTTCTACTATAGTTTGGTATATTCTCAGTTTTGTGCAATTCCTTATTCCTCTTGACCTCATTATTCCGTTTAGCTGTTGTGTTGCTGATTGCCCAGATTTATTGTATTAATTACGTGCCTCTCACAGTTTGAAGTCTTACTGATTGATGTCCCTGTATTTTACCACCGTCAATCTTCAAATATTCTATGTTTGCGCCTATAGCCAAGTATTCTGTCTTTGCTAAATTTATTTCAAGTCCCCAGGATTTGTACTCTTCTTTAAGCTTTTTTGTCATACTTGGTGGGTTTTCTATGTCACCGGCAATGCTGACCTGGTCATCTGCAAAAAGCAGAGTGTGTACAAAAGGGTTATTAATTTAAACTCGCATATTTGAGCATTTCCGTGTCAACTGTTTTATTAAATATGAAATAAATATTTTAAAAATGGTAGTGGCTCGACAGCATCCTTGTAATAAACCCTTAGTAATTGGGAAACTTTCTGTGATGATTTAATTTTTACGGACGATGTAGTATTTATTATACAATTCTTTTATGTTCCACATATAATTCTGGTTTGTGCTTGTGTTAGAAGTTCAAATAATTTGCTTCGTGATACGCTGTCATACACTTTTTTAAGGTCGATGAAAACTAAGTGTGTTTCCAAGTTTCTTGCATGGTGTTTTTGTATTGATTGTCTCATACAGAATATGTTCTTTGTGCATGACCTAATCCCACTTTGTTTTTCTAGAACGCTCCATTCCTCTTCCATTCTGGCATTTGTTGTGCTCCCATACAACCTTCCAATAGAACTAGTCACACTAATGCATCTATAAGTGTCGCAATTTTTTCTGTCCCCCTTCTTGTGTATGGGGTTTATGTATGCGTTCTTCAGTTCATCTGGAATACTTTCTCTTTCTTTTAAGTATTGTGTGAACATTGATAAAATTTCTTTTATTTCAAAAATATGTTTAATTAAAGTAATTTTTATTACTATTGTAGCATTTAACCTTCTTTAATGTAAAGATATAGGTTTGTAATTAAGATGACTTAATTTTTACGGACGATGTATTATACAATTCTTTTATGGTCCTTACATATTTCCGGTTTGTGCTTGTGTTATCAAAAACTTCAAATAATTTGCTTCGTGATACGCTGTCACACGCTTTTTTGAGGTCGATGAAAACTAGTGTGTTTCCAAGTTCGTTGCATGGTGTTTTACTATTGATTGTCTCAGTCAGAATACGTTTTCTGTACATGACATAACCCTATTTTGTTTTTCTAGATCGCTCCATTCCTCTTCCAATCTGGATTTTGTTATGCGCCCATGCAACCTTCCAATCGAACTAGTCACACTGATGCGTCTATAAGTTTCACAAATTTTTCTTTCACCCTTCTTCTGAATCGGTTTTATGAATGCGTCTTTCCACTCATCTGGAATAGTTTCTGTTCCTTTTAAGTATTGTGTGAACATTTCTGCCAACATTTCCTTTATTTTAAAAATATGTTTAATTAAATTAATTGTTATTACTTTGAAGCATTTAGCCGCATAAATGTAAAGATATAGTTATGTAATTAAGTGGACTGTAATTTTATAGTATGGTGTTGCTTCAAGTTAAAAATGGTTACAGAAATTAAAACTTTATATTATACAGAATATTTTCAATGTATATGTATATAGATATGTAAAGGCACAATTTACAATTATATAAATACAACATAAGCTTTCTGAATTAATGTGGTTTCGTCAAAATGTGCACATGTGTCACGCCGAAATTGTTGTATAAATATCGAACTACTGTGTTCCTCGAGAGTCGAGGCGAATCTGTCCGTCGATCCATTCGACGATGAAATATGTGTTTTGTTTTACAATAAATAGATATAGTACAGGAAAATAAGAAAAATGAAATGAATTTAAGATGTCAGCATCCAATTCCAGTAAATAAACAAATAATACATTCAGTCTAATGCACTTGAGTATCCAACTCATATAACCCGGAAAACAACTAAATAAGTTTGCATTAAATAAACACTGAAGACGAAACAACTATTGCTTTTATCACTTTACTATAGGGTTTTGTTTGCTATACTATACGCTGTGTATAATCGGACCGAATAGAAATTTAGAATTTGACATGTATTGTCGCCGATTTTCTAATAGGCCGGGAGTTGATGACATTAAAAGTACCGCAGAAAACATGTTAAATAAAATAAAACATTTAAAAAAAAATATTACCGACTTCTACCTATAACTAAAAAGCTAAAAATAGTTATAACAAAATACAATTCTAGCAAATAAATAACACATTCAATGTTGTTAGGTACCTACCCAGGAAGTAAAAAATGTAAACATTTAAAAGTGCTCATTGTGTACAAATTAATGACCTACCAATCTAGTATATTTTGAAGCCGGTGCCAAGCAAATCTAAAATCCTTCATTGCGTACTTATCTACTAATTCATCAAACTTGATTGTTGCTTGGCACCAACTTCAAAAATATACTAGATTAGTAGGTAATTAATTTGTACAGAATGAGCACCTATATCTATATCTTTTGGTTTACAGTCCACAACCTCGGAAACCATCGAGCCCCAAATTTTCTGAAACCAAGTTGATGAATGATTGATTGAACACTTCTATAACTGACACCCGATTCTGAGGAAATTCTTCCACGGTTAATCAGCGGTCACGTTCAATAAGCTGTCGAACACTATGGGCTTTCTCAGATGTAAGGCTTATCTTATGCGTCCATCATCAAGATATGATAATTACCATGTTCCATTCAGATTTATAAAAGACTACTTTGCCGCAGAATGTGACCATAATAAACATCACCAAAAATAAAGAGCTGTCAATAAAAAATTACATTTGTGAGAAAACCTTCAAACACATGAAATTGACATTTTCAACAGTTTCATCATTCTAAATTTTGTTAGATAATAGCTACGAATAATTGAAAAATGTGCCTTTTTTCACGTTTTTCGCGAATAACTCTTAACTTATTAATTAACCAATCCTATCGATCAACGTCTCATTTAGTCTGTACTATTATAAAATTGTAAGTTTGTCTGTTTGTTTGTTTGTTTGTTCGGGCATCACGTAAGAATTACTTAAGTGATTTTGCTAAATTTTTTTTTTGTTGGGAAGCTTATAGTTTGACTTAAAATCTGGTAGACATTTTATCTCTCTAAATTGATAGAAACGGTAGATATAGCGAAAAAAATTTTACCATGTTGGGTAATTCAATTACTCAATTGGTTCCAACGCACAAAATATTAGATACTGGCATCAGCTTAGCTTTTATTCAAAATTCGGGATGTGCAAATGTAACATCTTTCGATTTAACAAAAATCAACATATATCAAGCGTAATTTTACAGGGTGTTCTGTATATAGGAAACTTCGAGCGGTGTAGAATTACATGGATTTAAAAAATCTAAAAAAACTTATACTTGGTGTCCTATAAGCAGCTGGATACATACGATGTGGTGGAAATAAGGGGGAGTGGAATTAGTTATACGGGGTGGTCCAAAAAACCTATATTGAGTGGGCCATGAACAGTTCCATACACCAAGTGGTTGAAAAAGGGTAGAATATTTATACAGTGAATAAAAAACTTAAAAAATGTCTTAGGTAAGCAGTTAGTTCATAAGATAACAAAATAGGTTAAAGAAATGTTAGAAGCAGTTGTTTATACAGGGTGTTTGAAATATAAGATGAAGTGGAATTATAGTTTATGTTGTGGTTAAAAACTTGTTTTATATCCACAATAGTTACATTTAGGATGGTTGAAATATGTAGGGGAGTATAATTACAGCTATACAGGTGGGTTTAAAAATATTTTAAAGTAGTGGTATGATTTATAAGCTGTTTTATTTACCGGATGGTTGAAATATAGGGTGGGGTGGGATTCTAAGGATACAGGGTCGTACAAAAATGTTATATTTGGTGGCAAATAAGTAGGTGCATATAAAAGGTTGTTGAAATATAGGGTGGCTTATAGTTAGAATTATACAAACTGGGTAAAAAATGCTAGAAAAATTTTGTTATATAGCACTTGCATATATAGAGTACCTGAAGTATGGTGCGCAGTAAAGTTATAGTTATACAGTATCATTCAAAAAAGGTTAGAAAAAGTTGTAAATGAAGGGTAGTTTAAATGAAGTGTGGAGAGAAATTATACTTTAATATATCTTGAAAAAATATAAGGAAAAAATGTGAAATAGCGTAGTTCATAATAAGTTGCAAAGATAGGATTATTTAAAAAATGTTATACATACAAGGTGATCCAAAATGTGTTGAACAAAATTGTTGTTTTCGGTGCCCCATAAGCAGTTGCGGTTTTGGTGAAATATATTTGACATTGATGGATTTATAGTTATACAGGATGGTAAAGAAATGTTATACTGGGTGGCCGATAAGTAGATGCAAATACAAGGTGATTGGAATAGCGGGTAGAGTAAATTTATAGTCAAACAGGTTGGATATATTTTTTTGTATGATAGAACATGAGCTGTTGCATATCTGCAATACATGAAACATGTATCGAAGTAAAATTATAGTTCATACAGTGTGATTAGAAGTATTTAAAAATTTTATATTTGATTGCCCTTATGCAGATGCACATACAGGGTGGTTGAAATATTTTCTAGAGTAAAATTATGGTTATATATGGTGGTTCAAAAATAAGTTGTAATATTTGACAAATTGGCAACAGTATACACAGGATGGTTTTAATGTAAATGGAAGAAGAGTTAGTTATACAAAGCGGTTAAATTTTTTTTTTTTTAATAAAATTGTTGTATAGGGTGGCCAATAAGCAGTTGCAGTTTGGGTGAGGGTTAAAATAAAAGTTTGGTGTTAGGGTGCAAAACTGTGTTTTTATATTTGTGACTCACGAAGGGTTCCACATCATTTCCATTAGGATGGATCAAAAAAGTTAAAAAAAAAAGTTAAATAGGGTAGACCATAAACAGTTGCATTCTACTATATGGAATATCTGAAATATGGGGAGAAGCAAGATTATAGTTTTAGAGTGTGTAACACAATGTTAGAAAAAGCTCATATAAAGGTTGATTAATATATAGAGTAAAGAGGAATTTTACTTTAAAAGGTGGTTAAAAAAATATCAGAAATAATTGTTATACACCATAAGCCGTTGCATATGTCAGATTTGTATAGGGTAGAGAAAAGTTATAGCCAGGTGTTCAAAAAATTGTATTAGGTGATTAAAAAATTGTCGAATAAAATAGTTATATAGGGTGGCCCATAAGTACTTGCAGCTTAGAAGCACTTGTTTATACAGGGTTTTTGAAATATAAGATGGAGTGGAATTATAGTTTATGTTGTAGTTAAAAATTTGTTTTATATCCACAAGTAGTTACATATATAGGAAAGTTGAAATATGTAGCGGAGTATAATTACAGCTATACCGGTGGGTTTATAAATATTTTAAAGTAATGGTAAGATCTACAAGCTGTTCAATGGTAAATGACTGGATAGTTGAAATATAGGGTAGGGTAGGATTCTAAGGATACAGGGTCGTACAAAAATGTTATATTTGGTGGCAAATAAGTAGTTGCATATAAAAGGTTGTTGAAATATAGGGTGGCTTACAGTTAGATTTATACAGGGTGGGTAAAAAATGCTTGAAAAATTTTGTTATATAGCACTTGCATATATAGAGTACCTGAAGTATGGTGCGCAGTGAAGTTATAGTTATACAATGTCATTCAAACAAAGTTAGAAAAAGTTGTGAAGTGTGGAGAGAAATTATACTTTAATATATCTTGAAAAAATATAAGGTTAAAATGTGAAAAGCGTAATTCATAATAAGTTGCAAAGATATGATAGTTGAAATATAGGGTGAAGAAGTGTAAAAAGCAAGCGTATACAGGGTAGTTGTAATACATACAAGATGATTCAAAGATTGTTATTTTCGGTACCCCATAAACAGTTGTGGTTTTGGAGAAATATATTTGGCATTGATGGATTATACAGGGTGGCAGAAAAAATGTTATACTAAGTGGCCGATAAGTAGTTGCAAATACAAGGTGGTTGAAATAGCGGGTGGAGTAGATTTATAGTCAAACAGGTTGGATTATTTTTTTCGGTAGGATAGAACATGATCTGTTGCTTCTATGCAATATCTGAAAGATGGATCGAAGTAAAATTATTGTTCATACAGTGTGATTAGAAGTATTTAAAAAATTTATATTTGGTTGCTTCTAAGCAGATGAACATACAGGGTGGTTGAAATATTTTGTATAGTAAAATTATGGTTATACGGGGTGGTTCAAAAATAAGTTATAATGATTGACAAATTGGCAGCGGTGTATACAGGAAGGTTTTAATGTAGATGGAAGTAGAGTTAGTTATACAAAGCGGTTAAATTTTTTTTGAATAAAATTTTTATATAGGGTGGCCAATAAGCAGTTGCAGTTTGGGTGAGGGTTTAAATAAAAGTTTGGTATTAGGATGCAAAACTATGTTTTTATATTTGTGACTCACGAAGGGTTCCAAATAATTTCTGTTAAGATGGATCAAAAAAGTTTAAAAAAATGATATATGGGGTAGACCATAAACAGTTGCATTCTACTATATAGAATATCTTAAATATGGGAAGAAGCAAGATTATAGTTTTAGAGTGTGTTTAACACAATGTGAGAAAAAGCTGCATATAAAAGTTGATTAAATTATAGAGGAAAGAGAAATTTTACTTCAAACGGTCATTCAAAAGCTATCAGGAATACTTGTATACAGCGTAGACCTTAGCAGTTGCATAGCTGAAATATAGGCTAGAGAAGAGTTATAGTCAGGTGTTCAAAAAGTTATATTGGGTGACAAATAAACAGCAGCATACAGGATGTTTGCAATATAGGGTTACAGTTATTCAAGGTGATCCAAAAAAATTTCGAATAAAATTGATATATTGGGTGGCCCATAAGTACTTGCAGTTTGGGTGAAATATATTCGGGATTAGTTCATTTATGGTTAAGTAGGTTGGTTCAAACAAGTTAAAAAAAATTGATATAGGATAACTCATATGTTTCATAAGTTTTTTTTGCGAAGGCTTCAACATTCCGTACACGGGTGAAACCGCAGGTAACGGCTAGTAGGTTATAAAATTGCGCATAGAACACACTTACCTTTGGTACTTTAAATTTTTATTCTGTTTCTGAGAAGTCACAAAAACTGCCAAATTCAAGATTTTTACTATTTTAAACACCTAGTATAATCAACTAAGAAGTAAAAATTTGTTAACAATTTTTTTTGTGTTATGCGGTGTACCTGCTTCTAGAAAAAACAGTCAAACAACTGTGGATTTTTTTGCAAAAATGGTATTAAATTTATGCTAAGTCCCCTAGACTATATTCAAATTGGTCTACGACTGGAGAAGTAATCATGTTACATACATACAAACAAAATACACGTCTAATTGATAACATCCTCCTTTTTGGAAGTCGTTTAAAAAGATTGTTTCGTTTATTCTTTCCTATATTTCCCGACACTATTGGTATTAACAAATGTTTATAATTACCAGTCCACGTTTATATTATTACTGACAATTTTTACATCAAATGTATAATTACTTTTAACGGTTGACCAGATGCTGTGCTACGGCGCGATCTGTGAACTGAAAGGCAGTCAGCCTTTTTATGCCATCGTAGTCCTTCTCGATCTTTTCTGTAGTGATTCTGACATGAAAAACTGTATAATTTTTACTTATGGAAATTCAACAATCGATCGTTTATGAAATACTCCTTTTTTGTCGGCATGTTTATTCGGAATGATTGTTATTCAATGATTAATTTCTAGAGAATTCCTTTTTTATAAGCTCGGTTAATAGGCCTTTTCTATTCGAAAAAAATTATGGGCATGCGTCAATTTCTGTCAATTTTTTCGTGCAGTTTTATGTTTGTTTATAACTTGAATACAATATTTTCAATGTAATTTACTAATTTAGTATTAATTTAGTAGTAAAGTTTTAATAGTTTTAATAGGTAAACTTAAAGTGAATAGGTAAACTTAAAGTGAACTATCAGTATAACGATTTTCAGACTTTCAGACTTTCTTTAAAAATATTTTATATTAATAATAATTTTTTTTCAAATATTAACAAAATATTTATAAAACATTTTGCTTTACATCTAGTTGTAAAATATTTTATAAACTTTTTGAAAAATGGAAAATATATATCTCACAAAAAATTTTACAATATTGTATGAAAATATTTCACAATGTTGTAAAAATGTTATCAGAAATATTAAAAAATATATTTTCAAAAGATTACATAAAAATATTACCAAATAGTTTTAAAAAGTTTTGTTAAAACATTTCATAATCACTCTGTCAAATATTTTATAAAAAATATTTTGAAATGTTTTTTCCGCATTTTAAAAAAATATTTTAGTTGGGTTTCAAAAAATATATTAATAACATTCCTGTGTAATAACAAAAAATATTTCCAGACAATATGTTATATTAATATTCTGAAATATTTTTAAAACTTTTCTTCAAAAGTTTAAGTTTTACAATATTTCTAAACTCTCTTACAAAAAGTTATATTGATATTCTGAAAAAGATTCATTATAGCCATATTTAAATAATAATAGATTAAAAAAAAAGATTTAAAAATATTGTATATACTTCTGAATGTTGTAAAAATCTTTCCAGAAACACTACAAAAAACATATTTTTAAACAATTAAAAATATTGTACATTATTTTCAAAATCTTTTGTTTTGATAAGCATTATATATCAATATATCAATCCCGGATATATTTTAAGAACTATTTAGAAATATTTTTTCCCATTTCAATAAATATTTTACTGTGATTTCAAAAATATGTTTTAAAAATATTCCTCTGCAATAATAGAATAATATTTTCAGACTATGTTTTATATCCATATTCGGAAATATTTTTAAAACGTTATTCAAAATATTGAGTAATGCAGCGCCAACACGTCCTCGAGTTTAAAGCTGAGAGCTGAGATGTGTCATTTCAGCCATTTTATCAGTTTGGTCAACGAATATAGAGGCTTATTGTTGTAGTATGGTGTTTGTTTATTAATTTGTTACTGTTTAATTCATTTTTATTTTAAATTGGGGTCATTATCCGTGCTTTGCTCAAATTTTTAAGTTACAACGCCGTTGTGTTAGAATTATTGCAGGCTTAATATACCGCGAGCGTTGTAGAGATAGCTTTGTGGGGCTAAACCTACTTACCCTACCTTGCACTTTTAAGTATTAATTACATATTTATATACATAACATACCTACATGCATTACATGTTATATAATTTTAATAAGAATATTTCCAGTTTAACGGGAAGGTTTCTTAAATAAATCGCACCAAAAGCAAACTCTTGCATATTCACTTGATCATTTTCATTATTTGTTACCTCATATAAATCTTTAGGATGAAACAACTGCATCGTTAAGGTATTATCATTTAAAGTAGAATTGTTGCATCTTACTAAGTATTTGTAGGATGTAAAATCATTATTTTATATATAAAATAATTTTAATTAATGAAATACAAGTTTTTCATTATTATTTCTTAACTCAAAGTTGTTGCTGAAACAGGATTGAGGTATTTAGTTACTCTAATGCCTGAGGTGTAGATGTAGAAAGTATAATTTGGAGAAAGTCTAATAGCAGTTATTGTTGCAATATGTAAGAACACATACCTATCTAGAATTTGATTAATTAGTCTTCTTGTTTACATATATGTTTATTGTATGTATGGAATGTACCCTTATCTTTTATACTAATGCTTCTACTCCAAATACAGAATCAATGTCAATCTCTGTTGATGTTATTAATGTATTAATAAAGCTGTTCATTCATTGTGTTTCTTGGCAAATACTGAACACCAGACAAGTATACAAAATACAGATGTTTGTAGGCAGGAAAAGTGATTGATCAGTTTGTTGATATTACTTATTTCATGTTACAGGAGCAATATGAACAATTTTCGCGAAATTGTTCTCAACATTTTAATTAAACTCAAATTGAAATGCCCGTTTGAAAAAAAAACACTGAAAAGTGAGAAATGAATGAGAGATCAAAATATTGTTGAAAAACTTCATTAAAAAAACAGTTATGCAGTTATGAAGATATATTAAAATATTTTGTTATTAAAATATGGTTTACAGTTACCATGAGAATAAATCGTTTCAAAAACATTTTTAAAATATTTGAAAGATATATTAAAAAATATATCTCAATATGGACAAATATTCTAGAAATCTTTAAATAATCTTTCATTAATATGTTTCAAAATGTTTCTAAAAATGTTTTTCAAAAATATTTTTACCCTACGACATTTTGACATTTTGAAAATATTTTGAAGATATTGTAGATATCATTGCTAAAATATTTTTCATGTAAATAAATTGTTTTCAAAATATTTACGAAATATTTCTGTGATGCACAGGAATATGTGTTTATGTGTATATGTTTTTAAGACAATAACTTGCTAAACGATATAACATTATATACAAATAATGTTAACCTTTTCCAATTCAGTTGTACATAATGTTCCGTGACCAGACATAAAGATGCAAATTGAGTTTAAATAAATCTTTGTATACTGAATTTTATATTTTATTTGTACCAACACTACAGTCTTCAGTAATATTACATACAATTTTTGTACAGATTTCTTGAAAATCTTATAAATTAACTTTCAAATATGTCAATCGAAAGATGAATAGCCAACATAATTTAGATCACAAATTGTAGTAAAAAAGACAATGACTGATAAAACCATAGTAATAATAAATTAATTAAATTTGTATTTTGTATTATTAATATTTATTTTATTAATTATCAGTATTAACTAGTTTAAATGTAATATGACTATCATTTTTGTCCTAACCTGTCAAATAGATCAGCCTTATTTTTGGCTTGTGGACGAAAATATCACTCTAACCACCATTATAATTTAGTGCAGTTATTCTGCTGGTAAGTAAAATTCCTTATTTCAACTGCAGAATATTAAATAGTTTGCTTTTGAGGGGAATATATAAACTTGAATACATTGCTGAAGAAACTATCTGACCGGCATCTGTATCATGGCTCTAAAAGTTCCTTAAGACAAATTCTGTACTAGATAGGATTTGAATTTAAGAAAGATGATTCAAGAAGGAAACTAATAGAATCATGGATTGGATCATATAAGTGTTAAAAGAATTAAGTTTTTGAGAGACTATATTAAGTATAAATCAGAGGGTTTATTTGAATTTGTTTTTTTAGATGAAACCTGTATCTTCCAGAATGGAATATTAGGACATTCATGGCAGGATTGCAGCTCTAAAAGTGTTAAACAGATTAAAAGTAGTAGCAAAAGGTGAGTTTTTTATCATTAGCATTGAAAACAGTGATTGACAGCTGAATTATTAGGTTTATTGTGATTCATGCTGGTAGCAGAGCAGTTTTGTCCCTGGGGCTGACATTTTGTTTTCATCTGACAATAAAGATTCATATCACCTTGGTAGGGACTACCACAGTGATATGAATCTTGAAAATTTGGTAAGTTGGTTTTCAAAAGTTGAAAATGCCAAATGAGAAATTGGCGAAACGTCAGGTAAAATGTTCTTTTCAGAGCACAAACCGAGAAACGAATGTATATATGTATATATATATATATATATATATATATATATATATATATATATATATATATATATATATATATATATATATATATATATATATATATATATATATATATATATGTTATATAAGTTATTTCTTCGACTTATATGAAACAACCTAGCAACAGTTCCCAAGCTGAGTCAGGATAACACGTGTCGTCTCCAGTTACCCGCAGACGAACATCCGTGAGAAATGCAAGCGCTGCGACACCTTAGTCAGCGTTCTTAGTTTATAAATTATACTTTTTCATTGTAACGTCATTCATTATTACTTACAGATTTGTCTAGTTTAGTTTAACACTCATTTTGTCTTTTTAATTGTTATATAAAGTTTTATTATTTTCATTGTTATTTTCAAGTTATTATTTTTATTAAAAGTATTGTGCAACTATAAATAAAATCTTTTTTAAAAAGAGAAATTTTGAAAGTGTGAAACAAATTGGCGCAGTCAGTAGGATCCGTCTAACGTTACTAGAACACGAGTACTCTAACTGGTAGCGGCGGATTGCTATCCCTCAACGGAACAACGAACCTGGAAGAAGTCCTCACTGCAATCAAACGTAGAACACGGCGCTTTCAATGTTCCTGTTAATGAAAGTAATGGTGAATCGTCATTCGTTTTAAGTAAATATTATTTTATTTATTTTATTGAGCATTGATTTTTAATATTTGATATAATTAATTTGATTTGATTTATTAATACATTGATTTTAAATAATTTGATTTTATTTGATCGAAACTGATCTATTTTATTATTTGATTTTTATTTTTTGATATATTTGATTTGAATGAAATACTGATTTATTTATTATTTAATTTATTTGATATATTTGTTGATTTCTTTTATTGACATTGATATATTTGATTTACATATTTTATTGATTTATATATCCATTTGATTAACTGATTTATTTGAACTATTGATTTTAATTGCTTTACATTTTATACCATACTGTTCTATCGTTCAAACAATAAACACTAACGTATTCTACAGTTCAGTAATTTTCTACACCTTTCAACATTTCATTTTTACACTCTTGTTCCAATTCTTTTATATCGACTAATATAAAAATGGCCCAAGCTTCACCAACTCCTGTTACCACCGAAACCGAGAGATATCGATTAACGGAAATATTTTCCGTAATACCTGAATTTGAAGGCGACCAAATTTCCTTGGGAACCTTTATAGACGCGTGTAATTGCGCTTATAACATGTCCACGGCGGATCAAAAGTATTTATTAGTGATCCACATCAAGAATAAACTCAAAGGGCGCAGTTAGTAAATTCAAGGCACCCCTGATCGTACCTTGAAATCAAATAACTCTTGACCCTACACTTTGGAGATTCTCGTGATCTCTCTTCCCTTATTCACGACTTACAACGTCTAAAGCAACTTTCGAACGAGTCTCCACTAACGGTTTACAATAGACTCCAGGTATCGAGTGCGAAAATGCATTCCTGCATCCACAAAACGGCTGGGCTTAGTCCAGAACAAAAAGACGCCCAGACCACTCTAGTGGATACAATGGTGATGAATACCCTTCTTACGGGATTAGAACCCCGTTTAGGTCAGGTAATTCGTGCCAGTAACCCAAAAGACCTTCTAGAGGCACACTCCCGGATTAGGAGAGAGCTTCAACTTTCTTATTTCGAGGATCAGAAAACGAACAAATCTGTTCCTGTCAAACCCAACTTTCAAACACGAAAGCAGACACAACCTCCTAAGTGACTTCATTGTGGTCGATTAGGCAACATAGCCGTAAATTGCCGATTGAAAAATCAAAACAATTCTCAAACATTCAATCAAAACCATAGGCCAAATCCTGTTGGGCCTAACCAACAAACAAGGCCAAACTTCCCCTCAAATAATCCCCCGGTTCAACAAGGACAACAGTTTCGTCCACAAAACTTCCAGAGACCCCCTTTTAGGTCTCAAATGAACCCGAATTATTCTCGACCTTCGGTCATACAGAACAATCCCATACCCAAACCGTCCTGAAAGGACTCATCATTTTAATCAACACCAAAATGATGATTACAATCAATATTCGAACTATTATAGTGATAATAGCAACCCCTATTATTACAAGGATGATAGTCAAAATTATTCTGGCTTCGAAGAAACTTTTGACGATAACCCTGTCGAGCCTTTTAATTGTCACGATTATCAGGATTTTCTAGCGCTTCCGAGCCTAGACCAACCTCCCGATTCGACAACAACTTTGTGCGAAGTCGAAACCCAAATTCAAAACCTGAATCTGGACGATTTGAACCCCGACTTGAACTTCCCGGAGCAACTATTTCTTTAAGCCCACTTCTTACAGTTAACTCTAAAAATCTCTACTACATTCTTGACGCTTCTTCTAAATTTAAACTACTTATTGATACCGGAGCTGGTATCTCTATCTTCAAAGAAAATACCGTAAAGAATTTCACCCAAAGATTTCCTAAAATGGTAACGATTCAAGGTATTACCCATGAAAAAATCCCTATCTCACAATCTACCCTAATTCCATTCGCTCCACGTAACCCACATAAAGTTTTCATATACGATTTGGACATTGAGTTTGACGGCACACTAGGTTTAGATTTTCTCGAACACTATGAATGCATAGTTGACTTAAAATCTAAAGAGCTAATAACAAATTTTAAAACCATCCCTTTACACAAAGTTCCCGATAACGATCAACCCTTGACTGATGTACCCGACACACCCAATGTTAAGCCAAATATTACTTCACAAACACCCACACAAAACAAAATAACTATTGAGGCACGCACAGAAAAGATCTTTAAACTTAAATGCGATCTTTCTAACATTGACGCCATCTTACTAACTCAAGAAATTGACAGAGTACGACTTCCAAACGCACTCGTACATATTAACGCAAATGGTGAATTTCTAACGTCTATAATAAACGCTAACGCGATGCCCAAAACAGTAACTTTTTCTGACTTAAAACTGGAACCACTTGACAAAACTCACCCTCTTCTGAATTTCAATACAGACGATTATCATGATTCCGAATACATAGACAGAAACTCAACTATTAGACTACAAATTAGAACTGATCATCTAAATGACGAAGAACGCGAACAAATCACTAATCTTTGTTTGGAATTTCAAAACATTTTCTATCTTGAAGGTGACGTCTTGACTTTCACTAACGAGGTTAAACATTCGATTGATACGAATAACGCAAAGCCCGTTTTCACTAAATCATACAGATATCCTCAATTTCATAAAGAGGAAGTGAAAACCCAAATTGGAAAAATGCTCGAACAAGGTATCATTAGGCACTCCTCATCTCCTTGGTCTTCCCCTGTATGGGTCGTCCCCAAGAAGCTCGATGCTTCTGGTAAACAAAAGTGGCGAGTTGTTATCGATTACAGGAAATTAAATGAATTGACTGTAGACGATAAATATCCTCTGCCAAATATCTCCGATCTTCTCGACCAACTTGGAAAGTGTCAATACTTTTCGACACTGGATCTCGCTTCCGGGTTCCACCAGTTGGAAATCCAAGAGGAAGATATTCCTAAGACTGGCTTTTCTGTCGAAAATGGTCATTACGAATTTGTTCGTATGCCATTTGGTTTAAAAAATGCACCTTCTACTTTTCAGAGGGTCATGGACAATATTCTTCTCGGTATACAGAATGAACGTTGTCTCGTCTACATGGATGATATCACCGTCTACTCTCAGACCATCCATGAATATATTTCCCGGTTAACAGAAGTTTTTAAACGACTTCGGAAGTCTAACCTCAAAATTCAACCTGATAAGTGCGAATTTCTTCGTAAAGAAGTGGCTTATCTTGGCCATCTTATCACACAAGAAGGTGTAAAACCAAACCCTTCAAAGGTTGAATGTATTCAGAACTTTCCGCAACCCTAAACTCCGAAAGATATTAAATCTTTCCTTGGTCTCGCTGGGTATTACAGACGCTTCATACCAAATTTTGCGAATATCTCTAAACCTCTGACTAAACTACTCCAAAAAGACGTCAAATTCATCTTTGACACAGATTGCAAGTCTTCCTTCAATGAACTGAAGCAAGCCCTTGTATCTGACCTAATCCTGATATATCCAAACTTTGAAGAACCCTTCCTGCTCACTACTGATGCTAGTGCTTTTGCTATTGGAGCGGTTCTTTCTCAAGGCCCTGTGGGAAAAGATCTCCCTGTTGCATACGCTTCTCGCACCCTCTGTGCTGCAGAGACACGATATTCCACCATCGAACGAGAATTGTTGGCCATAGTTTGGGCTGTTAAGCACTACAGACCGTATCTTTTTGGGAGAAGGTTTACACTTCTGTGTGACCACCGTCCGCTTACTTGGCTCTTTTCCATCAAAGATCCTGGCAGTCGTCTAGCCAGATGGCGCCTTAAGCTAGAGGAATACAATTATAAGATCGAGTACAAGCCCGGCAAGGTAAACCAAAACGCAGATGCTCTTTCTCGCATCAAAATCAACCATTTCAAGCAATGTGCTGATTTCCTTTCCAAAATCAAAATTTTCGCTAACAACGAAACTGACTCCGAACAACCTGAAAACTCTGACAATGACGACGAACATGACGAAAGAATTATCGCTGAGTTGAATCGATTTGTTCAACTCTACAAAACTGAGTCAATAATCGATTACTCTAAAATTGAAATATCCAATTCTCAACTTTTAGACAAGTCCCACAAACGCATAGTTACATTCTTTTGGCAAAACAAAACTAACGACTTACACGACAAAATTATTGATGACTTTTTCGAAGAAGAACCTAATTTCAGTAATGACACTCTTAACATCATGGCCAGTAAAACAGTCAGGCATAGAAAGTACTTAGTTTTACCTTTGCCCTATGACCCAGAAACTGTCGTCTCGCATCTTTTCAAAATTATTTATAACAACCAAGATCAAATCAACGACTCCGAAACATAGTGCATAGAAAATAACATAGAACTTCCCATTCTTGAAATTCTATCTTTCATTCTCTCCGACAAAGAAATCAAACTCAAAATCTGCCAAAACATTGTTACAACTCCTACCCAAGACGAAATTCCTATAATAATACAACAATACCACTCTGGTAAAAACAACCTCCATCGTGGCATTAACGAAACCATCAGACGTATTAAGGAAAAATACAACTGGATCGGCTTAATTAAAACTGTAGAACAATTTATCAAATTCTGTGAAACTTGCCAAAAGGTAAAGTTCTGTAGGAAAAACCTAAGTGCATCTTTTGTTATTACGGAAACACCCAAGACTCCTTTTGAACATATTAACATTGACATCTTCGAGTATCCATCTAGAAACCATGCACTGACTATTAGGGACGAACTTACGAAATTTACGCAAGCCTACCCAATAAACGACAAAACAGCTTCAACTGTCGTAAATACCCTTATGATTTTCTTTCAACATTACGGAACTCCACTTCGCATCCATTGTGACTAAGGACGTGAATTTGATAACACCTTAATGCGGGATTTATGCCAACTATACGACATAAAACTGACATTCTCCAGCGTTCAACATCCCGAGTCAAACGGTTCTATTGAAAGATTTCACGCGACCTTAGCAGAAATGATAAGGGCAAATACAGCGGAACATCCAAACGAACATCCATTTAACGTGCTCCCTTATGCCATCATCTGTTATAATAACACGAAAAATAAAACCACCGGTTTCACGCCCTATGAACTCATATTTGGGCACACTTCTAGTAGGCCTCCAGAAACCCTTTACAACGTAAGAGACCTAAATAACAGAATGGACTATTATTACAGACTCGCCCGTGCTAAAACCGAAAGACAGAAAGAAAAATCTAAAGTGCGATTTGACCAACACGTTTCTACTAAACAACCCGATTACAAAGTAGGCGACAAAGTCTACGTAAGTCCCAAATCAAAAACAAAGCCGAAAACAAATTCAATGGCCCCTTCGAAATTACCGCAATACGAAAGAACTCTGCCACCGTCATAAATTTGCAAACAAACCAAATAACTAAAGTTAACTTTGACAGACTAAAACCTTATTTTGAATAAATCCCTTTTTCAGATTCTGTGGACTGTTTTCAGTCGTTAACCTTCAACAGTACTCCATTACGCCTGTTAACAATACTAAAGGAGTTTTCTTTCATGAAGAAGGAACCCTTAAAATTTTTAATGACAAATGGACACTCCTTGTTTACAAAGATCTAAGCCCATTTCAAGACGCTACTTTAATCAACGACAATATACTGAACAGACTTTTAGATACTATCAACCACAACAAAACTAACGTTAAAATCTTCAAATCAAAAGTACAGACTCACGTAAGCCTCCTGAAACAAATATCAAAATCTGTTAACATCAAATATACAGAAATTTTCGCTGACACTGAGACCTACAGTACCAACAGAAAGAATCGCGGACTCATTAACGGACTGGGATCAATTTGGAAATCTATTTCCGGTAACTTAGATGCAACAGACGGAGAATACTGTAGTGACTCTATCAATAAAATTATAAAGACCAACATCAAATTGAAAACTTAATGAAACGACAATTATCTGTAACTACTTCGGTCATTAAGAGCCTTAACACCACACTACAAAAATTTCAGTCCGAAAGAAAATATTTTCAGAAAATATCGAAACAATTAGGAAGTCAATTGAGTTCATTACAGACGATCTTGCTTTTTATGAACTTCAAGCCAATGTCTTGGATTTGTGTGAAAGCTTAATGGAAAGTTACGTATACATTGAAGATACCCTCAACGATGTATTAACTGCAGTCTCTTTCGCCCGTCTAAAAATCTTACATAGCTCAATTATAAACCCAGTAGATTTGGTCGACTCCCTTCAGAAAATATCACAGTCACTTCATGAAAATAACTTACCACTTCCAACCTATAGTTCAAATGTTGCTAGATACATCGATCTAATAGAATTGGAAGCTTTTCAGATCAATACTAAAATTGTTTTTGTACTAAAAATCCCCTTAATCAATCCTGAAACTTATACACTGTACCGCTTGTATCCTATCCCAGTTTTGGATTATCGAACAGGATTTCACCATATTCTTCCAACAAAATTAAAATATATCGCGAGAGATGACGATTCCCGATTGTACGCATCTTTTGAAGACCTGAGTGACCTTAAGCCATTATCTAAAGAACATAAGATCTGTTCCAAAGTTATTCCACACACCATAGACAAAGAACCCCCCTGCGAAGCACAGCTTCTTAGACAGCCAGCAGCCCTTCCTTCAACTTGCAAGCCTTTAATATTATATGCCGAAGAGTATAATATTCAAGAGATTGATCTGAACCTTTGGTTAATCTCGATTTCCGGACAGTTGCCCATCAACATCAAGTGCAAGGGAGAAGATGTCGTTACCCAATCCATTTCGACAAATTCTCTATTGACCATCCAACCCAGTTGCAATGCCTTCATCGGTAACACCAGGGTCCATGCCAGAAGGACCACCAACAACGTTGACAACATCACACTTAAGAGTCACCCAGTCAACATCCCCTACAACTGTTGCGACAACCTGCCAACCACCAGTCAACTTCCAAAGTTGAAACCCATGAGACTACAGGAATTGGATGCCAGAGACCTGAATATCGCTAACCATAAGCTTAGACAATACTCCAGGGAATTGGAAAAGCTCCTGGACCAATCAATGGCAACAACCGCAATTGTGGTTGCCCTCCTTTCCATCAGCATCATCAGGAAGAAATTCCAGAAGCCTCCAACAATCAGCCCTTCTGCCGATCCAGCACCAACACCAGGTCCATCAACCATCAAGCCCAGGGTAAAACTCCATAGCCTCCTTAGTCCTGTCGAGGATATTGAATTGCAGAACCTCCCTTAAAAGTCGATGCTGTTGCATCAACTTTTTTATATGGATGGGAGTTGTTATATAAGTTATTCCATCGACTTATATGAAACAACCTAGCAACAGTTCCCAAGCTGAGTCACCATAACACGTCTCGTCTCCAGTTACCCGCAGACGAACATCCGTGAGAACTGCAAGCGCTGCGACACCTTAGTCAGCGCTCTTAGTATATAAATTATACTTTTTCATTGTAACATCATTCATTATTACTTACAGTTCTGTCTAGTTTAGTTTAACACTCATTTTGTCTTTTTAATTGTTATATAAACTTTTATTATTTTCATTGTTATTCTCAAGTTTTTTATTTTTATTAAAAGTATTGTGCAACAATAAATAAAATCTTTTTTAAAAAGAGAAATTTTGAAAGTGTGATATAACATATATATATATATATATATATATATATATATATATATATATATATATATGTTCTGAGAGGCTTCCGCGGTCATTATTATGAACTAAGCTAGGTTCTGGGTGAGAACCGCGTCTGAATTTATTAAATACTCGACGTTTCGACTCCTGCTTTGGAGCCATTATCAAGAGACAAAAAATGAAAAAGAGTTTCAGAGTATAGATCGATCTCGGAGAGTCACTAGGTAACTGAACTGAAGGTAAATCTGCGCTTCTTTTATTTATAGTTATTGGTCGATTAGGAGGGGATGTCGCGTGATGAAGGGGCTGTGCGGTGATTGGTTGGGTGTTGGTGGGCGTGTCTGGTCTGTTTAATCTGGTAATTACGGAGGTCAAAGCTCTGGGAAGGCGAGTGCTGCCATCGCGTCTATTTAGACAGAGAGGTCTTTTCTCTATTTCGATGGCTTCGCGAATAGTGGATACCCTAAGAGAATTGAGAGATATGATAGTCCTACTGTCCTCGAAGTTGATAGAGTGCCCTGTTTGGATATGGTGATGCGAGAGAGCTGAAGTCGGATCTTTTTTACGTACTGACAGAGAGTGTTCATATTCGATGGTTAATGCGCCTATTAGTACGACCGATGTAGCTTTGTGGGCAATCGCGACATGAAATTTCGTATACTCCTCGATCCTCGTTAGGTACTTTGTCTTTGGGGTTACCGGTTAAGTTGCCTTTAGTTTGAGTGGTGTTGAATGCAGTCTTTATTTGATGTCGGTGTAAAATCCGTGCTATTTTGTCAGTGACTCCTCGAATGTACGGGAGGACGGCTTTTCGATGTTGTTGGTATATTTCTGACGGGGTTGGTGTGATTAGGGGTTGTTGAGATTGATGAATTATACGAGCAATGTGGTCCGGATGATAACCGTTTTGTCAAAGGATTTGTTGAAGATTATTAAGTTCGTTTTGTCTATTGTTAATATCTGTTAAACGAATAGATCTAAGAGTCAGAGATTTCATTACAGAACTCAATTGGGCAGGATGGTGGTGTGATTGGGCATTTAAGTATCGATTGGTATGAGTTGGTTTCCTATAGACGGTATGTGAGAATCTGTTATTGTTGGTTTTTGTTATGAGAACATCAAGAAACGGGAGAGAAGAATCGTCTATTTCCATTGTAAATTGTATATTAGAATATATACCATTGAGATGTTGTAGAAAGAAGTCTAATGAATATCTGCCATGAGGCCAAATGACAAAAGTGTCATCTACATATCTAAGCCAACAGGAAGGTTTGAAATTAGACGAGTTTAGGGCCTGGGTTTCGATTTGTTCCATGAAAATGTTAGCAAGCGCTGGAGAAAGAGGTGAACCCATGGGGGTCCCACGGACTTGTTTGAACAGAGTGTCTTGAAATGAAAAATACGAGTTAGAAGAACAGTGTTGTACAAGTTTGATGAGGTCGGAAGAGATATTGTGTTTTGTTTTTAGAATATCTAACGTTTCTGAAATGGGGACATTGGTGAAAAGAGATACAACATCGAAGCTAACTAGGATATCATTTTCTGAAATTCTATAAGCCCTTAACAAATCTAGGAAGGAAGAAGAGTTCTTTACGTACGAGGATGCTTGCTCTGCTAGAGGTTGAAGCGTTTGGGCTAAGTACTGGGCTAATTCCTGGGTCGGGTATTGTACCGAACTGACAATGGGCCTAAGAGGAATGTCCGGCTTATGAATTTTCGGTAATCCGTAAATTTTCGTAATTTTAGAAGACTTTTCAAGAGGAATGATGATCTTTTTAACGTCAAGAGGAAGTTGTGTCCTGTTGATGTTTTCCTTAGTCTTTTTCTCTAAGTAAGTAGTAGGATTGTTGTTAATTATTTCGTAGTCTGCAGTGTGGAGTAGGGAATTCATCTTGTGAACATAGTCCTTAGTATTGAGAAGAACAGTCGCGTTACCTTTGTCGGCAGGAAGAATAGTTATGTCATCGTTGTTACGTAGTTGTTTTAGTGCATGTCTTTCGTTAGAAGTTAGGTTTGATTGTGGTGGCTTTGATGTGCGGAGTACTCTGGCAATGTCTTGACGAGTATCTTCAGCCTCAATATCTGTTAGTTCAACCAAAGCTACCTCAACTTGAGAAATGATTCTTTCGGTTGGGATAGTTTTTGGCGTCACTGCGAAATTGAAACCTTTGGATAGGACGTGTAAACTGGTAGAGTCTAAGGGGAAGTCAGAAAAGTTATGGACGGTCGTCTGAGGGGGTGAGGTAACAGCGGGCTGTTGTTTTGTAATAAGTCGTGTTAGCTTAAGTTTTTGAGTAACTGTTTTCTTTTGGGCCTGGTGTTCGGCTTTATCGCTCGAAAGTATTGAGTGAGGATTGAAAGTATGTAATGACGAATAACCTTGATACAGATTCTCACATACCGTCTGTAGGAAACCAACCCATACCAATCGATAGTTAAATGCCCAATCACACCACCATCCTGCTCAATTGAGTTCTGTAATGAAATCTCTGACTCTTAGATCTATTCGTTTAACAGATATTGACAATAGACAAAACGAACTTAATAATCTTCAACAAATCCTTCGACAAAACGGTTATCATCCGGACCACATTGCTCGTATAATTCATCAATCTCAGCAACCCCCAATCAGACCAACCCCGTCAGAAATATACCAACAACATCGAAAAGCCGTCCTCCGGTACATTCGAGGAGTCACTGACAAAATAGCACGGATTTTACACCGACATCAAATAAAGACTGCATTCAACACCACTCAAACTATAGGCAACTTAACCGGTAACCCCAAAGACAAAGTACCTAACGAGGATCGAGGAGTATACGAAATTTCATGTCGCGATTGCCCACAAAGCTACATCGGTCGTACTAATAGGCGCATTAACCATCGAGTATATGCACACTCTCTGTCAGTTCGTAAAAAAGATCCGACTTCAGCTCTCGCACATCACCATATCCAAACAGGGCACTCTATCAACTTCGAGGACAGTAGGACTATCATATCTCTCAATTCTCTTAGGGCATCCACTATTCGCGAAGCCATCGAAATAGAGAAAAGACCTCTCTGTCTAAGTAGACGCGATGACAGCACTCGCCTTCCCAGAGCTTGGACCTCCGTAATTGCCAGATTAAACAGACCAGACACGCCTACCAACACCCAACCAATCACCGCACAGCCTCTTCATCAGGCGACATCCCCTCCTAATCGACCGATAACTATAAATAAAAGAAGCAGTGCAGATTTACCTTCAGTTCAGTTACCTAGTGACTCTGGGGGAGTAGTCAGGTTGAGGCCCCGAGTTCGATCTAGACTCTGAAACTCTTTTTCATTTTTGTCTCTTGATAATGGCTCCAAAGCAGGAGTCGAAACGTCGAGTATTTAATAAATTCAGACGCGGTTCTCACCCGGAACCTAGCTTACTTCATATATATATATATATATATATATATATATATATATATATATATTATTACTAACACAATTAACTTTTTTAAAAAACTATTTATTTGAATTACAAAATTAAAAACTCAATGAATTTAAAACACTTAATGACGCTCGCTGTCGTCGCATATGAATTTATAATCTTGGTTTTGCAAGCTAAGCATCAGCAGATTACACGTGCGAGGAAGCGAAGCGTTGTCCGTGGGAATTGCTATATCATGAAATATGAGATGTAATACGAGTTCTAGAGGCATATCCAATTGGCAGGTCTTTGCCTATTGATCCCTGCGAAAGTACAGCGCCGATTGCGAAAGCACTAGCGTCTGTAGTTAGAAGAAAAGGTTCGTTGAAGTCGAGATAGATCAAGATCGGAGTGGACGTGAGAGGTTGTTTTAATTCGTTAAAGGAGTCAACACAGTCTGAATTAAAATGAAATGAAACGTCTTTTTCGAGCAGTTTTGTGAGAGGTTTGGATATTTTGGCAAAGTTTGGTATAAATCGGCGATAGTAGCCAGCCAAACCAAGAAAAGATTTAATGTCTTTCTGGTTCTGCGGTTAAGGGAAGTTAAGTATACATTCGACTTTGAACGGGTTCGGTTTTACTCCGTCCTTTGTAATGAGGTATCCTAAATAATCGACCTCCTTGCGGAGAAATTCGCAGTTTTCAGGCTGAAAAGTTAGTCGGGCCGAATGTTCGTGTATAGTTGGTGAGTAGATGATTATATCGTCCATATAGACCAAGCATCTCTCGTTCTGGATTCCGATAAGAATGTTGTCCATAACCCTTCGAAAGGTTAAGGAAGCATTCTTCAAACCGAAAGGCATGCGAACAAATTCAAAATGACCGTTCTCTACAGTGAAAGCGGTTTTTTGAATTTCCTTCGATTCAACTTCGATCTGGTGAAAACCAGCAGCAAGATCTAGTGTAGTAAAGTATTGGCATTTGCCAAGTTGGTCCAGTAAGTCCGATATGTTAGGTAAGGGATACTTATCGTCAACTGTGAGTTCATTAAGTTCACGGTAGTCCACGACTATGCGCCAATTTTGTCTGAGAGATGCGTCTTGTTTTTTGGGGACAACCCACACAGGGGAAGACCAAGGGGAATTTGAAGGGCGAATGATACCTTGTTCTAAGATTTTTGAGACTTGGGTTCGAAGTTCTTCCTTGTGGATTTGGGGGTAGCGATAAGGTTTGGTGAATATGGGTTTCGAGTTGTTTGTATCAATAGAGTGTTTTATTTCGTTAATGAAACTAAGATTTTCCCCTTCTAAATAGAAAATGTCCGAGAAATCGATGCAGAGTTGTTGGTTTAATTTCCGCCTCTTCTTCGTTGACGTGTTCGAAGGTTGTTTGTGAATTTCTGTTTGTCTATGTTAGAGTTAGTTCTAAATTTTCTTCGCAGTGATTAATAGAGAATTTCTGAAGAGGTTCTAATTCAATTGTGTCAAAATTTACTGTTTTTGGACTAGCGTTTGCGTTTAAAACCGATGTGAAAAATTCAGCTTTATCGTCGACGTGGACGAGAGCATTTGGTAATCTTACATTTTCTAATACTCTGGAGGTTAGAATAGCGCATTTAAGTTTAAAAATGCGTTCTGTCAGCGGTTCGATACTGATGGTATTTGAAATAGTTTGGTTGTTTATCTGTAGTTGTCTGTCGGTTGATAATGTCTCTTCAGTAACTTTCCTGAGCGGGATGGTTTTGAAATTTGTGACGAGAACTTTCTTATTAAAGTCTATTAAACAATTGTAATGCTCCAGGAAATCGGATTCTAATAGGACATCGAATTCGATGTCTAGATCGCATATGTAGACATTGTGTGGATCTGTTAGATTGAACGGGACTAAAGTGGATTCGTTTATGAGAATTTTTTGTTAGTGATACCTTGTATCACAACCTTTTCAGGAGATCGGTTTGGAAATTTTTCACAAGTTTTGGGCTTGAAGATTGATAAGCCTGCTCCTGTGTCGTTAAACAATTTGTAAGTGTTAGAAGCGTCATTGATGTAAACGAAGTTCTGTGAGTTAACTGAAAGTGCGGGACTTATAGGAAAGCGTTTTCCGGGAAGTTAAGGTTTGGATTGAAATTGTCGTTAAAATTCAATGTCTTGAATTGGGACTGAAGGTTGAGGATTTGAGTGTCCGATGATTTGTCTACAGTGAGAGCCGTTTGAAAATTTCGCTGAGAATTATCGGGTATATCAGAGCAGAATTAAGGATATACATTTTCATAATTGTCGTAATCTTCATAATTGTGAACCCGAGAGTAATATAAATCGTTACTTTGTGGTTCAGTATACAAATGTGAGTATTCATATTGTTGAGGGTAATCAAAGTCATAGAAATTGGCCCCTTTGTTGCTGAATCCTGAAATAGTTTGGATTGGGTCGAAAACTGTTACGACCTTGATTTTGTCCGCTAGTTGAGAGTCGATTTTGTTGAAATTGTTGTCTATTCTGGTCAAAGTTGGGTCGCATTTGGTTTGCGGGCTGAGAAAATTGATTTGGTCGAAATTGTTGGAAATTATTATTGTTAAAATTCGAGTTTGGCTGCTGTTGCCTTTGTCTAGTTAAGCATTCGTTAAACGAATGCCCTGTTGGTTTGCAAAACGAGCATTGCTTTATAAAAGTTGTAGCCTTTGGTCGTTTTTGTTGTTGTTGGTTACGTATCACTTGGAACTTTTGGTTTTCTAAGTGACACAGTTGTATCTCCCGTTTTATTCTAGAAACAGCAGTTATAATGTCGTCAGGGTTGCTGGCACGTATAATTTGCCCTATTTTTGGCTCAAGACTCAGAGAGCCATAGAGTCAATGAGAGAAATGTGTGCGTCTTTTTCTTTTGTAGTTATATTTTGTTTGTTGACGGCCGCGTGCATTTTGGCTTCGTGTGTTTGAAGGCGGGCTGCGAAAGTTAATGGGGACTCATTGGGAAGTTTCCGCATTCTCTGGAGATCTTGAATTAATGCAGACCAATAGCGTGAATCACCAAAGTGTGTTTCAAGAAGCGTTTTATTGTCGTCCCAAGTTGATGGGTTCCGGGAATTTATAAGTTCGGCGGCACGGCCTCTCAACTTGTTTTTAATGTTCCTAAACTACTGGACTGAAGAGGTTGAAATTTGGTATCAATGTATAGTTTGGTGACCCGATTAGGAGTACATATCGTAAAAGAAAAAAATTTGATTTTAGGGGTACTTCTGGGGGGAAAAACTAAAAAAATCGACCGTTCCCCCCCTGATCTCCGAAACTACTGAGCCTAAAATTTAAAAAAAATAGGATGTATAGAGCGTTGCCCGAACTTTACAGAAAAATTAAGGAGAAACAATTAATATTAATTTTGGGGGGCAAATTATAGAATTAAATAAAAATTTAAAAATAATTTTTTTTTCAAACGCATCATGTAATATATCAAATGAAAGGTCTCATTCTGAGAAACACAAATATATTTTTTTCATATTTAAAAAAAATATATTTAAAAAGATATTAACGAAAATATACCAAAATTTACCTATTCCCCCCCTTATCTCCGAAACTATAAAACGTAATTTTTTTGAAAAAAAATAGATTTGTAGGTTCTGACTTGAAGTTTACTGGAAAAATAAGGAGAAACCTCTACTTTTAATTTTGGGGGGCCAATTACAGAATTAAACGGAAAATATAAAATTAAAATTGTTTCTAACCCATTATGTTATATGTCAAATGAGAGGGCTCATTACGACGAAAACAAATATATTTTTTTCAAAATTTTAAAATAAATTAATTAAAAGATATTAACAAAAATATAAAAAAATTACCCATTCCCTCCTCTTATCCCCGAAACCATAAGCTGGAAAATTTTGAAAAAAAAATGGTGGTATAGCCCCTTACCTGAACTTTACTGGAAAATTAAGGAGAAACCCCTAATATTTATTTTGGGGGGGGGGCAAATTATAGAATTAAATGGAAAATTAAAATTGTTTCTAACCCATCATGTTATATATCAAATGAAAGGGCTCATTATGACGAAAACAAATATATTTTTTTCAAAATTTTAAAATAAATAAATTAACAGATATTAACAAAAATATAAAAAAATTTACCCATCCCCTCCCCCTTATCTCCGAAACCATAAGCTGGAAAATTTTGAAAAAAAATGGAGGTATAGCCCCTCATCTGAACTTTACTGGAAAATTAAGAAGAAACCCCTAATATTTATTTTGGGGGGGCAAATTATAGAATTAAATGGAAAATTAACATTAAAATTGTTTCTAACCCATCATGTTATATATCAAATGAAAGGGCTCATTATGACGAAAACAAATATATTTTTTCCATATTTTTAAAATAAATTAATTAAAAGATATTAACAAAAATATAAAAAAAATTACGCATCCCCCCCCCGCTATCTCGGAAAACATAAGCTGGAAAATTTTGAAAAAACAATGGAGGTGTAGCCCCTCACCTGAACTTTACTGGAAAAATAAGGAAAAACCCCTAATATTTTTTTTGGCAAATTATAGAATTAAATGGAAAATATAAAATTAAAATTGTTTCTAACCCAGCATGTTATATATCAAATAAAAGGGCTCATGATGAAGAGAACAAATATATTTTTTCCATATTTCTAAAATAAATTAATTAAAAGATATTAACAAAAATATAAAAAATTTTACCCATTCCCCTCCTTATCTCCGAAACCATAAACTGAAAATTTTTGAAAATCTGGAAGTATAGACCCTCACCTGAACTTTACTGGAAAAATAAGAAGAAACCCCTAATATTCATTTTGGGGGTCAAATTATAGAATTAAATGGAAAATAAAAAATTATAATTGTTTCTAACGGGTCATGTAATATATTAAATCCCAGGGCTCATTATGACGAATAGGTACAAATATATTTTTTTTAATTTTTTTAAAACGAATATTTTAAAATATATTAAAAAAATATTTTAAAAGAATTACCCATTCTCCCCGTTATTTCCCAAACTCTAAGACCTCATTTTTTTTTGTTTATAGGAAAAATATGACAAAAATCCCTAATTCTATTATTTGGCCTCCAAATAATAGAATTAAACGGAAAATAAATTACTAGAAAAACCCCATAGTAATTTTAGGGACAAATTATACAATTAAATGGAAAATAAAGATTCAATTTTTAAACGCATCATGTAATATATCAGATAAAAGGCTGATTATGTGAATTACAAATATAACATATTTTTAAATCAGTTGTATAAAAGATATTAAAAATATTAAACATCGACTTAATTCCCACTTTAGAAACTACACTATTTAAAATTTGAAAAACATATTTTATTTATATTTTTAAATAATTTGAATAACAGATTTAATAATTTATAATTTAAACTTTGACCTATTTTGCCGTTTTTCTTCCAATCTACAGAGCCTCAAAACTCAGACAGTAGATTATAAAAGGCATTTCTGAAAGTTTATTAGTAAAATAAAACTCTAATGTTACTTTTTGGGGGCCAAATTAGAAAATTTAATACATATGTATTGTGATAAAAATCAAGCGAATCCTAAAGCAGATAAAATAAAAATTCTATTTTCGGAAAAGCGTATATTTTTTTATAAATTTAAAACGCTTCCTTTAAAAGATATAAGGGTAAGTATAAGAAAATGCACTCATTCCCTGCTTGTCTGAAACTGGAATATTCGAATCTTGAAGGTGGTACGGAACCCTCAGTATGCGAGTCCAACTCGCACTTGACCAAATTATTTATGTGAAGGATTAATAAGGCTATTTGATTAGCAACAGCCATGTTGTGTGCTGTTGTACAAGAGCTAATAAAAGTGTTAAGGAAATGGTATTCCCGTCGTATTCAGGAATAATCGCAAATATCTCTGAAATTTTGTAAGGTTCTACCGTTGGGGTTGTAGCACCTTGTCTAGTTGTTGCCATTTTGTATTTGTTATTGCACAATATTAGAAAATTCAACAACACAAAAACAATAGCAATAGCAGAATGAGAATTCTACTACCAGATTAAAGTATATAAAATGTTACCAATAAGGGATAATAATAATTTGTTGTGAAAAATATTTAAAACCTTGTTAATATATTGCGAAATATTTTATCGATATGTAGGGGAATGGTAAATTAGTTAAAAAGGAAATCAAAAATCAATAAATCAGTACAAAAACAAATAAATATGCTAAAATAAATTGTCTTTGATGATAAAAATGTTCGATCAAAAATAAAATAAAAATATTAATTAAGTGTAAATTAAACGTGATTTTTACACTATAAATCTCGACATGGACTGTTCTGTGAGGACCGCACTGGTTAGCCTTGCTTGTTCCTGGTGCTGATTTACTCGCAGTTGTGTCTCCAGCTCGAAGGTCGTTGTTCCACAAAGGTTTAGAAACCACCACGACGAGTGAGAATTTTTCGTGTTCTTGCCGTGTTGGAACAATCCTACTGACTGCGCCAATTTTTATATTATTGCTAACACAATTAACTTTTTAATAAACTTTTTATTTTTTTTAAAATCAACTCTAAAACTATATTTACATTTAAAAATATCAGTTTGAAAGTATATGACCTATATACTATAATGACTTTACCTACATTCTATTGTTAAACAAAATACTTTGATTCTCTTTTTAATATGTATATTGTTAATTATTGTTTTGGAACTGCTTTTAACTGGAAAAAAATTGAGTCAAATTTCGTGGGTTACGGTTTTTTGCTAAAGTGTTTTGTTTATAATTTTTAATATTCTATTTTGTAGTTTTTGTAATCAATTTAAATTTATTAGAAAGGGCTTCATCACATTTAATTATTCTATAACTTATACATTTGAAGTGTTTTAGTTTTAGATAATTTATAAAAAATAAATAAAATATACTTTGTTTTGGTTATTTGTTCAATTTGATTCTTCCATTTTAAATTTTCAGATATAACCCCTAGGTTTTGGCCACTTTCTATTCTAATAACTTGTTTCTTGTTTTAGTCTTCATATTAGTTTATACTATTATAGTAGTTTTCAAAAGTCATATATGCAGTTTGATCAATGTGTAAAGTAAGTCTGTTTGCTTCTAGCCACAAGTATATTTTAGTTAGTAATTCATTTTATTTTTGGCTTTATCCTAAATATGCTCTCTGGTTATTACACCTGTGCCATCCACACATACAATCTCATCATCAGCCATTTCTTTCAGATGTTTACCAATACAATAATAATGATAAATCTAATATTGTACCTTGGGGTACACCTGGTTTCTTTATACTCTCCTGCATTATTTTCAGCTAAACTCTTCTATGGATAATTAGTTACTAATATTTTAGCATTTTCTCGTATTGCATAGCAATAAAGTTATTCTAGTAAGATTTCATGATTGAGTGTATCAGAAGCATTAGTCAGATCTAAAAAAGTGATAATAATGGGTAGATTACATTTATTACCAAAGTTAATGCATCTTTAGTTCTTAACCAGTTTATAAAACCAAATTGCTTTTTTTTAATTAAATATTTTGTCATAAAAAAGTCTCTCAAAAATTTTAGCAACATTTGATATCCAGGATATTGATTTATAATTTGTTTACTTGACTTTTATCAATAGCTTTAAATATTGGAATTACTACAGCCTTTTTTAAATCACCTGGCTATACCGATGAGATATATATTAAACATACAAGTTAATGGTTCAGCTATGAGGAAGATTCACGGAACGTCAACCGCATGGTGGCGCCACTGCATATAAAGTTACAATGGCAGCCACATAAACAAAATTCTCATGCATGAAATGTATATCATCAACTTCACCAGCTTTATCTTTTAATTTATTTATTATGGTTTTAATTTCTTGGAAGAATGATCTATAAAAATGCTAGTCTGGTTCACATCTGGCTTATTATCATATGCGTTGGCATATGGTCACAATGTTCTACGGTTACCTCCATACCATTGTACATTCAATCCAATTGAGAATATATGGGACATCACAAAATCTTATTACAATAAACATACCGTAAACGGCCCGGTGCCCGGGCCCAGTAGCTGACAGGATTTGCTTTATTTTCATTAAAAAAAGCCATTTGTATGGTAAAATGACTTCAAATTTGAATCTAGGGAAATTTTGAACCATTAGGAATAACCTGATACCACTAACTATTGTGCTAACCTAAAAATGAAATTGACAGGAAGGCTGTAATTTCGGTATAAAGTTGAAGAGTGAGCAGCGTGGCCAAATCTTATGGCCAAATCTTGTGGTTTTAGGTAAGAAACTGCTTGAATTTATTAAGAAATAAAACATGTTATACTGAATATTTTAACGTTTGATATATTTTATGTGTTTTGAATAACTAAAACTTGTTAACTAATTATGGCTTTGGTTTTGAAATTAACATTTATCAATAAATAAATATCATGTCAGGCTTTGGTACAATGAAAACTTGCGTTTTCCTTTAGATGACATCAAGTTGTCAGCTACTGGACCAAGGCGGGAACTGACAGAATGCATTTTTTTCCTTTTCTTACATAGTGTCTTATAAGATTTTCAGATATATCTTTCTCATCTTCTATTCTCCTTAGCCTGATCAGTAGCTGACATATTATTCAAGTGATAAAAACTGTGGTTTCATTTATTGTCAGTTACTGGAGCATCAACTATAGGGATAAGTCGTGGTTCATGTTATTTAATACTAAGAGCCAAATAAGAAAATTGTAAAGATTTGCTAAATCTTTGTTTTTCTTCCACATAGGAGACAACGCGATGGACCACAAAAAATATTACAGTACCCAGAAGAAGATATGATCCGTGCTCTAGAGGTTGTTAAATGTGGAATGCCAATTTTAACTGCATCGAAGACCTTCAGCGTTCCTAGAACAATATTATTATACAAACATAATGGAAAACATCCCATTAAACGGAAGATGGGTCCTGAGACTGTGTTGTCTGAAGGAGAAGAGGCATCCTTGGTGCAATGGATGGTCCATATTGGAAAAGCTGGGTTTCCTGTAACGAAAAATCAACTGTTAGACAGTGTCCAACAGTTACTAAAAGATATGAAAAAAGCAAATCCATATGTGAACGATAGGCCCGGCAGACATTGGTTCGACAATTTCCAAAAGAGACATCCGGAGTTGACATTGAGGATAGCTACTAATATTTGTGGGTCAAGGGCTGTTATATCAGAAACTCAAATAAGAAACTGGTTTGCAGAGATTGAGGAATACTTAGAAACTGAAAAAAATTATGACATTACTAATCATCCACGCCGTGTCTTTAATTTAGACGAATCAGCACTCTTTATGTGTCCGAAAGGAGACAAAGTTTTTGCGCAAAAGGGCCAGAAAGCAATCTACAATTTTAATCAAAAAGCATCAGCAAAAAGACGTAAAGAAAAACTTCCCGCAGTTGCGACTTCAGACCAATGGCAAAAATATCATACAAACAAGGAAAGGGAAAAAAAGGCAGGAACAAATCAACCTTGGGAGAAAGAAAGCAAGAGAAAGCAAAAAACAATCCGTTGAAGCCTCAAAGAAGAAAAAGGTAGAACTCAAGCCGTCAATGAAGGAAGACTTGAACATCAGCAGAACAGAATGTGGTGGTGACAATTGCAGTGATGACTCCGATGAGTCCACAGATCATTCGACTTCGACTGAAATTGATGAAAAAGACCTCAAATCTTTGAAAGTCGGAGATTTTGTAATTGTAAAATATGATAACGATTATTACCCCGGCGTGGTAGAGAAAATAAAAGAAGAAGAAATATTCGTGAATGCAATGACAACAAGTAAGAAATAGATAGATTGTGGTATGATCTCACAGAAAATGTTATGGAAAATGTGGATCAGTTTTCATCTGCCCAATTTACGGATAGTATTGCAAACGAGGCTGTTGATCGTATTAACCGTGCTAAAAACGTCTATGTTAGGGGTGTACCAGAAATTGTGGGTGATGTCCAATCTAAAAAGAAGCATGACTGCAAGGTACTGACGGAGATACTGCAAACGACTGAATGCAATTCAGTTCCGATAACGGTTTTTAGAGTTGGAAGAGACAATAACAAATTCCCTAGAATGATAAAAGTAATTATGAATAATGAACAAGAAGCAAAAATAATACTGCGAAACAAAAAGAAACTACTGCAAAAGACAAATACTAAAAATATTACAATTATAGATGATAAGACTCCTGTGCAAATTGAATGCCTAAAGGAACTAAGAGCGGAGCTGGAAACAAGAAAGGAAAAAAGGCGAATCAAATTTAACTATAAAGTATATTCGTGGAGTACCAAAAATCGTCAATTTTCATCATTAGCCCTAAAAATAATTTCAAAAATTGGATTTGCTTTTACACCAACCTGGCAACATTACACTCTAAATTGAATGAACTAATATGTAATATTCATCAATTAAAACCTACAATAGTAATTATCGCTGAAACTTGGTTAACAACGAAGGATTCTGACTCTACTTATAACATAGATGGTTATAACCTCTACAGGTGCGATCTTCAGAATAGAAGGGGAGGAAGTGTATGCATATATTTATCAACAGGAATTACTCAACAATTTTCGGTTGTCCCTTTGGAGATCTCTGTTCCGAACATGGAGCTGTTATGTATGAAAATCTCCCACCGCTCTTTGGTTATTCATGTAGCAGTTTTATACCGTCCTGGCGATTCCAGATTCAAAGATGATGTCATTTTGATTTAAAAATTGGTACAGCTCTCTAATTTAGAAAATCTTGTGTCAGTAGGAGACTTTAATTTCAGGGATATTTCGTGGCCTTTATTAACTATACCTAAAAAATTAACTACAGCTAAAAATCTTTTTATGGACTTTGTTCAAAACTCTAATCTCAAACAATATATAACGGAAGCCACACGTTTGAGAACTAATAACTTGCCTTCAACATTAGATTTGGTTTTCTCAAACGATGATCAGTTATTAACAAGTCCCACAATAACTTCTCCAGTAGGCAATTCTGACCATGCTGTTATTACATTTCACCTACAGTTAACCACAGACGATCCAATTCATAACGAAAATAGAGGTGTATATGATATAATCGATTTTAACGAACTGAATCTTCAGTTAGGCGAAATAAATTGGGCTGCAAAATTAGGAAATCTAGAAAATACTGAGAAGGTATGGGAAAACTTTGAAAGTATTATTGATCGTCTTAAAAAAGAAAATACGGCAACAAAAACATTTTACCGAAACAAACTGAAACCGTGGATTAATGGCGAGTTAATTTCTCTTATTAAACACAAAATAAATTTATGGCGTAAATACAAACGTACAAACAATCTGCAAGATTTACAAATTCATAAAAAGACCCTTACATAAACTAGAATATTTCGGTATCCGTGGCAACCTTTTTCGGTGGATCAGTGACTTCCTCACCAACAGAAAATTCAGTGTTATAGTTGGGATTTCCCATTCGTCAGAAAAGGTAGTGCTAAGTGGGGTGTCACAAGGTTCCGTTTTGGGTCCTTTACTTTTTGTGTTATATTCGAGTGATTTACAGTACAATATTAATTGTAGCAACGCTTTTTATGCAGATGACTCGAAGATATATTTTCTTAGTTATAATGGGCTTAATGGATCTTTGGATCTCTGCCCGTATTTATATTGTAATAATATTAATAATAATAAATTATAAGAAGTCCAAAACCTTTTGGCTCTCGAGGATTATACATGGTACCTGAAATTAACAAATATTTAAATCACAACTGAGTAGATACGTAAGTTTCCTATTTTTTTTAATTATTTTGTAATACTTTTCTACTAAAAATAAATAGTTAAATTTGATAATATAGATATATTCACACGTTACTTACCTACCTACCTATCTGTAAAAAATCCTGTCAGTTACTGGGACAAGTAATGTTCACTGGTGGGTCCGGGTATGTCAACTATTGGACCATTTGCACTTTTTGTTATTCCACAATTTAAATTAGAATAAAATGGAAATCTGAACTAGTTATAACAATAAAAGATTTTTGAGGTTTTCAAATGCTCTTTAATCAAAATATTGAAGGTTTTCCTAAGACTACGGTGATAGGGAGAATTCAAACTCCTTCCTTAAAGTGTCAGCTACTGGGCCGTTTACGGTAAACAAGCTGAATAAAATTCAGCGAAACGAACTAATGTCAATAAACTTATTATGTAACCTCAAACAACTGTTTTTTTTTTCAAAATTGGAGCTATACCCAAGATTTAGGTATTTGATTACAGTTCTTTATTATTTCATTTAGAACTAATTTAATTGTATTTGGAATGCATCTCATAGATCTTAGGTTGAAATAAATTTCCCTCTATATTGTTTAAATTTCTATTAAATAACATTTTGCATTATTGTGAAGTATTTGGCATATATGGTTAACATCAAAAGTGCATAAACTATCATAGATGAACTTATTTGGTTTGATCTTTTGTTTCTCTGAACAGGCATCTATCCAAACCATGTTTAATCAATAATTTTCTTACTATTTCAAATGAATTTATTATTTTAAGGAGATGTTATACAGATTCTACTAGTATTTGTAGTCTCCCTTATATTTGTTTCTGCTTTCTTTCATAGGTTTTTGGGACTGATATATGCCGGTTAGTTTTCAGATATCTACCCGTCTTATATTAGGGACTTTCCTTGGTCCATTTACACCCTTGGGATATCACATCTATTACCTCCTTGTCATGCTAATCTCCACATTGCCATTTTAGGGATTTTACTCTGTAGATAACATCTGTTACTTTGTACTTGCTCCTTATTATCCTCATTCTCTTTTGGTCTCTTGTTATTCCAATCATGCATCCATACCTTGGTGTAACTTGAAGTTTTTATACAATATCTGTCTTCATAATCCAGGTTTTAATACCTTATTCCATTATTGGTATTATAGAACACATTGTTCAAATACTTATTGTCTTGAGAGGGTCTAACATTCTTCTAGGCTTGATAAAATCTCAACATGTTGGTCTTTTAATTATTATTTTAGACTATTGATATTTTGTCAATGGAGGAAAATTTCTGCAACTACAATTTTTTAGGTGCGTGGAAACACAAAAAATATGATGTTGTTGGCAAACAGAGAACAATTTGAACGCAGCAACATCTTCACATTATTTTTGTTGGTATGTTTTATATTTTCAGAAGGCTGTAATGTTTAAGGTGATTCTAATGTGTTGGAAATACTGTTTATAAAAAATTGAAATGTAAATAAAATTTGTAAATTGATGTGTTTTTATGTCTTAAACTAATATAACAATTTGGGCATTATTATGAGGAAGTAAAAACCAATTAAAAAAAAGAAGCCAATTTTTTAGGGTAGATTCTGTTTTAAGTCTATTAATCGATATTTGAAATGTGACTATAAAAATGTTTTAATTTCTACCAAAAAGTACTTACGTCGATTAATAAAAAATGATTTGTTCAATATGTTACCTATAAATGCTTTATTTTTATGATCTGTGTTAGTTCAACATATTCAATTATAATTTATTTGGGTCCACAAATAACACTGTATAATGATAAAACACAAAATGTTTTCATAATTCATTTCAACATTGCAAAAATAATTAATTCTGGTGTTTCAGAATTAATGCAATTAGGTTCTGAAGTGTAAATCATATTCATACTGAGTTAAGTAAGTTATCTTGGTTACAAGAGGTTTCATTAAGACAGCAGAAATTACACTATTTTATATAGATTTATAAAACCATTACCTCTTAAAAAATGCTGCAACTTCTGTACATTACTTAATTCAATAATCTTTAGAATGAATTTCTGGATTTATCTCTTTTAATGAAAACAAATCTTCTTAGAGAAGATCCATATTAATATTAAGTTTTTGTAGTTACATAGTTTCAATTATGTGAACAAACTGCTCATATTCAACATTGCTTTTTAAATGTATGTGGCTCAATGAAAAGAGCCAATATTTGTGACTGAAATCAACCACTTATCTAGGTATTATTATCTATTTTCTGACAAACTTCAGGTGAAGACTCTCATTTTCTTTAATCATATTTTCAGTTTCATAGCCACAGAATTGTGTATATCCAAAGTTGTAATATTATTCCCTTATAAAGATTTTACAGTTTTATTACAAATATTTAAAATGTGACTATAAAAATGAAAGTAAACATCAAAATAGGTATGAATATCATTGTTATTCAGCAACAATAAATTTTGTGAAATCATTGGGCAGTCTTCTACTAAGCCCAGAAAATAATTTCTTATGGTTTTTCTATTTAATAATATGGTATTCTAGTATATCTAGTTCGTGCAGTTTCTATGATTATTTTTAAATCCTGTCTTCCCACAACCGAGTGGGAAAAATGAGCATAGATTTGGAAGGACTTTTTAGTGTCATATAAAAAAGAATTAGAGTTTCAAAATCAAAACAGATAAAATAAGGTATTTTCATGTACTTTATTGCATTGAAAGTATTATAAAGTACAGGTGCGTACCCTAATGAAAAATGTAAAAACACACACAAACTAAGTTTGGTTTACTCCTTGAAGATGACAACTTAGAGTTGTTGAAACGGCATTGAGTGTTTAAAATAAAGGTTTGGTATTAGGGTGCAAAACTGTGTTTTTACATTTTTTATAATATGGGCAATAAATAAAAATTATATAGATGGTGTGGAAGTAGTAGAGTAGGTCCCAAAACTCACAAATCTTTAAAATGGTTTTATACAGTAAGGTTGTCAACAACAAAAACATTTATTGAGAATAAAGCATTTTAAAGATTTGAGTTTTGGGACCTACTCCTACTACTTCCACACCATTCCAAATGAACCAATACTTCATAGTAAAAATTATATATTGATATTCTAACTTCATTTACAAATCTGTCATAAAATCAAATACTTTTCTAATCATATTTAGAATTAAAAAGTTTTTCCAGTGATTTGTTGAGTGAGTTTGTTCACTATCACTTTAGTTCTCACACAGTGCACTTCAAATGTTTCTCAAAAAGTTGTGTAAAAAGCAACTGGACTGCATCGATTGACAAATATTCCGAATTGAAATTCTATAGCCTTTCATGCTCTTTTTATCCTACGGTTAAAAAATCTTGTTTGTGAGTTGTATTAGTCAATAGATATGGTTTTAGTATCCTCTCTGGAAGGTGGAAAGACCCCATCTACCATGAGATATAGTATTATATTTCCACCAGGTAAGCGCTTACCTTCTGGTATATCCAATGGATTTGTTAGGATGTATAATGTCTGACGCAATGAACTTTAGCAAATACTCCACTACTTGATGGACTTTTAATGTTAAAATAAAGTGATTGTACTGATTTAGGAGCATCAAAAACAAAATGCTTTCCATCTAATGCACCAATTATATTTTCATAATTAGAGTTCTTCTAGCAATTTTAAAAATCTTGAGCAATAGGTGTTACTTAAAATCAACAAAAAAACATGTATTTACTACACATATATGTGATAAAATTATGAACTGCACGTTCAAGAAGTGTTCCTTTGTTGGGCAAATTTGGAATCAAGAAATTGTCTATTCAGCTACAATAAATGACTATATTATACTTTAGTATCCCTCTCCAGTTGACAAAAATCATGTTATTTACAATTTCATTGTAGCATATACTGAAGACAGTGTTCTAATGGAGAATTAAATATGGGCTTCCCCATTTGTAAGAACTCACATTTGTTAAGATTCAAATGTAAAATCTTTTCTACCATCTGCCTAAACCCACCCTTTTCGCTGCTCTTAAATTTCTTAACATATACATCAATTAATACTTTTATTAATTCGGTACAAGTTTGACATCATTTCAATAGACAAATAACGTAACCAAATAAATATGATAAAGCCAAATGCCAAAATGAGGTTATAAACACAGAACATACAAAAAGAAATTATAAATTCCATCTGGGTGATCTGGGTAATCCTCGGTAATCCTCTACTTGGCGTATCCTGAAACGACATACGTTTCAAATGGCACAAAACTGCACATTTTTGGTGCAACATTGCCATAACATTTGTGCATATATGAAGTTGAAATTTACGTAATCTCAATATGGAATGTCAGAAGCGAAAGTAAACAATATTTAATGTTTATTCATTTTACTTTTGTTACATGTCGGGTTCCAATGTCCAATCCCGGCTTTTAGGACTTGCGGTTGTAAGCCAGCCAGCCAGCTAATTATTTAACAAAAACGCAATTCGCATTTAATATATTTTTTGTGATTGGAGAGCAGTGTGAAGAAATTTCTAATAGTTGTATAAAAAGTAACATCCAATTTCTTCCAAATAACAACCTTTCCATGGCACATGTGTGTTATGTTTATTACTCTGACGCTAATTAGACTAGTTCGTTGCCTTATGTCATAAATGTGTTTCAGGTATTAAGCACTCTAAATCATCATTTACAAAATCAGTTTAACCAAATTTCAATTAAATTGGACCGAGCTGCCAACAACTTATCTCTTTTAACTCTGATTTGACCCAGTTAGTCAAAATTTCAATTATCTCTGACAAAACTGTGAACACATCCAATTGTTGTAATCCACTCACAGAAAATATCTCAAACTCCTTTATCACCTATTATACTAGGTAACTACTGCTGTCCAGAATGCTATATGACAGGTCAACATTTAAAATACAAATAGTCTGCCAGATCCAAGAGAAGAAGCTCCATTGTCTTCATAGCAAAACACAACTCAACATTAAGGGTACATATAATAATGCAGCTAAAGGGGATAAGACATTTTATGTCGGTAATGTTAATCTAGGATATACTGAAAGTCAATTAGTAGATTATTTAAAATTGTTTAAAAGATAAAAATATTTACAATACATACACCGTGATAAATTAAACTCTAATGGCAACATGTAGCACCATTTAAAATAACATTTGATAATGGTCAAAATGACGAAATTATTGTAGATCCAAATCTATGGCTAGTCAATATAATCATAAAACCAGTCACTTTCCCATATACTAATAGTATGCACTATAGAAGAAATTTTCACAGAAATAAGTCACCAAGTAAACACAAATAGGAATATTAGAATGCTATTACTAAAATGTATGAGGACTAAGAACAAAAACTAATGTTTTGTTCCCAATCCTTCAATGCTGAGGAACATGATATTGTGCTTTTACAGTTAAAAACACTACTTAAGAATGACTCAGTAGTCTTTCTTAAGTAGTGATATAGTTAATACTGAGTTTGATGTGAGCAATTATCAGATATTCTGATGTTATTGCTCATTAAATTCAAGTTCCTGCTCATCTGGTGGTGTTGTGATGGCTCTTATCAAGAGCTGCTTCATCACCCCAACATATATATAAGATGTACCTACTTTGAGGCTGTATTGAATGTAACAGATCTCGTTCCCCAGATAAATGTGGACAATTACTCCATAAGGCAGAATTACAGGACAGGATTAACTGCAAATGTAAATAAGGGGTTTTATATTTGATATTTACCATCCTAACTCTGGATCAGTATGTCTTAGTTAGACAGTTTAATTGTAAAATTTGATACTTACCATCCACCTCTCAAATTTAATTGAAATCTTGTATGTGATAGCAGTCAACTAAGCTTTAATTATTCTTATTACAATTTTAACCTTGATAATTGATAGAGATATTAATTTATACTTGTCATATGTTGACTGGGATACTGTTTTTACTTGCACTCATGTAAATGTTAAGTATGTTAAGTAGGTTTTATTATTCTTTATTTGATGTTATTGACATTTATGTACCAAAGTTTCAGTCTAGAAATAGGAAATTGCCTCTGTGGTTTAAAAGACCTCCTAAAAAAGTCTAATTTAATTGGCTTAGAAGTAGATGCAAGATGCTTTGTAGTGAAAGCTACCATAGCTACATCTTTGACCTTGAAAGTAGTATTAATAATCATAACGTTTTTTTTGGAAATTTGTTCACTCAAAAAATTAGCTCTCACAGACATTGTTTCTCGAATTATTTCTGAACTTCATAAATAGGTCATTGAATTCCTAATTATATACATTTTGAAACTAATTTATCCATAGACATTAATGCAGTCACCATTGACACTGGAGTAGTTTTTACATCATTGATGAATTTGAGGGCCAACGTTAGCGGTGGTCCAGATGGAATCCCAGTTGCCAATTTTTTAATTACAAACTGTCATATCTGATGTTATATGTTAAATTTTTAATTTATCATTGTCTCAGGATACTTTTCCAAATTACTTGAAAATAAGCTATGTATCACCTATCTTTAAAGATGGAGATCAATAAAGTGTCACTATAGAGCAGTAATAAGAATGTCTATTATTCCCAAACTCTTTGAACAAATAGTTACAGCTATGGTTATCTGTGTTCAGAAATATTATAACTCAAACTCAGGAGCCACATGGATTGATGAAGGTTAGGTCCACAGTAACCAATCTTTTCATCTGTGAGAAAATTATACTAGATGCAATAGAATATTGGTTTCAATGTGATGTGGTTTATACTGTTACGAGAATTTATCCGACAGCTGGTCCAATCGGCCATCAACCAATTCGTGGAATGGACGTTATTCCGATACTTCTGGGAATCCGAAATGTTTTGTCTCTCAACAGGCCGACCGCTGCCGTTATTGGGAATTCCCTTGAAGCTTCCAGAACACATAAAAGAAGTTTCCCGATAGTTCGTTTACTTGCCAGAATAATTCCGAGAGGAATATATAAATACGGATAGCTGGCGATGGGAGTTATTCAGTTTTCGACGGTCGTATTGTATAATTGAGATAAATTGTAAATAGTTTCTGTGAATATAAATTGTGTTAAAGTAGTGAAAATAAATTAGAGTGAGTTGGACTGTGTTGTTAAATAAATCCAAGAACTGAACAGAACCCGTGTGTGAAAATAAGAACATTACAATACAGATTTCTCCCATGTATATTTGACCGGATGACTTAATTCATTCTTAAACAGCTTGTAAAATTGGGAGCAAAAGGCTCATTTTTTAAATGGCTGCAGAATTATCTTAAAGATCCTTATCAACAAGCCGAAATAAAGAATTATATGTCAAATACATTTAAGGTGACATCTGGGGTGCCACAAGAAGTTCTCATTTGACCAATTCTATTTATTTGTTTTATAAACGATCTCCAGCAACATTTAAATTACACTCCAGTGCTTGCTTATATGTTGACAATGTAAAGATTGCATTGAACAATGTTTTTTTACCCCTGAGTAAACATTTTGAGCCCATGGAGACTTTTTATCCACCAGTACAGAACTATCCAATTGTAAAATTTCAAAGAAATTAAGCAAAAGCCTTCTATATGAATAGAGCGGGGTCCTTTCAGAGTGTTTTTTGAAGTTACGGCTAAACCTAGAGGTGCTGGAATGAAAATAACCCCGGATTCGGATTAAGCAACCCCAAAAACATTAAACATAGGGCAGACATAATGGAGCTCCCAGGTCAAGATCTGTTTACTGTGTGGCTATGTACCTAATCCAACAATAATAGTATGTTTTTGACCATGCAGTAATGTGATTCTGAATAACTGTATATTTCTAAGCATTTAAATTTAGATAGCAGCAATGAAAACAATAAATTAGTCCTCGTAAGCTTGCAAATTTGGAGTGCTAGATATGCCTATAAATGTGGTTGGTAAAATGCAGTCTTTGTTCAGTTCTGAAGCAGTTTATCTCAAATATTGATGATTATGCCTTTTTAACCTTTTAGTAAAAGAACTAACAAATGTTGAAACCTGAGGTATATATAAGACAAAAGTATTATGGCCTAAAAGTGATAGAATTTGAAAATTTATACTAATAAATTTTGTGTTCTAACACATCATAATAAAATAAAGCTTTGTTAGCTTTCAAATAAAGTGCTCAATGATCACGATAAATAGAAATCAAAGATGATCCCTAGATAAGTTAATAACAATATAATTGCCGCATCTGAGTTTGTGCTGCGGTCGGAGGGGGTGTGGTCTTCGTATGCTTTGGCAAATCAGACCTCTAGCCCTGTAACGGGTTATCGGTCCGATGGACACTACGCTATTGTCTGGCCTGGAAGACCTTTATCTGAAGATTTGATTTTAATATAACGGTCTGCTAGTGCGATTCTCCATGTGGGTGGGAGGAGTGAAAATTATAGTACAAATCTTAACAAACGGGACGATTCCTAACGCCAACTATAGACTCCGTGGTTCTCTAACCCGATTTTATATTTTGGGTTACAGTTACTTTGCCTATGTCCGTGCGAGGCTTGAAAATTGGTTTTATGTTGTGTTTTCTCAGTACTCGTCCTATTCTGCCAGTAGTACCTCTAATATAAGGTAGAATAGCTAGATTTTTGTATCCGTTTTTCTTTGGTTATTCTGTTATAATTTCAATTTCTTCGGTTTTAGTGTTAATCTGTTAATCTAAATGATCTGGAAATGTGGGTGTGGGCTGCTGTTTGGATCTGCGCTTGGTGACGGTGTGACGTGGCGTTCAGGTATCTATTGACGTATGTTGGTTTTCTGTAAACTAACTTGAAACTGACAGTTTGGTGTTTTGGTAACGAGAACAAATGGGAGACGGTTATCTTGTTCTAATTCTAAGGTAAACTGTATATGTGAGAAAAATTTTCAAATCGGCTTCTGCATGTGGCCAGATGATGAAAATATCACCTACGTATCGAACCTATAACGTTGGTTTAAGCTTAGCATTCTGAAGAGCTTCTTCTTCGAAATAAATCATGAAGAGATTGGCTATTACTGGTGATAGCGATTAGCCCATGGCAGCACCCTCTGTTTGTTTGTATATTTGTCCATTGTATGTAAAATATGTGTTGTTTAGGCAGTGTCTCGCGAGTTCAATGATGTGGGTTGAGAAATTTTCTTTCTTGGATTAACTGGAATTCTTGGGTATAGTGACTTAACATCTAGGCTCGCAATAATGTCGGTGTTGTTCGTATTTAGGTGTTGTATTTTCCTAATGAAATGTTCAGAGTTTCTCAGATAGGAATTCGTTTCCTCCACTTTACGCTGCATAAACTTGTCTATGTATTTTTCGAGTTTTTGGGTTGCTGAGTTTACAGGTCTTGGGCACCTGGATGACTTCGCGCATGGTATCAACTCTTTCTTGGTTTCGTTTTCTATAGGTGAACCCATTATTTTCGTTTTTGTAACTTTTTCTAGATACGTTGTTGGATTCCGGATTGTTGGTTTGTATTGTCATATCGGCAAAGCTGTCTTGCTTAATTAACCGAGCTTTAGTAATGTAAAAATTGTAACACTGCCCACCTTTAATTCTGATCATCCCGATCAGAATCGTCGTCTCCATAATAGGTAGCTAGTTGATCATATTGGCCCCACAGATTCCGATGCATGCGACAGACTACGTCGTTGTTCCTTATAACTAATTCATATGGCCAATCTCATGTTGGTGTGAGGTTCGCAGACTTACCCTTACTCCTCTGGGGTTGTATAGCGAGACTTCCCTGTTGGAACCCGACTGTCTTTGCCTGTTTTCATACTTTCGCTGGTTGCCAGCAACTGGGTTCGGGCTAGTTAGTTCCTGTGTGGCCAGCGTGCTTTGTTAGAGTTGGTCCGCATTATCGTTAATTTCATGGGACGGTTCTCTAAAGTCACGTGGTAGTCTCAGCTCCTCTTCAAATAGTACTCTGGCTGTAGTCAGTCCTATGCTTGTGTAAACGACGGAGTGATAGGCCAACAGGAATAGTGGAATACGCTTATCCCAATCACGCTGATTCTTGCTGGAAACCTTGGATAGATGTTGCTCTAAGGTCCTGTTGAAACTTTCCACCATTCTGTTCGACCGTGGATGTTCAGCATCGTACAGAACTTTTAGAACACGTCGGATTCCCCTTTGGTTTGAATGTAACTTCAACGGGAAACCAAAGCTGCTGAATAGCTGTTCCACTTTTGCCACCATGGTTGCCTCTCAGCCCATTTGCTAAAGCAATCTATTGCGACTACAATGGATTTTGCACTTGGCCTGGGTTTTTGTGACCTTACTGACCGCGCAGATTTCACACTTCAGACACCAGGCTCAAATGTCTTTGTAAGTATTTTACCCAGTAATAGCGTTGACGAATTTTATCCATAGTTTTATTCATTCAGAGATGACTTTGGGAAATTATGTACTTCGTTCAGTACGGCGGGTACCGTCTTCTTTGGGACAACCACAGTTTCTGTCGTCCTTGCTTTCCCAAATTTTTTCAGTATTCCAATCTCTAACTTTAGGGACACCCATTGAGCCCACAATGATATTTATTGTTACATTTTACATAACAGTTCTCTCGTTAAATATCTCCGTACATTAACTTATCCTATAAACCCCATTTGCAAGCTATTCAATAATATTTGAAACATATTTTTTTTTATTCGGCATTATTTTATCTTGTATTATTTTATTTGACAAACTATGGAATTTATTTTATTTTAACAAAGGACCAGGCACCTTCCTTATGGAAAAATGGACTTCCTTCAAATTGTTTGAAATTTTCGTATGTTGTAGAAGTTGACGTTCTGACAAAAAGAGTTCATGGGCTCAAACAGATTCTATGACTAGTATTCGAGGTACAGGGTGTTAAACATCGAAAATGCCGCATTTTTAATATGAGATTTCTTATGATAGACATGCTTTGTGATTTGTACATTGGAAAAAATCTTTTTTTATTACTACGTTGAAAACATAAGAAGATGTTATTGCACAATTAATATCTCGTTAAAGTAATAATTTCATATAATATACAGTGTGAGCCATAAATATAGATAGAGAAGGCATAGATTATTTTTTACTAATAATGAGTCTCTTTACACCCAACGGGATGTTAAACTGAATGTAAAAACTATACATGAGAGGACATTCAATTGTGGGAAGCGCAATTGATGAAGGTTTCCTAACCAGAAACAATATATATTATATATATTGTCTTGCGTACAAAGGAATGACACCTCGAAAAGAGTAAAAACTATACATATTGAAAAAAATTAGGTGTACTTCCAGTTCGTTTTTCTTATTCTTGAACCTGTTGGCGTTCCACGTCATGATTTTCAAAGTTGTTGGGGTCGTCTTATCCATGCACGAGGTTTAGTCTTGTTGCCAGCCCCATGAAGGACTGGAAAATTTCATTTCATTGTGAGTACATCTTGTCCATTTGTTCTTGTTTCTCTTGATTCTTCTACGGTTGGCCTAGCTGCGGCTGCGTAGCTTATTCCGGCCCTTGTTCTTGGTTCATCATCGTTGTTTCTCTTCTTTGGGAACTTCTCGCATTCCTTATAGCTGGCTGGGTGTGGCCCTCCGCAATTGGCGCATTTTGGTGGCTATTCTTTCGGTCTTCTGCATTCCCTGGATTCGTGTGATCCTCCGCATTTTACGCATTTTGGGGGCGCTGTACATCTGCCTCGTCCATGGCCGAACTTTTGGCAATTGTAGCATTGCCCGATAGATGCTCTGGGTCTTTGTGTCTCCACTCTGACTTTACAGTATCCGATATCCTGTAATTGAAAAACTTGTTTATTTTCTGTTATTTTTTTCCAGTTGGATGATGACCATGGCCATCGGCGTCTTTTTTGTTACACCCTTCTCTGTCCTGGTTGTTCTGATCATCCTGGTGACCTTGATGAGTTGGATGTTTTTCTCCTGGAGTTCCTTCTTTATCTCTTCTTCTGTGATAAATTCGGGGATGCCCTTTATCACCACTCTAGCCGTCAGCTCCTCTTTTAGCGCGTACGTGTGGTGCGGTATCTTCTTCGCGTTTAACATTCTTGTAGTTGTCCTAAAATCCTCTTCTGTGCTCAGGTACATCCTTACGCCATCCTGTGTGTTAGTTGCTTTTGGCACGTTTATCTTCCGTTCTCTAATGAGCCTGGTCACCTCAGTCCACTTCTGTTTTTCGCGTATGACAATGGGTAATACCACCCATTGTCTTTTTTCCTTCTCGGGTTCTGTCTCTGTGGGGGCATCGGTCCTTGTGTGCTGGGGTGTCAGTCTTCTGTATAGGTATGCTGGCGTCGGAATATTCCCTCTTCTTACCCTTGGGTTTTTTCTGCTGGATTTTTTCGTTTTCCGTCTCACTAGACGATGAGGAGTCACTTGCCCTGGATTTTGTTTTCCTCTTTCTCCTGGTCCCTGTTTGAAAGTCACTTTGCATGTCTACTGTTTGATCCTCCTTATTTGCCTTATCTTCTTTTCTGTTGGAAAGTTCGATTGATCCTCTCGTTTATTGCCACTACTAATCCCTTTAGTTCCTCTACGTTGAGATCTTCTATCAATATCATCTTGCTAATCTGTAAAATAAACTTTTATTAGTGCAATTAAAATCCTAAACCGTGAACGGCCTAGGATTAAAGGAATCTATTATGCTATAATACTAGGTATTATAACTTAATCCCTTGTTTTTATTTTTCCGTCCCGGTACCGCGTAAGGTCTCTGGCAGGTAGTCGTCTCAGGTAATCGCCCTCTCGAGCAAGGGTTCCCTATCTCTTGCGTTTCAGCAAGGGAGAACCAACTGTACTCGACGACGTTAGTAGAGAAACCTTTATTTTAAACACTCAATGCCGTTTCAACAACTCTAAGTTGTCATCTTCAAGGAGTAAACCAAACTAAATCGAAATTACAATTTTCTCTAATTTATACCTACCACTAAACTATTACTTAAGTAATCAGTACAAAGGGTAAATCCTAAGTACCTGAATTCTAAATAACATATTTCAAAGATAAGTCAGATTTTATAAAATGCCATTATGTAAATTGGGATAATCCTTAATTACCTACCTACTTTTACCCTACAATATTAAGTAATGACATTTTTAATACCTATTTTATGGATTCTTAGAAAGTAAACTATACAATGAACTGTATAGAATAGGACCTTTACCTGAATTCATTAGTTTATTATTTTTGTAAATAATTATGCTTTCGTAAGGGTCCAGTTCCCTATAACTAATTACTTGTTTAACTAATTTTAAAGAAGAGTAGGGTACTCTACCATTTTTAGATGTATTAGTTTTAAGAAATGTTAGTGATAAGTTAGAGTTTGATGTATATAGGAAGGATACTAGCACATATAGATATTTACCTAATATGTCTTTTCACTGTCAACAACATAAAATGGCGGGGATAAATTTCCTTGTACATCGGTTGTTGACATTCCCTCTCAATAATGAGAGGTGTCAAATGAAAAGAAAACATTACAGAAATAGCTGCATGTAATGGTTATCCAACAGGTTTATAGATAAATTAATTAGGAAGAAACGGCTTCGGTTACGAATGAAAGAAATGTCAACTTTTCGATGTGAGTCACAAGAACAAAAGTTTGTCTCGGTTCCGTACCGTCGTTATACTAAGGGCTTTAAGAAAGTTTTTAAAGAACTTGGTATGAAGGCGGTGTATAGAACAACTACAACACTACAGAAATTGTTGGGCAATCCTAAAGATAAACTTGCTGATTTCGAGAAGTCCGGTATTTATGAAATCAATTGTAATGATTGTGGTTTAAAGTATTATGGACAGACACGCAGATCTATCAGTACCCGTTTCAAAGACCATAATGCCGATTTGAAATACAGAAGAGCGGATAAATCTAGTGTTGCACATCATGTTTTAGAACACAAACACTCTGTAGATTGATCTTCTTTAAAATTAGATAAACAAGTAAATAATTATAGGGAACTGGACTCCTACGAAAGCATAATGATTTATAAAAATAATAAACTAATGAATTCAGATAAGGGTCCTATTCCATACAGTTCATTGTATAGTTTACTTTCTAAGAATTCATAAAATAAGTATTAAAATGTCATTACTTAATAATGTAGGGTAAAAGTAGGTAGGTAATTAAGGATTATCCCAATTTACATAATTGCATTATATAAAATCTGCCTTATCTTTGAAATCTGTTATTTAGAATTCAGATACTTACGATTTACTCTGTGTACTAATTACTTATAGTGGAGCGCCGTAAGGTTTATACCTCGGAATCCAGGGCCAGTCAATGAATCTTTACAAAACTTTGGAAATGTGTTTTTAATAGTATACAGAAAAATGTTAAAAAAATATTTTGTACGATCAATACAATATGATCAAATATACAAACAAACTGGCGAACAGCGAATAGGTACAAGTCAGTACGCTCTCAAAAAATATCGAATTTTGCTAGCAAATACAGCTTAAATTGTACTCCATTTTTGCACACGTGCTGCCCTGGATAAGTATTACCGAGTGATAATGAAGGCAATTCGCAAGAGTGCCAGAAACTCTGGAAAATCAAGCGAAACCCCAGAATCTCTAAATGCACGTGTTAATCAGCTACAACAAGAATTACAGGCAGGCCTTCGGGACATTAGAGAACATTTAAAGGATGAAGAATATCTTTCGAACGAACCATCATCGATTAAAACAATGATGGAAAATTTTGAAAAAAAGATGTCACTCTCAATGAACGAAATTAAAGCCGATATAAAGAACCTACAAAAAAATATCGACACCTGCATGCAAGGAAATACATTAAATGGTATAATTATCAATGGCTTAATGGAGCGGGATGGTGAGAATATTTACGAAGAGGCAATCCAAGTTTTAAAATCAAAAATACAGGTTAACAATAACGATATTAATTATTGCCACCTTAATCCTCGCGGTTAGTGTCGATGGACGCGATCAAGTTTACAATCAGAAGAACCTGAGTGGCCGCAAAAAACTTATAAACTGTATACAAAAGTGCGTGAAGTGAAAATTGTTCAAAAATGCATCGGTTAATATAACTCGGTATATCTGACAATGTATAAAATTATGTGAGTACTGCATCTTCATTTCAACGATTATATCAAAACCGTATTGCCACCGATATTTAATTTAAATTCCTATTCTCAATTGTGAATCACTAATATATACAGGAAAAAAGTTTACAGATACGCTTCCTTGAATGACAAGTTCTAAAGTGAAAACTTGGATGTTATACACATCAGTAAGACAACAGTCAATTGAACCTAATAGATGTCAGTGACATCTACTCAGTATATGAACGCATACAATGAAAAAAAATCCTCGACGTTATATTGTATGCGTGACGGTAGATGTCACTGTAGGTTCAATACTGATGGATGTGAGTATTTCACTTTAGAACTTGTCATTCAAGCGTATCTGACGAGAATCGAAAATACGTTGAATGATATAGTTCTAAATATGTGGATATATATCTGAACTTATGTGTCGAACCATCTGCTAGCATTGTATGCGTGACGGAGATGTCACTGTTAGGTTCAATACAACGTCTTACTGATGTGTATAACATCCTTCACTTTAGAACATTCAAGGAAGCGTATCTGACGAGAACTCCTGGTTCGAAACGGCTGTCATACGTTGAATGATATAGATATGTGGTGTATATATATTTACGTGTGTGTCAAGAGTATGGTATATGTTATAGCATTGTATGCGTTCATATACTTAAATTACTCAATTGACGGTAGATGTCACTGACATCTATTAGGTTCAATACACTGACTGTTGTCTTACTGATGTGTATAACATCCAAGTATTTCACTTTAGAACTTGTCATTCAAGGAAGCGTATCTGACGAGAACTCCTGGTTCGAAACGGCTGTCATACGTTGAATGATATAGTTCTAAATATGTGGATATATATCTGTATATATATTTACTTATGTGTTTTTATATAAAACACTCGAACCATCTGTCAAGAGTATGGTATATGTTATAGCATTGTATGCGTATCATATACTTGTACTCTGCTAGATGTTCTGTCACTTAGGTTCAATACACTGACTGTTGTCTTACTGATGTGTATAACATCCAAGTATTTCACTTTAGAACTTGTCATTCAAGGAAGCGTATCTGACAAAACATACCATATATATCTGCTTATGTGTTTTTATATAAAACACTCGAACCATCTGTCAAGAGTATGGTATATGTTATAGCATTGTATGCGTTCATATACTTAAATTACTCAATTGACGGTAGATGTCACTGACATCTATTAGGTTCAATACACTGACTGTTGTCTTACTGATGTGTATAACATCCAAGTATTTCACTTTAGAACTTGTCATTCAAGGAAGCGTATCTGACGAGAACTCCTGGTTCGAAACGGCTGTCATACGTTGGATATAGTTCTAAATATGTGGATATATATCTGTATATATATTTACTTATGTGTAAAACACTCGAACCATCAAGAGTATGGTATATGTTATAGCATTGTATGCGTTCATATACTTAAATTACTCAATTGACGGTAGATGTCACTGACATCTATTAGGTTCAATACACTGACTAATATCACTAAGTTATTTAAACCGGATCAAATAAAATATCAAAAATAAAAATATTTACTATGTATCATTAATATTCTATATCTATATCTATCTTATTATAATAACTCCATCATCTCTGTATATAGGGTACTAATACTAACATTATTTGCAATTTATACTAGATGAACAAATAATGAATAATATAAAATGTGCCTATATGAATATTAGATCACTTATAGCTCACTTTGAGGATTTCAGGGCAATTATTGTAGGAAAAAGTTATGACATTGGTGGACTAACTGAGACTTGGCCAAATGGTAATATATTGGATGATATAATAAAGATTAATGGATATCACTTAATTCGTAACGATAGAATAAATAGAGGTGGAGGTGTCTGTATTTATTTGAAAACTAGCTTACGCTATTCTGAGATAAAAGTTAGTAATGAAATTGAACAATTATGGATAAAAGTTATGGTACGTTTTGAAAGTTTTGCATTTGGTGTTGTTTATAAACCCCCACAACATAAATTAAATACTTTTCTCCATGTTCTTGAAACTTCTATATCTGAATTGGGTGTTATATCCCAAAACTTAATATGTGTTGGTGACTTTAATACAGATTTGTTAAAGTTTCAGAATAGAAATGCAACTGAAATGGTAGAGTTTTTTGAAAGTTTTGGTTTAAAACAATTAATAAAGCAACCTACTAGAACGTGTGCTACATCAGCCAGTTTAATTGATTATGTGATAACTGACAATGAAAACATTATTAAAAACATTGAGCTACAACATCTTCCCGAAATAAGTGACCATGACCTCATATTTTTTCTGGTGAATATAAAATTTGAAAAATCACATGTAATGCACAAAACAGTTCGAGATTTTAAAAATTTAAATTATTTGCAGTTTAATGCAGACCTACGTTCCATTCCTTGGCGTAATATTTTTGACATACCAGACATAGATGGCAAAGTAAAATTCTTAAGTGATAATATTACCATATTATTAGACCTACACGCTCCCTATAAAACCTACCGTATTACTAACCTTACGCACCATGGTTAACTGAGGGTTTACGCGCTATGATGAAAGATCGTAACAAAATATTAGCTAAGTTTAAATTATCAAAAACTGCCTCAGACTGGCAAAATTATAAAATTTTACGTAATTTAGTAACATCGACAGAAAGGAGAGAGAAAAAGGTTTATTATTCCACAAAATTAGTGAACACAACGAGTTCTAAACAAAAATGGTCCACATTTAGAGAACTGGGGATTGGAAAAAATAAATCTGCAAGTGAATTACCACCTGAAATAAGCGATCCTACTCAAATAAATAATTATTTTCTTAATTCGATTCCTGAGCTCCCTGAAAACGATGACGTTGTGGTACTATAACACAAATAGAAGAATAAATTCCCCGCTCGATTTTTTCGAGCTTTCAGAGCTCGATGTTCTCAAAATAATAAACAGTATCAAAGGAAAAGCCATAGGGCTTGATGAAATTAGTATACAAACTTTGGAGATATGCTTGCCTTTCTTACTACCGTTTATTACCCATATAATTAATTTTTGCATAATTCACTCAGTATTTCCCACTCAATGGAAAGAGTCACGAGTTACACCTCTCCCCAAAAACTCTAATCCTACTTCTTTCAGTCATATTCGACCAATAAGTATATTACCGTCCATGTCAAAAATAATTGAAAAAGCGATAGAAATCCAATTACGTGAACATTGTACTAAAAATTCGCTAATACCAGCACATCAGTCTGGATTTATATAACAGCATAGTTGCAACACAGCGCTACTTAAAATTACAGATGATATATTAGAGGCAACTGATAATGGGAATCTTACTATTCTGATCCTGCTTGATTATTCCAAAGCGTTTGACACCATAAAACACAATATTTTAAAATCTATACTACATTATTCTGGTCTATCAACAAATGCTGTTAATCTACTGAATAGTTATTTAGACAACAGAACGCAATTGGTAGAATGTAAAGGCAATAGATCTCTGCGCTCAGTAAACAGGAAAGGTGTGTCCCAGGGGTCAATTTTGGGCCCCACACTTTTCAACTAATATATTTCTAATTTTCCAGCCGCCTTCCTGTCCTGTTCACAACATTTTTATGCTGATGATACTCAAGTGTATCTATCATTCTTCCCACAGGAAAGTGAACAGGCTATATCTGCAATTAATTATGACTTAAGTGCATGGTTGCAGTTATCTCAAAATCACTGTTTGTTACCCAACACATTCAAAACAGTTTTTACAATTTTCGGTAGAAAGAAGGATAGGGAAAGTTTTCTCAATAGATTTAACAATAGCCTAAAATTAAATAATTATGCAATTCCTTATCAAGAAAAGGTTAAGAGTTTAGGTATAACTTTAGATCAAGACTTAAGATATACGGACTACATCAATAAACGCCTGCAGAGTGGTTATCTATACTTAAAATTAATTTATCAGCAAAGTCATTATTTAAATAGGAAATCGAAAACCTTACTCTGTGATGCATATGTACTGTCCCAATTTAATTATTGTGACAGCGTTTATGGCCCATCTTTAACAGTAACCGACGCCAGACGTATTCAAAAAATTCAAAATTCATGCTTCAGATTAATATTTGGAGTTCGAAAGTACGACAGAATAAGCTTTACCTTAAAATTAAATAACTGGCTCAACATGACTAATCGCAGATACCTTCACTCTATATGTCTATTCAATGAAATAATTCGTAATAAATCTCCTCAATATTTGTACCGAAAAATATCATTTAGGGCAGATGTGCATAATCTAAATATAAGGTTTAAAGGAACACTCACACCCCCTTTTCACTCTACTACACTATATGAAAGATCCTTTTCATACGTCATTGCAAATCGTTTTAACAATCTGCCTATTGATCTAAGAAATCTCACTACAAAGATACTAAAGAAACAGTTATTTAAGATCCTTTTGGACAAGCAATAATTGCCCCGAAAAAAGAAAAAAAATTGCCTCCTAGTGAATAAATAGTTATTCTTTTTTTATTTATTTTCTATTATAAACAGAGTACAAATGTACACCAGAAAAACGTCATATTGTATGTAAATGTAAGCCTTAATATCTTAATTTTTTTTATGTTTAAAATAATTCATCAAACACAGGGTTAGTTGTAAGAACAGCTAGCAGGGTAACCTGCGGCTGAAACTCGCCCAATTCTTGTATTATAATTATTTTTGTTATCTATTATCTTATTAATAAAAGTCCTTTATTATTATTATTATTATCTCAATTTTGTAATTATTAATATAAATAATTATTAATTTTTTAGAGTTTTCTTTGATTTATAATAGTTTAAAATTATACTTTAAAAAGAAGAGCTATTACAAACATGATCTTAGTTCTTAAGGGACTGCAGGTATAAAAATGAAGGTCGAGGAGGGGAATAGAGGGGACAACAGCAGCTGTTGAGTGTTGTTAATGCGGGCCCTAACAGAATAGTATACGTGGCAACGTGCTAGGCTTAATACCTAGCTGTTGTTGTTCGCTCCGAAAAAAAAATAACTTCTAATTATTGTTTATTTACAATTAATATATATATTATTGTGCAGTGAGCGTGATAAAAATTAATAACTGAACATTACTGAGTTTTACAAAGTTTGAAAATAGTGGCATAGATAGTAAGTATTTGTTTTTTATTTATATTACATGCTTTTCAAAACAATAGTGAATACTCAATCGTATATTTTATAATAGATCGATTTTGAAAGTTAGAATGTAATAGTAAAATTTAATAATATAAATCATTCATTATGATATAAAGGTTAGTTATTAATATTAGTAATATTTGTTGTTACAGCCTCGTATAAAAATGGGTGAACCATCGAATAGTGATAATATAAGTAATGATTGCCTCATTTGTGAAAAAATCGGATGTAGTTCTGAATTAATCTCTGAACTAGGAGATATTATAAAAGTCACTAGAGGAATATCAAGACTGAAAGCTGCTTCTGCGCAAAGAGCGGATGTATTTAAATACTCGCGAATTTGTCTACGTGCATTCAGTATGCAGACAAAAATATATCAATAAAGGGTGTATTAATTCTTATTAAAAAAAACACCACACCAGCATGCTCTCCACCTAAAAAAAAACTTCGAGCGGCTACTTCAATTGATTTTGATTGAAAAAATAGGTGCTTTTTATGTGAAAAAGAAGCGGATGAAATGAAGGAAAAAAGAAGCGGCTACTTCAATTGATTTTGATTGGAAAAATAGGTGCTTTTTAAGTGAAAAAGAAGCGGATGAAATGAAGGAAAAAAGAAAATCTAAATCGTCAAGACAACAAATCAGCTACGTAACTACTTCTGATTTCAAGAAAACGATATTAAATTTGATAAGTGAAGAGAGAAGTGAATATTGTCGCAATATCCATAAAAGAATTGTTGGCGTGTTAGATTTAGTAGCTCAGGAAGCTAAGTATCATGCAGATTGTTATATGCGTTTAAAAAATACCCTAAAACAGACCCAGAGAGAGAAAAAAATTCATCCGGTCACAATACAAGTAGATGCAGCAATGGAGCAGATTTTCAAATATATTGAAGAAAACGATGACTCTCAGTTTTCACTGGCAGAATTAAAAAATATTGTAACAATTGACCATATTCCTGACGATAAAACAATAAAAATGAGGTTAACGAATCATTATGAGGATAATATTGTATTCTCCAGTAAATTTGGATCAAATGCAATAATATGTTTTAAAAAACAACAATACGATATATTGTTCGATAACTGGTACAGTCAGAGGTCAAAAGATAGTGAAGAAGAAGAATACCGTATTTTGAAAGCTGGTATTGAAATTTTACGACGACACATCCGGACGCAGGTTTATGATAATAAAATGTATCCGGCTAGTGAAAAAATGTTTAACAACGTTCATGAGACAATACCAAAATCTCTATCATTTTTTTTATCATAAATAATTCTAAATGACAAAAAAGGTAAACAAGAGTTTTTGAATCATTATGAAACGAAATGCACCTCAATAGCTCATGCGATTATATCTGCAGTAAGGCCTCGTTCATTTGTATCACCACTGCATGTGGCTTTAGCTGTTACCCTTCATAGAAAATTTGGCTCCAAAAAAATAATAGAAATATGTAACGCTTTAGGCTTTTGCGGATCATACAAAGAAGCAATAAACTATGAAGCCTCTGCAACCTTCACAAATCCTGTGAAAATAAAAACAGGTACTTTTGTACAATTTGTGCACGATAACGCAGATTTTAACGTCAACACACTGGATGGCAAAGATACTTTCCATAATTTAGGTTCGATTGAAGTAGTAACTCCGAGCGATGGAATACAAACCAGAGACCAATTTAACATTTAGATAAAATTCCAACAGAGACAACCATGTCTGAACAAGGTCATATACCCCTTCAAATATATCCTGCTTCTGCTGGTGAAGGATTGAAAAAACTTCAAATCAAAATTTCGGAAGCAAGAACCAAATTTAACCCACACAGTTTTTTCAAAATTAAACATTCTCTGGATGTATCTCAAATTTAAAACTAATAATGACTTCCCGGGATGGAACGGATTTATGAATCTGTTAACAAGTGCACATGGTTTTGATACTTCGTCAATAATATTCTTACCATTCATTAATGCATCTCCAAGTGATTATAATACTTTGTATACGGCAATGAAAACATCAGTAGAAAACGCAAAGTCGTTAAATATGAAGACATGTATCGTAACATCTGATCAACCTCTGTACATAAAATCGCGCGATATAACTTCAGCGATATGTTTATCAGATGAAATGTTTACTGTTGTCCGATTGGGCTCTTTTCATACGCTGATGTCCTATATGGGATTTATTGGTTATATAATGGCAGGAAGTGGAATTAAAGAAGCCCTCTCTACGGTTTATGCCGAAAATACAATCGATCATATCATGTCTGGACGTGCATATGCTAGAGCGGTACGTGTACATATACTTCTGCAGCTAGCTTTATCAAGATTAATTTTCGATGATCTATTAAAAAATAATACGGAATTTCAAATTGTAATTGCTGATGAGACGAATGCCATTATTTTTGAAATGTTTAATTACACCGAAATAACGGAAAATATTGGATTCCAAAGTTTAAATGAAATTTTCGAAAAAAAAATTACATGATCTAGAGAGTAAAAATAAAACGTCCAGATTATGGATTAGCTATTTTCGAATGGTATCAGTGCTGAAAGATTTTATTGCAGCTGAGCGTATGGGTGATTGGAATCTGCATTTACAAACTATTGAGAGGATGAATCCATACTTCCATGTATCAGGACATTTCCCGTATGCAAAGTCCGCGCAACTGTACTTGCAAGACATGCAGGAGTTATCTATCCAAATGGACCCAGAAGAATTTCAAAAATTTACAGAAAGTTATTTCACTGCTAGACGTTCCGATGTTTTTTTTTCCACCGATCAAACCATTGAACAAACTTTAATGAAATCTATGAGTGTTGAAGGAGGACCTTTTAAAGGTGGTGTAACAGAAAGTATCGTCTATAAATGGATAAAAGGTGTTATTTTTTTCAAAAGATATAATAGAAGGTATAGAAGAATTTTGTAATATATCTTTTAAAAAAAGTTATCAACACGCTGATTCAACCGATGCACGAATCAAAGGGACGACATTGACGTAAAAAAATTGGAAGAATATTTTATTCAACATTCTCCATTCCCTGATGTTGGTGTCATTATGTCTATCGCAACTGGAATAACTGGGAAAGAAAACGTAAATTGCTACGCAGCTTTTGAGCAAGGTCTATAAATAATGAAGAAAATTAATGGAAAATTTTTAAAGAAGTTAAGTTATCAAGAAAAGACAAGATTATTCCTTTGTTGGCATCCACTAGCAAAATCAAAGTGGATGATGATGTTATTCCAATTATTATTATTTCAGCGTATATGCGTATTAAAAAAATCTGAAGAAGAACTAAAAAACTACATGACTTATGAATTAGCTCCTTATCCTCTTGCTCTTTTTGAAGATGGTGAACTACGAAAAACAACAAAATCTACATTTTATTACCTATTCCCAGAAGTGTCAGAGGATGTCAACGATGTACGAAAATTTTCCTACGTAATTGATGGAGGGATGTTACTACACCGTTGCAAGTGGAAATTAGATGAAAATTTCGGTACCATATGTCAACATTACGTCAGATATCTACATAACAATTATGGATATAACATGTATGTCGTATTTGATGGTTACAAGAAGAGCTGCACAAAATCGATCGAACGAACGCCTCGCTCTAAAAAAATGCATGTAATGATATAATATTTGATAAAACCATGCCTCTAAAAATAGCGCAGGAGAATTTTTTATCAAATGCCAAAAATAAGAGTAGGCTCATAGATATGCTACGAGAAAATAAAATATTTTCTTGCCAAGGAGAAGCTGATGCTGATAGACTCATAACTGAAACTGCAGTTAATCTGCAATCTGAAAACATTGCTGTAGTGTCGGAAGATGTCCATGTTTTAGTTTTATTGACTGCACTCTCACCACCAGACCGTGAAATGTATTTTCGAAAACCATCGAAAGGCAAAATACCGCAAAAAGCGTACTCTTCTAAGAGCTTAGAAAAAATATTACCAAAGTGCAAAGAGCATATTCTGTTCTTACATGCATTCACTGGCTGTGACACGACGTCAGCTTTTTTCCAACGTGGCAAAAACGTGTTTGCAAAAAATTTTGAAAGACGCACAGACTTGCAAAATGCTGCGACGGTTTTTAAAAATGAATGGAAAGATATCGATGAAATTTTTAAGGCTGGGGTTACATGCACTCGTGCTTTATACAGTGCCCCCCAAAAAATAAAAGATCTCAATGTATTAAGATATAACTCTTTTTGAAAGGAACTGCTAAAAATACCTGCTTTAAACTGCCGTCTTTACCACCTACTGCATAAGAGTATTTTTACAAATTCAAACATGGCTCGGAAGAGAAATATCACCAGAAGAATGGGGTTGGAATTATGAATGCGGAATATTGATACCGCAAACAATGATGCAGCGACCAGCTCCAGAATCTTTACTGAAAATTATTTTTTGCACATGCAAAACAAGATGTGGAGCATCTTGTGGGTGCAGGAAAAGTGGATTAAACTGCACTGCAGCTTGCTTAGAATGCAAAGGTGACAGCTGTACTAATCCTTTACCTACAATCTACCTCAACGAGATCGACGACGACAATAATGAACAATAATGTATATAGTTATTGATAATTTTTTGTTGTAAATCATTATTTTTTGCAAAAATCTAATAAATTAACACTAAAGTTACTTTGCAAACATAATTCATTACATATAAAATTAAAAACTTTACTGTAAACATTTTTTTCCCATTCGCCTCTCATTTTTCAGTAAATGGTTGTTAAAACTTGTTGTAATCGAGATCGGCCAATTTTTTTTTTAACTTTTTTATTTGAGGTTTTAATAATGCAGTCAAACACTTGTTATACGGATTCATTGACTGTCCCTGGGTTCCGAGATTTTACTATTTTTATGCCTTATGGCGCTCCACTATTAGGTAATAATACTAGTAGGTATAAATTAGAGAAAATTGTAATTTCTATTTAGTTTGGTTAATTCCTTGAAGATGACAACTTAGAGTTGTTGAAACGGCGTTGAGTGTTTAAAATAAAGGTTTGGTGTTAGGGTGCAACACTAAGTTTTTACATCCTGTTGAGTATCAACAGACGGATCATATATCTGTTTATTGTCTTATTAAAATTGCAGTACGAATGGTTCGTACAGGGTGACTCATTAATAAGAAAAAACAATATATGCATTCTCTGGCTATATTTATGGCTCACACTGTATATTATGTGAAGCATATCCAAGAAATTACTTTAATGAGATATTAATCGTGCAAAAACATCTTATGTTTTCAACGTTGTAATAAAAAAACAGAATTTTTTCAAAAGCACATGTTAGGTATTTATGAAATACCCTGTAATCCAGCAAAATTTAGGGCAATAGTTTTGTGAAATATTTATGTCAAATAATGTACAAATCACAATTTCTTCACTAACCGGAAATAAAACACATCTGTCATGTGAAATCTGATATTAAAAACGCGGCATTTTCGATTTTTAACATCCTGTATCTCGAAAACTAGTCATAGAATTTGTTTGAGCCCATGGACTCTTTTTGTCAGAACATCAACTTCTACAACACCAAAATTTCAAACAATTTGACGGAAGTCCTTTTTCCATAAGAAAGGTGCCTGGTCCTTTACGGATAACATAATTTAGAATTTTGCTAATTTTTGTGACTTGTCTTACTTCCATTCTTACTGTTTTATTTGAATTCATTTCATTCCGCTTGAATATTTGAAATTGCAACTACAAATTAAGGTACTGTACACGGTTACAAAATCCGAAATTTTCGCAATAATTCCTTGTTTCTAAACACTTTGATTTCTACATGTCTCACAGCTTATATTATGACGACTGACTATCAACAAGTATTAGTAATTTTACACATCAAAAATAAACTTCGCGGCAGGACAGCCGAACTAATAAATTCTCTCAACCCGACTCAATTACCCGAGATTCAGACATTTTTAGAAAACCACTTTGGAGATCCTAGAGATCTCTCAGCCTTAATTCAAACCTTGAGCGTATGAGATAATTAACTACTGAATCTCCTCTAAAATTTTCAGCTCGGTTACAAAACTATCAAACAAAATTGCGCGTTGCTGGTAACATACAAATATTAACTAATAAAGGAAATACAAGCACAAGTATATCTTATTGAATCCATGGCCTTAAATAGCCTTCTAATAGGTTGAGAGCCGAAGTTAAGACAAGTAGTTCTAAAGACAACTCCAACTGCATCATTTATAAACTCAAACCCAGCGAATTTCCAGTATAGTTCTCACACAATCGAGATAAATGAAACAAAATCAAAACTTAGGACAAAACTTTTCAAATCTACGTCCTAACCCATTTGTCCAACATTCAGGCGAATTCCAGAATCTGTCATAGCTTCAGTGAACTACTCAAAATTTCCAGCCAACCAAAAACTTTCAGCATCCTCGGTCTTCGACGAGTACACAACCTCCAAGTTCAGGTCAATATAATCCTAATTAAAACTTTTTCCGCCAACAGCGAACATATCACTTAAACGATTTTTATAATTAACACGATATTAACGTATCGCAAAGTCAAATACTGATTTTGAAAGTTACTACAAATATTGCGAGTCGAGACATACTGATCACGTTTATTACTCGAAAATATAAAGCGCAAAATGTGACAACTGGATTGAAAACGGACACCAGCTTGCAACATAACCCCGGGAAATGTTAGATCTTCAAACGCCAATCCGAAATTAAAGCTAAACAGTTTCGACCCTAAATTGAACTTCCCCAAGCAGAGTTTTCTATAAGATCGCTTCTGTCCGAACAATGAAAATCACAGATCCTTCTAACACATGTACTATTGATAGATACCGGTGCTGGTCTTTCCAGTTTTGAATAAGACACCCGAACACGTTTCAAAGAGATATTTTAGGATAATGTAGGAATGCAGGGAACTACCAATAAAAATTCTTATTAATGAATCAACTATTGTTTCGTTATACAATATACGCATAAAGTATATATATGTAACCTCGATATAGAGTTGGACAGAATATTAGGTTATGACTTTCTCGAACACTACAACTGTATTATAGAATTCGACAAAAAATAACAATAATTAATATAGTCTGGAAAATTGGTATGTCTGGGTCCATATACATTATGGTACTAGGGAAATAAAGGAATCAAACAAATGGAAATTTTGTTCAAAAATTCAGATTGTTGGTGACATCTCTGTTTTTATTATAGAAACTAGTATAAACAGAAATATAGATTTATTTCGATAGCATTAATAATTGTAACCCCGGAGAGAAGATGGTCAATCATGTTTAAATCGTAATCGAATAAACCGAAGGAAAATCTAAATTGAGTTGTGTATTTAAAATCTTTTGATTTTTATATGATCTCAAAATTTTAAGTTGTACTAAATTGTTAAGGTACAATCCCTTATTAGCTCGGTGTAAAATCTTAATCCCATTTGTCTCATCAAAACTGTGTCGGTTATCTCGTAGATGTTTTGCAAAATGTGAGAAACCAGAAGAGTTTTGGTTTAGACATATAAGATGTTCTTTTAATCTTATCTTGAAACATCTGTATAGATATGTATGTATTCATTATTCAAAGATTGGGGTTTGGACCTTTATTTCCATGGTACCATAAATAATTAGTAACTAATTTGAAGACACATCCGCTACATAAAGTAAGAGATGATATGATCAACTCTAGTGCATCTAAACAATGCTTCAAAACTTATACTTCCATTGATACTTACTATTTCAACTGAACCCCGTACAGAATAAATTTACCTCGAAGGTGACCACTTATCATTCACGTTTACTTACCACCTTATAACTAAAGAAGGCGTAAAACCCAGCTCATCAAAAGGAGAGTGTATTTTAAATTCTCTACAACCATAGAACCTTAAAGACATACAATCTTATTTAGGGTTTGCTGGTGACTACCATAGGTTCATTTCTAACTTTGGGAATATTTCGAAACCTCTGGCAAAACTACTACAAAAAGACTGTAACGAGTGAATTGCCGTTCTCCCTGTTACATTGATATTTACTAATATTAGTCGCATTAATAAATTACCTTTTATATTTTTCAAATCACTTTCCTAATTATATCGTTTTCTGAACTGAGTTCTACCGAAATAAACCAGTGTTCTTACCTTAATGAATAAACACATAAGTAAATGCTCCATTTTAGTCGCTTACGCAATTGCTTTTCCGCTTTTAATTGCTAAATAACAGTTAATTCAGTTGAAAATTATTCCAAGTCCAACTCTGTCCCTATGATTTAGCGCGATAAATATATTGACCGAACGAACATCACGTGCTATTTCGAAGTAACTTCCATTCAAACTGGAAATACTAATTTAATATATTTTTTTGGAAAGAAAGAAACTGTCATTAATAAAATTTTTTCTACGATTTTGTTAATAAAATTTTGCTTTGTTCTTTTATCGAAATTATCTTGTATTAGTTCCTTTATTGACCAACTATTGATTTATATTTGTGCTTTCACGCTCAATAAAATTTGAAATTAAACATGTCATTTCCTTACTTCTTTCATTGTACAAGTGGGAGAAATGTTTGTCGAATCAAGCAGATTTCTCTCTCTTCTGTTCCGACCACCGGAAAGGGACAACACGTAAGCGCATTTCGTTCTGAGATATTATTTTTTTTCTTGGGAAAAATCATTCTTTATCGTAAATATATCAGCTAGAATTTGCTTAATTTATTGATTTTCTTATTACCGTATCTTTGATTGCAATTGAGCAGATTCAGCTTATCGTTATAGTGTGATCTATATAATGATTTTTTTATAGTTTTTTTTTATCGGCTATAGTTCATATTTTATCGTATTTATTAATAATTTTGGAAATAAATCTTGGGTGAATCTGGTTTCATATTCATCTTAATATCCATATACCGCGTTTTATTGCAACGATAAATCGTTGGGACTTATCTGCGTGGTTCATTAGTTTTTTTTGTAATTTTTTGCTTTGCATCTGCAACGTAGTTGGCGTGGGTAAGCCATCGTTAGTTACTAGAGATTTTAAACTTATTGTGATAAACAAAATAAAGGAAAAGGGAACAATTATTGCTAGCCTCTTTTGCATTTTTAGGTATTGGTGAATCTGGAGTGGAGAGTTTGATAGACAATATCTACAAAAATTCAGGAAAGGACAAATTGATCCACTAGACGAAATCTCCTGTGAGCCTAATTTTAGTAGCTGACGAAGCTTCCCAACTAGGTTAGACTGCGACTAAGGATGATCATGTGAGTGGCTTAAAAATTTCGGTTTTTTATTTTGTTCAGTATTTCATATATATTTCTATTTTATTGAATTTTATTTATATATAGATATACCAGTAAATATATTAATATTTTTTTGAGTCACTCGCTGGTCTTTCATTATTCATTGGCCCAGATTTGGTTGCTTGTCTGTTCGGTTATAGATAAATCACACAGTAATTTTTTTCCTTTCTCTAAGTTTGCAGTAGAGAGCCAAATAGGTTCTGGGCTAAAGCATTTGGCAACGTCTAGTTTTCTTTATTTTATTTGTTTAACTTGGGGGGCATGTATATGACCGGATTTCACTTCTGATTTTATATATATTGTTACGAAATGTACCCTCAGTACGACAACAATCGCTTTGGGATAAAAAATGGTTCTCGAAATGACTCGACAGCTGTAGGAGTGATGACTGATTTTACTGGAGAATTCGACGCTGGTTTAATAAAGGAAGCAGGCCAAGATCGCGAGTTCAGTTGGTGGAGCGAAGAGCTTATATGTAAAATTGTTATTGTGATATTTGAATCAGCTGTTGTATATTCGATGTAAATAAAAGTTCTAGAAAAGTGAAAGTGAATATTAGTTTTATAATATGAAATTGAACCCACGGACTATATTACAATTTGGTGATCAGAAGTAAAGGATTAAGTGAAGTTAAAATCGTAATTGGATTTATGGTACCCCGAAGAATGAAAAAAATGGACGAAACTACTAAAAAAATAGTCAAGCAGGTTACGGAGGGACTAGAAGAAAAAATAGTCCAGATTCTAGAAAAACGTCACAAGAAGGAAAAACAACATCAAGAAGGAATTCAACAAAGGTTAGTAAAATCTTTTGATGAAAAACGTAAAATAGAATTAGAAATTCTTGTCACTACGATGAAAAGCGAACAACAAAATCTTGTTTCCACGATGGAAGAAAAACAACAAAATCTTGTTTCCACGATGAAAAGTGAACAACATAATTTAATTGAAGGATTGTTTTCGAAATTTGAACAAAAACAAGATCACATTGAATTAAAACGACAAAATGATTTTAAAGTATTTGAAGAGAAACAAAATTAAATTGAATTAAAACGACACGAAACTGAAGAGAAAAGACAACTGCAATTTGAACAATTAATGAAGATAGTAGCACAAGTTAATGAAACAGTTAATGACAGAATGCAAATAGTTGAGTCAGACATAAAAGAAATAAATGATGACATTAAGACCATAAAAAATACGGTGGATACTCTTGAAACCAAAGTAGATGAACTCGATTCCATCCAAAGCCAGGTAAAAGTTGAAATCAGTGCCATCCAAAACAAGATAGAAACAGAAATCAAAACAATGCAACATTACTTACAGCGAGGAAAATACCAGCACACCGTGAGTAACAAAGGTTCCTGTAGTAAACCACCCACATTCGACGGCAGTTCATCTTGGCCTATGTATAAACGGCAATTTGAGGCAGTGGCTACAGTTTCTGGATGGAATAATCAAGAAAAATCTACCTCTCTGGTAATTTCGTTAAGAGGTCCGGCCCTAGAACTCCTCCAAAGCATTCCAGTCGATAAACAAGGCAATTTTGACAAGATCATCGCCGTCCTGGACAAATGATACGACAATCAATCCTTAAGCCAGGTATACCAAGTCCAACTGAGTGGAAAAAATCCGGTGAAAGCCTCCAAAATTCGAAGCAGAGATTAGACGGTTAGTTCACTTGTCCTATCAAGACCTGCCACAGGGAACGAAAGACCAGTTGGCCACACAGAGTTTCATAAACGGCATCAGAAATGTGGAAGTACAACGAAACCTAAGACTAACTGGCGCCAAGAAAAGTAATGAAGCTCTACTTCGGGCTTTGGAAGTAGTGGCCCTCATGGACATGTCCAAGCCGAGGGTCCGAGCAGTTTCCTTTAACCAGGAAGAATCATCACCATTTCAAGCGCTGCTGGCTGGTCTGAACAAAATATTAGAACGGTCACAAAGAACTGGCACCAGAGGTGCATGTTACCGCTGCGCACGGACAGGACACTTCCAACGTGATTGTCGAGTGAGGCCACCTGAACGATCAAAGGTAACCAACAGCCACATGTCCAGGGATCGTCAGCCAGTCAGCATAAAGGGGCTCCCAAAATGTTATCCATTCGGGGATTTTGCCGAGATAGCGGCAGCCTAGTCATCAGAGGCACCATCAATGGGCGAGCAGTTACCATCACCATCGATACCGGCGCCGCTGTGTCCTTTGCCAAGTCCAGGGTCTTGAGAGCATCAAAAATTCGGCCAGTTACCAATAACATCCAGCTCAGAACAGTCACCGGCGAGTCCATGTCAATACAGGGTGAGGCAGATGTCGTGCTACAGATAGGGGACAAGCTGATCCGGCATAGGGTCCTGGTAGCGAATATTGAGGACGATTTTATACTAGGAATGGATCTAATTAGCCAGCATGGATTTATGTTCGACCTGAGATATGATGTTCTTCGGTTCCTAAATGAGCAATTTGTATTGACACGGCCCATTAACAGTTCAGTCACCTCCATAAAAATTGTGGCAAAGTCTTCAGCTAGAATTCCCGGTCGAACGGAACAGATTATTCATGGGCAGCTAGATAGCAATCCTGGGAGCTGCGTTGGAATGGTGGAGCCCGTACACTCAGCGCATGACTACTTGGTTGGACGGGCTATAGTTAAAACCGGATGAGATATACCAATCAGAGTCCTGAATTTGACCAACAACAACATCAGAATTACCAATGGTCAAGAGATAGCTTGTTTCGAGCCAGTAAAGACCATCATCAATTGCGAAGAAGAGTACCAGACTTCGGTGAAGGAGACATGGCCCGATAAAGAGTTATTACAACAGTTTGCTGACCATTTGACACACTTGACACCAGAGAACCAGAAGAAAGCCAAGCAATTTATCACAAAGCACTACAAACAGTAAAAATGGAACCACCGGTAGCACCAACATCATCCAGCATCGAATAGATACCGGAAAGGCTCAACCCATCAGAATACCACCTAGACGACTACCATTGGGGCAACAACAGGCAGTCGAGGAAAACATCGAGTCCATGTGTTACAAAATGGAGTTATTGAGCCATCCATCAGCCCATGGTCTGCTCCCGTCGTGCTAGTTAAAAAGAAGAATGGAACCACCCGATTTTGTGTGGATTACAGAAAGCTGAATGACGTCACGAAGAAAAACAGCTATCCACTACCCCGAATCGATGACACTTTGACCACACTAGCAGGCTCCCTTTGGTTCTCCACACTAGACCTAAAAAGTGGATATTTGCAGGTTGGTCTACACTCAAACGACAGAGAGAAGACAGCGTTCTCCACAAGTAAAGGCTGTTTCAGTTCCTGGTCATGCCCTTTGGGCTATGTAATGCACCCGCTACATTTGATAGGCTAATGGAGTATGTACAGAGCGGGTTAACATGGAGGACGTGCTTAGTATACCTCGCCGACATTCTAGTCATGGGTCAGACATTCGACGACCATCTGAAGAACCTGGACGAAGTATTCTCCAGAATTAATAATGCCAACCTGAGACTCAATCCGAAGAAGTGTTCCTTGTTCCAAAAAGAAGTAGAGTTTTTGGGCCACGTAGTGTCCGAGTCAGGAATCCGCACCAACGAAGACAAGATAGAAGCCATCCGTGATTGGCCAGTTCCAAGAGACAAACATGAACTCCGAAGCTTCTTGGGCCTCTGTTCATACTACCGGCGTTTTGTTGAGGGATTTGCCACCATCGCCGCCCCTCTACATAGGCAGACCACTGAGAAAGAGACCTTCCATTGGAATCAGGATTGCGAATCATCATTCAGGCGACTGAAGGCAGCACTATGTTCCAGCCCAATCCTAGCCTTTCCTACACAGTCCGGCAAGTTCATCTTAGACACCGATGGCAGCAACACAGGTTTGGAGGCCGTCCTATCCCAGGTGCAAGATGGTGAAGAGAGAGTGATCGAATATTACAGCCGTGGATTCTCGAAACCGGAAAGAAATTATTGCGTCACCAGAAAAGAACTTTTTGTAATAATAAGAGCTGTAGACTATTTCCACAAATACCTCTATGGTCGTCATTTTTTAATCCGAACAGATCATGCGGCACTCAAATGACTGCTGGACATGAAGACACCGGAAGGACAACTGGTCAGATGGATGGAGAAATTACAGCAATACGATTTCAAGGTGGAACACCGTGCCGGCCGTTTGCACAATAATGCCGATGCCCTATCCAGAAAACCCTGTAGAGCGGAATGCGGACATTGTCTGAAGACGGAACAGCGAGAGGGTATCTCCATCAGGCAGATCCCAGTGCAGGCCAATGAAGACTGGACAACGGAACAGTGCATCCAGGACCAAATGGCTGATCCAGACATCGAACTAATCCTGTCACTCAAAACGAGAGGGGCACCTAGGCCCCGATGGGACGAGTAGACAATGGACGAGAAACCAAGTCCCAGCTAGTAGTACCGAAGAAACATGTACCAGCCATCCTGACCGAAGTACATGATGGAATTACCGGAGGCCACCTGGGCATGACAAAGTTCGCCAGCGGTACTACTGGGTGAATTACTTCGAAGACGCCAGAGCTTGGTGCCGCAAATGTGCTATCTGTTCAGCCAGTAAGGGCCCGAAGACCCGGACCAAGGGCAGAATGCAGCAGTACAATGTGGGCGTCCCATTTGAAAGAATTGCCATCGATGTCGCCGGTCCGTTTCCCGAGTCTGAGAGGGGGAACAAATACATTCTGGTCGCAATGGATTACTTCAGAAAATGGCCTGAGGCATATGCGATACCCAACCAAGAGGCAACCACGGTAGCGACGGTGCTAGTAGAACAACTATTCAGCAGGTTTGGCGTCCCGATGGAATTACATTCAGACCAGGGGCGTAACTTCGAATCGAATGTATTCCAGAAGGTCTGCACGATGTAGGGGATCAGGAAAACGAGAACAACACCATTACACCCACAGTCAGACGGAATGGTGGAAAGATTAAACAGGATCTTGGAACAACACCTATCCAAGGTCGTCAGCAATAACCAGCGTGATTGGGATGAGCATATTCCCCTATTCCTGTTGGCATATCGCTCTGCTGTACATAATAGTGCAGGCTTGACCCCAGCCAGGGTCCTATTCGGAAAGGAGCTGCGATTACCCTGCGATTTGGCATTTGGCTCCCCCGAAGAACCTCCCCAAGACATCGACGATTATGCCGACTAGCTCCGACATAACATGCTGGCAATACACGAATTAGCCCGAAAGCAGATTTTGGCCACCAGTGACAGGATGAAGACGCGATACGACCTCAAGGCCAATTCAGTCGTGTTCCAGGAGAGGGACAAAGTCTGGCTGTACAACCCCCAACGGAGCAAGGGTAAATCCCCAAAGCTTACACCCGCCTGGGATGGTCCATACGAGGTGGTCAAGAGGCTGAATGACGTCGTCTACCGGATCCGTCGAAACCCCAAGGCTAAATTGAAGGTGGTTCACTTAGATCGACTCGCTCCCTACCAGGGAGAGGATGTTTCTGATCGGGACGATCACTATTAAAGGGGGGCAGTGTTACGAAATGTACCCAAAGCCGACCCTCTTTCATTTCAGTACGACAACAATCGCTTTGAGATAAAAAATGGTTCTCGAAATGACTCGACAGCTGTAGGAGTGATGACTGATTTTACTGGAGAATTCGACGCTGGTTTTATAAAGGAAGCAGGCCACGATCGCGAGTTCAGTTAGTGGAGCGAAGAAATTATATGTAAAATTGTTATTGTGATATTTGAATCAGCTGTTGTATATTCGTTGTAAATAAAAGTTCTAGAAAAGTGAAGGTGAATATTAATTTTATAATTTTAAATTGAACCCATATAAAGCATATATATATATATATATATATATATATATATATATATAGATGCAATAAACATTTTTATCGTTTATTACCTTATAATTATTAAAGTACCGTACATTGATATTAATATAGAGTACTGAGTTTACCCATCATCTCGGCGGAAATTCACTTTCGTCAGTTGTCGAACGTTTTGTCGGATTAGAAGGCACATGATTAGATCTTGAATTTTAAGTTTTTATATTTCATTTACCGTTATCTGCAAACACCTTATAGACTCTCAAACGTAATTGTTATATATCTAATTTACCGTTAATTTTAACTTGTAATTTAATTTAATAATTGATTTGTGATTTAAATCTAAATTAGTTTGAAACTATAACTAACAGTTGCAATCTACCTTAAGTCTTATCGTTATCTACTTTTACTTAGAATTTGAAGCGTTTCCAATTTACTTTTATTAGTTAAAGTATTTTTCATTCATTTTGTTAGTATTCAAATAGTTAATTTAGGGTGAAGAAGTTAGGGAAAACTAAGGTAGGGTGCCTCACCTCATACACGTGCCGAATCGATCCTATAGAGCATATACTAGTCAGGGGGAAAATTCAGTATCTATACTCTAAGGGCTATTACTAATTGGCCAATAACTTTTTCAAGCATGTTATCAATCGGGGCTAAGAGTGCCCAGATACGTAACCACTAGTCTCAGATGAAAGGAATAGAACTCTGGAAGTACTCCTTATATTGACTTGTCCTCTGGTAGGACAGTGGCAACTCCTGGCCGAGTTATTGGAACCCCGGGTGCTGGTTGGCATATAGCTCCATGATCAGGACCTTGAACAGCAGATCAACCAAAACGGAAGGGCATTCCTACCGAGGGTATTGTAAGGCAAGAATTTTATAGATTATTTGCTTTGTAACTTCACTCTAACAAATTTTTATATATACCTAGATTGTTTAAATTTCGTGATTTGCTACTGACTTAAATCTATAGAAAATATTGTTAATTTAAAATAAAATTAAATTGTAAATTTTCGTTATCTTGTCGTTTTTGTGAACTGTGTATATCCATTGGCCTGGCGCCCTTGTATAGTCCTTCTGCCAATTGAACAAAGAATTCACGCCCACTGGGTACTAACTGAGCAGCCAATCGGCACAATATTGCCAAGACAGGTGAGAGGGATGTGTATTGCCTAACCAACAATATATACATATATATATATATATATATATATATATATATATATATAGCTTGTTAGCTTACAAGACCAACCATTTGATTTTAACGAAGAGAGTGTAAAATTCTTCAATGGACTAAAACGCACATTGACTTCCACAGCTCCATTTATTTACCCAAACTTTGACTAACAGTTTATATTGACTACAGACGCCAGCGCTTTTGCTATCGCCGCCGTTTTATCTCAAGGGCCAATAGGTAAGAATTTACCTATTGAATATGCGTGTAGGACCCTCTGTAAAGCCGAAACTAACTGTACCATTGAGTACTTTTGACAGACCATCGCCCGTTAACATGGCTATGTTCCATAAAGGTCCCCGGAAGTAGACTCAAAAGCTAGAAGAATACGACTATGAAATTATTTACAAGCCTGGTATAGTTAACAATAACGCTGACGTTTTACCACTGGTTAAAATAAGTCAAAATCGTAATGAACACCCTTTAAAATCCTACCCCTGATGACAAATTCGAAGACGACAGTCCTGAACCCAAACAAAATGAAATATCTCTAGAAACCATTCGAAGATAATTTGGAAGTATTCTTTGATTTTGAAACATTTCAAATTAACTTATTGGCCAGCAAAACAGTTAAGTAGAAGGCAATACTTCATAGTCTATCTTCCAAACAATCCTGAAATCGTAAATGAAGTCCTTTCTGTATCAGTATACAAAAATCAAGATAGCTATCTCCATTCGAAACATGGAGAACAAAATCCAATTTTAAAGATGCTCTCTTTCAATTTGGCTGAAAAGGATATCAATTGAAAAATTTGCTAAAACGTCATAAAATCCTCTGGATAAGAAGAAATTCTTGAACTATATCATAAAGTAAAAAATAACTTAGACCGCGGCAGTACCGAAACCGTTCGTTTACAAGTTTCACAAAAGACATGGAAAATTTCATTAAAATGAATTTTGCCATTTGAGGTATTAAAATATTCGTTCCTAATTCAAAATGGGGGCTCCAATATGGCGGCTAGAAATTGTAAAAATTTAACTGTAAAGTATAAAAAAATTCTGAAAAGAAAATACACAACCTATTGGGCCGTTTTTTTGGCTGAAATTGAACCAGAAGGATACACTCTAATAGCTGGTGTGATGAGATGACAAAACTCATCGTGGCAGTAAAAAATTCAATATAGCGTATTCTTTAATCTATCACTTGAAATTCTGAGCATGTCTTCATAACCAGGAACCCCAAAACTGCTTAGTTATTAAATTTTCGGTTAATAAGTTGATTTGTGGAATTGTTGTCCGCCATCTTGGATCCGCCATCCTGGATTTTGTATACCCGACCTCGGATTCGTGATCAGCGACCTCAAACCTCAAGATTTGGTACATGGGGGTACCAAATTTGGAAGAAATTAGCTGGTTTTTGAAAATACCTCCACCATATTTTTAACCGCTATCATGGATTTTGTCATGTCATCCAATAGGTTGCGTATTTTCTTTTCTAAAACCAGGTGATCCGTTTAACGTGAACCGACCCATATATATATATATATATATATATATATATATATATATATATATTTGTTTTTAAGTTTTCGCGGGCACTAAATGGCTTCTAGTTACTCGAATACATTATATGCAGCAAATTATGTTATCTACATATTTTTTTAAAAAAGGGATGTTAAAATTTAATTTGGGTAAGCAGTCATTGACTAAATCGTCCATTACATATTGAGAAATTATGGGTGATAGTTTGGAGCCCATTGGAGACCCAAAAATTTGTTTGAAGTATTGATTTTGAAAAGAAAATACGGTTGTATCAAAAACGAACTTTGTGAGTTTGATACAACTGTATTTTACTAAGACTTAGTATTCGAGTAACTAGAAGCGAACGCAGAAGGCTACGAGAATTATGCGAACCGACCTGAAGAGGGCAGATGTGACTCTGCCGAAAAGTCGTTATTTTACCATCGATCCCGTCAGGGATCAGTTATCAACTACGCGGATGAATTCCCGGAAACCACCGAAGACACACACACACACACACACACACACACACAAAGAAGGTTGGCAGAACATCGGGCAAACCACCCAGGGAACAACAAGTAGGGTGGTCAATTCAGAAGCGGAGAGAAACAATGGATTAAAATCCAAGTTTAAACCGCAGACCAAAAACCAACCTGCAAACCAGTCGACTGACTGGCAAGTGGTAAAGAGGAAAAAGGCCCCGAGGACCAATAAGCAAAAACCAACGCCACATTGTACGCTGCTTATAAAGAAAGGCGAGAAGAGCTCCCATGCAGATATCTTGCGAGGTATCAAGAATGATCCCACCTTGCAGGATATAGGCAAAAAAGTCAATAAGATCCGACGAACAGCTAAGGGAGATCTACTTTTGTTATTCGCGAAGGCAGACGCTCAGGAGATGGAGCGCTATTGTAACGCCATCAAGAATAAGCTCCCAAGCGGGGCCACTGTACAATCTCGAATACCGCAAATCGAGATTGAAATTAAAGACCTGGACGAGATCAGTACCAAGGAAGAGGTAGTAAACCTGCTCAAAGATAATATCGACGGCCTGGCAGAGATCACTGAGGAGGCAGTGAAATCACTTCGACGGGCATATAGATCAACACAAACGGCAGTTGTTTGTCTCCCAGAGGTCCAGGCCAAGAAAGCCATCGCACTTGGAAAGCTGAAACTTGCGTGGGGCACAGTACGTGTTCGCGAGAGGATCAGCCTTCGACGGTGCTTCAAATGCTGGCACTTTGGGCACAACGCCCAGGCGTGCAGAGGCAAGACTGACCGAAGCAGTTGTTGTCACAGATGCGAAGGCGCTGGTCACAATGCCTCGGCTTGTCAACAACCTGCCAAGTGCTTACTCTGCAAAGAGAAAGATAGTAGGTCAGACTGCCGGCACGTTGCGGGTAGTTGGAAATGTCCGATCTACCAACAGGCGATGAGAGCAGCACAAGCCCGTAAATGAAAGTACTGCAACTCAACCTCAACCATTGCCAAGCAGCCCAAGACCTACTGGTACAGCGGGTGCGGGAATTGGATTGCGACGTAGCCATAATCTGCGAGCAGTACAAAAACTTCGACACCCTGTCCTGGGTAAATGACACAACGGACAGAGCAGCGATATGGGCTTGCGGTAAACTTCCGTTCCAACAACTCCCAAATACCCCCGAACCATGGCTTGTGAGAGCCAAAGTGGGAGGGGTTCACTTCTATAGCTGCTATGCACCTCCTAGTGCACAGCTCGAGGAGTTCGAGTTATTCTTGGACACCTTGGCGGAGGATGTACGGAAGCGTGAATCGGTCGCCATCGCAGGAGATTTCAACGCCTGGGCAATTGACTGGGGATGCCGGGGAACGAGCGCGAGAGGACGAGCTCTCCTTGAGACCATGTCTTCGCTCAAACTGGTACTTCTCAACACAGGAGCCGTAAGCACATATCGCAAAGGCACAGCCAGCTCCATTATCGATGTGACATTCGTTAGCAGCAACCTAATTAAAGGGGGCTGTGAGTGGCGGGTCGATGAGGAGTTTACTAATAGCGACCACCAAGCTATTATATGGGAAACCAACACCACTCCCAAACGAAAATTTTGTGTCAGTCGTGCGAGGTCACAGCCAGTCGGTTGGAACAAAAATGCTTTCGATGCTGATTCATTCGCCTTGGTTATGGAGCAGGAACCATTGTCAACAGCAACAAGCGCAGAAGCCACTGCCAAAGAGGTAATGACAAGCGTTGTCAAGTCCTGCGATGCTTCCATGCCAAGGAGACGGCAGAACAACAGCCGCCCACCAGTTTACTGGTGGAACGACACGATCTCACAACACCGACGAGAGTGTCTCAAAGCACGAAGGCTGCATCAACGAGCACGGAGACGCTACAGGGTCACAACAGAAGAACTAAGGCTCGACTATGAGATCAAAAGACAACAACTACGAAGAGCCATTCTCTCAAGCAAGAGATCCTACTGGAAGGAGTTGTGTGACGAAGTTAATCAAGATCCATGGGAAAACCGTATAAAATCGTGATGCATAAAATTAAGTAAGGCCCCTCCCATGACATCAACGAACTGCCCCGAATCATTGCACCGCATTGTCACTCACTTGTTTCCTGCGAAGCCTGAGCTACCCGCTAATCCTTCGTGGCAGGTGAGGGACGAAGATATACCATCAGTGACTATGAGTGAGCTGATGGGCGCGTGCAACCGACTCCAAAACGGTAAGGCTCCCGGTCCAGATGGCATACCTAACATCGCACTAAAATGCGCCATAGCCAATAGGCCTGACATGTTTCTACACATGTATGAGACCTGCCTAAAGCAGGGGGTTTTCCCGACTAAGTGGAAAAAGCAGAGGCTTGTGCTCCTCCCTAAAGGGGGAAAGAAACCTCCCGACGAACCGTCATCATATCGTCCCCTCTGTATGTTGGACTCTGCGGGAAAACTCCTTGAAAGGATAATAGCAGATAGGCTGGAGCCCTACGTTGAGCCGAAACTTTCCACCAACCAATTCGGGTTCAGAAAGGAGAGATCAACCATCGATGCCGTGACACTCGTTACCAACATCGCCAGAGAGGCTATCTCGGGAAAGAGATGGAGAAGAGGTGGAAAAAAGTACTGTCTAATAGCCACCCTGGATATCAAGAACGCCTTTAACTCGGCCCGCTGGGACCGCATTTTGGAGGCTCTTGCCAGGATGGAAGTTCCGCAGTACTTGCGCAGAATGGTTTCAGCCTATTTCAAGGACCGCATCTTGTTGTACCAAACTGAAAATGGGCAAGTATACTATAAGATCACAGGAGGTGTACCTCAGGGCTCTGTTCTTGGCCCCCTCTTATGGAACGTAATGTACAACGACCTGCTCCTGCTCGGTCTGCCTGAGGGCGTCAGGCTAGTGGCATTCGCCGATGATGTGGCATTGATCATAGTGCGCAAGCACATAGAGGAGATACAAACAACCTTCTCATTCGCTATAGCCACAATTCAGCATTGGATGCTCGCAGCGGACTTGAGTTTAGCAGAACAAAAGACCGAAACACTTCTTGTTTGCAGTCGAAAGGCAAGGGAAACCATCACCCTCAAAATAGGCGACTCCTACATACAGTCGCAGCCCTTCATCAGCTATTTGGGGGTGCTCCTGGACACACGGCTCAGCTTCAAAGAGCACATAATCGCGGCCAGCAAGAAAGCAGCTGGGGTACAGGGGGCATTATCTAGAATAATGCCGAATGTCGGAGGCCCTAGACAGATAAGAAGACAGCTACTGGCAACAGTAACTACTTCTGTTTTGTTGTACGGGGCACCGGTATGGGAGAAATCGCTCGAGCTACCATCGTACCGCCGGAAAATGAAATCAGTCCAGCGGCTCTCAGCGATTCGAGTGACATCATCCTACCGCACTGTGTCTTACGAGGCGGTGAGTGTGATTGCCTCTACCCTACCAATCGACATCCTGGCTGCAGAAAGGGGACGGCTTTATCGCAGAAAGTTAGAGAAAGACCAACCGACAGGAATCAGCGATGAAAGAGCCATGAGTCTAGGGCAATGGCAGGAGAGGTGGGACAGCTCTACTAAAGGAAGGTGGACATATCGATTGATACCTGACATCAGTCGTTGGGTCAACCGCCAGCATGGGGAGGTTGGGTTCTACATCACTCAACTCCTGACTGGACATGGATGCTTTCGAGCATACCTGCACAGGTTCAGGAGGGCAAACTCCCCAAACTGCCCACACTGTACGGACGTGATAGAGGACGCGGAACACGTGTTCTTCTCCTGCCCACGGTTTCAGGATCAACGTGCTGAAGTGGAGAGGATTCTGGAGACTAATATCGTTCCAGAACAATTAGTAGAAGCCATGCTGAAGGGCCCCCAAGCCTGGAACTTGGTATCAGATTACGCGGAGACTATCCTCAAAGAACTCCGCAATACGTTCGAGGAGTAGGCTTTAGAGGCTTTCAATGTAAGAGCAGTAAACATCTGCAATGAACCACCCTTGCGAAGTAGTATTGACTAAGAGTGCCGCAGGGGACCATGGTTGTAGGAGAAAGAGGTTAGGGTTTTAGCGGGTATACGGTATACTGGTTTCAATGCAACGATATACTCTTGCTTTGAAGTCATTGCATCGGGAGTCCCGCACGACGGCCAGCACCTGCTAGCTAAGTACGGAATGTATTTCCCCCCTCTTCGGATAAATATATATATATATATATATATATATATATATATATATATATTATTTTGGATAAGATCCCACTACTTTTTGAGCCCCTTTACTTTGGGTGCCAATTTATTTTGAATTTATTATATTTATAATTATTAATCTTTATTTTGTATTATTATTTATATATATATATATTAATTTATTATTTTAGAAACTTTATTTGATTTATTTAAATTCTCAGGGTTTATTTTTTACATATAGCATGCATGCTCCTATCTCAAGGTGGTTCAACAGGTTCTAATATTTAAAATCAATACTTACATTTTTCTTTTCCTTATAACTGCTCTGCTTCTGTGTTCTTTCACTTGTTCAACACTATTACTCATTTTTATTAAAAAACCTCTTTAACTTTTAACTTTTTCCTGAATTTAATTTAAAATTTTATTTTTATTGAAAAGAATCTAGATGTACTTTAGTGGTCAATGTTATTCTTGGCTCATAATAAATTCAACACAACTTTCCATTTCAAATTTCAACAACATCCTTTATTAACATAATATAAATAATTTACCAACAATTAAATAAATAAACAAATGAAATCATTCCTACCTACTAAATTTTTATGAGAAATTTCTCTTTCATGCTATCATTTTAAATCTACAATTTGTTATTATATTATCCTTTTCTAGTATTACAAATAAATAACTCAATGTTTTTTTTTATTTTCAATTTCAAACAATTATTGTTGCACTAACCTTTTTACTCCTCGTTGTGATTAATGTCCATAAGTTCCAAATCTATTTATTGTCCATTCAAAACTTTTATTTTATAAACAAATTTTTATTTTTATGGGTTCCCATTCCACTTTTACATGTTCACCATCTTGTTTAATTCTTTATCCATGTCAATTAAATTAAATTATAATTTACCAAAATCTTCTTAGTTATTATTTATCAACAACTACCATTTTTGTTGATCTGTACCAATGTTTATTTGAAATTCCCACTTAATTGTCATTTTCATCGCTACTATCAAAACGTAAGCTTTTATAGGCTTTTAAAAACAAATTCCTGCTAATTTGCGTTTAATCTGGCCCTGCACCCTGTTTGGATGAAGTTTTTAATTGTTTTGGGGCGTATTCATTTGTTTTTTGCGTTTAACAAATTCTGTCTGGCCCGTCCCCTCGCTTATTTAGCCCAAGGAAAACTCCATAAGAAACAAAAATTTTCTTTTATTCTTTTATTAAATGATGTTTTTCCTATAGTTTATTTTAAGAACTTCTTTTTTATTCTTGTCAAATTTCATTTAAATGCTTTGTTTTCTTTTTATTGGTCTTGACTTTTTCAAGGTCATTCAACTTTTCTTATCCGTTACACACATTTACCGCAAAATTTTGAATAATTGAAATTTAAGTTATAAAATTCTCTTCCTTATCATCTCTAATGTTTATTGAACAATTTTCTTTTATTTTATTCATTAATTTCAAAGTTATTTATATTTTAGTTTTCTCTGCAAGTTGTTTATATGATGATTTGCTTAATAATTTATTTTTTACTGTTGCAATTGCATGTATTTTTACTAATTAATTTTGTTTTAGGTGTCTAGCATGGATTTTAATGTTTTCCTCACAACTTACATTATTATTTTTGGAGATATATCTCAAGATATTCCTTTTCGTTACCTTGATGACTCATCCCCATTTTGAATTACCTTTTTGGACCACTTGTGAGTATTTACAGCTTTTATTAATATTAAAATTATCTTAACTCTTTCCTATATTCTACATATTTTTCCTTTCTCAAAGTCCAGATAGTTTATTTACAATTATTTCTCCTTTTTACTGTTTCGTTGGAATGGCTTGTTTTCGAAATTGAAATATAAAAGTTGTGCTGACCTTTCATTCAATAAATGGTTTTATTAAGCCTTTTATATCTTAACATCTGACTCTTAGTTGATTCTTTTCAACCCTTTATCATATATATCAAGAAAATTTGCTTTATTATTAATAAAAATTTTCCTTTATTCATTTAAATGTCCCTGATGGTTATGCAACCAACAGATTTCCTAGTGACATGCGTTTTGTCTACTTTCTGTCTTTGACTCTATTTGATATATTTCCTTTTATTTTTGTTTATGACTACTTTAATTCCATATATATATATATATATATATATATATATATATATATATATATTTGTATTTAAGTTTTCGCGGGCACTAATGTTTTTGGTGGTTTCCGGGAATTCATCCGCGTAGTTGATAACTGATCCCTACCGGGATCGATGGTAAAATGACGACGTTACGGCAGAGTCACATCTGCCCTCTTCAGGTCGGTTCGCATAATTCTCGTAGCCTTCTGCGTTCGCTTCTAGTTACTCGAATACTAAGTCTTAGTAAAATACAGTTGTATCAAACTCACAAAGTTCGTTTTTGTTACAACCGTATTTTCTTTTCAAAATCAATATTTCAAACAAATTTTTGGGTCTCCAATGGGCTCCAAACTATCACCCATAATTTCTCAATATGTAATGGACGATTTAGTCAATGACTGCTTACCCAAATTAAATTTTAACATCCCTTTTTTAAAAAAAAATATGTAGATGACATAATTTGCTGCATCCCAGCAGATGCTAAAGATTATCTATTACAAACATTCAATAATTATAACTGTCATCTACAGTTCACTTTAGAAGAAGAAGATATTAATTGCAGTATTCCATTTTTAGATACAAAAATATAATAAGGGGCTCTGATAATTACCTGAAAATAGACTGGTACCAAAAACCATTAAGTTCCGGGAGATATCTAAACTACCATTCAAATCATCCCATGAAGATGAAAATCAATTGATACCTGGGATGAAAAGAAGGATATGCCAAATCAGCCATCCTTCTCTAAGGGAAAAGAACTTACATATCCTGTATCAACTATTCATAGAAAATTCATAGCCTTCTGGTTTTCTAAAAAGAATAATCTATAATTCTCCACGGGATGTAAATATGGGTACACGACAGCAGGCGGCTTCCAGTAATAATACTCTTATCAACTCCAATAATACTACATTAATACATGTATCAATTCCATATATTCAACTAATTTCACCTAAAATTGCAAAAATTATTAACACCAACAGCAATATGCTAGTGTCTTATAAATCAGTTAAAACTGTTGCTAACATATTTACTAAAATAAAGGACAAAACACCGAATGAAAAGAAATCAAATGTAGTGTACTCTATTAATTGCAAAGACTGTCAAGCTACCTATGTTGGGCAAACATCTAGAAGCCTCAACAGCAGAATAATTTCACATAAGAGTGATATTAGGCTTGGCAAAGAAAGCTGTGCTCTTGCAATACACTGCATCAACAACAATCACACTGCCGATTTCAAAAATGCAAAAGTATTAGAACAAGAAAAAAATCTTTTCAAATGGAACTTCCTAGAGATGGTTTGCATTAATAATCAAGTCAACAACATAAATAAAAGAACGGATTTACAAAATCTTAATGTTATCTATTGTAACTTGTTAGATATTGAAGTTAAAATTTCAAAAAAGGTCACACCAAATATTTTTATAATAAGTTAATTCTCTCTTTTTAGAATATTTATGTAAGGTCTGGCATTGGTTGAAATCAAATTAAGATTATTATTATGATGCTTTCAGTTAGATATTTCTCGAATCATATCCCTTTCAAATAACTTCAAAACAAATTAATGTCAGTCAATCATGAAATATCTAACAAGAATTTTATTAAAACATCAATAGTGCAATTTAACGAATAAGACGAGTTTTATATTAGTATGGCCTTTTTTTCCTTTATTAATGTTAGTGTGAATAAGAATCTCGCTTTTAGTAAGTTTATATTCAAAAAATTTTTAACAATTCTTACTGTCATTTTATATGTAATTTTTAGTTGAACTGACGAAATAATAAGCATATTCTGAAAGCTTTTTAAAGTAATAAAGAGTATTTCTCTTTAACACCCTAGTGATATATATATATATATATATATATATATATATATATATATACTGGAAACGTTAAAATTTTTCTTAAGATTAGGGGACCACTAGGAAATATATAGAGATCAGCCCATTCCTGGCATTTAAATATATTTTTTTAATGATGTTTCAAAAAAATTTTATTTTATGTCAGAAGAGATATTGTGTTTTGTTTTTAGAATACCTAACGTTTCTGAAATGACGACATTGGTGAAAAGAGGTACAACATGGAAGCTAACCAGGATATCATTTTGTAAAATTCTATAAGCGCCTAACATATTTAGAAAGGAAGAAGAGTTCTTTACGTACGAGGATGCTTGTTCGGCTAGAGGTTAAAGGTATTTGGCTAAATACCGGGCTAATTCTTGGGTCGGGGATTGTACCGATTTGACAATGGGTCTAAGAGGAATGTCCGGCTTAAGAATCTTGGGTAGTTCGTAAATTTTGGGAATTTTAGAAGATTTTTCACGAGGAATGATGGTCTTTTTGACGTCAGGAGGAAGATGTGTTGATGATTTCCTTGGTCTTTGTCACTAAGTAAGTAGTCGGATTATTGTTAATTATTTCGTAGTCTGGAGTGTGGAGTAGAGATTTCATCTTGTGAATATAGTCCTTAGTGTTGAGAAGTACAGTCGCGTTACCTTTGTCGGCAGGAAGAATAATTATGTCACCGTTGTTACGTAATTGTTTCAATGCTTGTCTTTCGTTGAAAGTTGGGTTTGATTTTGGTGGCTTTGATGTGCGGAGTACTCTATCAATGTCTTGACGAGTATCCTCAGCCTCAATATCAGTTAGTTCAACCAAAGCTACCTCAACTTGAGAAATGATTCTTTCAGTTGGGATAGTTTTTGGCGTCACTGCGAAATTGAAACCTTTGGATAGGACGTGTAAACTGGTAGAGTCTAAGGAGAAGTCAGAAACGTTGTGGACAGTCGTCTCAGGGAGTGAGGCGACAGCAGGTTTGTGTTTTGTAATAAGTACTGTTAGTTTATGTTTTTGAGTCACTGTTTTCTTTTGAGCCATGTGTGCCGCTTTATCGCTCGAAATGCGATCAAAATTGTCCCACAGAATTGGATGAGGGTTGAAAGTATGTAATGACGAGTAGCAATGATACAAATTTCGGTTGGTTTGGTCAAGTTGATATCTGATTGAATGGATGGAATTTCGTAATAGGGCGAAACTTCTTTTGTTAGTCTGAAGTTGGTAGACAATGTAACTCGTTCCACGAAGTTTCCTTGGACTTCCATCGTCTTGAAGTGGTTGATCTTACAACGTTTCAATAGCTGTGTATCTGCTGTCATTAGGTGAATGATAGAAAATTCAGAGTATCAGTCGTATTTACATTATACCCTTAACCGGTCATGCGTCGCCGGTCATGGTCATTGGGTATTATCTGGTCCAATCAACCTGAAGGTTGGTTGCCGGTGATGCGTAGCGTCAGAGGTCGAAGAAGAGCTCTCCAAATATTTTTAATTTGGTGGCTGTGCTCGCTAATTATATTTTCGTTCGAGATTATATATGCCGTCTCTATGAATTTTCTTTTGTATCAGTGCTCTTCCTTGTGAATTGCTCTAGTCTGGTCCCAGTTGATATTATGGTATTCGGTCCATGCGTGATTAGCTAAGCCCAGACTTCTTTACCTCTGCTCTTTGAGTAGCTATGCGGTGTTCCTTAATCCTGGTGTCCAGCGGTCGCTTTGTCTCTCCAATTTAAAGATTGCCACATTCACACGGTATGCTGTATATACAGTTATTTGGTATTGCAGGTGCGTCTGGCATCGTTCTTATTCTTGACAAGGAGAAAATTGACGCCACATCACAGCAAACCACCACATCCTTATGGACTACCCAAGATACAGAAGGTTGGAGTACCTCTGAGACCGATTACAAGTTCGCGCAACTCACCAACAGCAACACTATCGAAATTCCTTCTACCAATCATCCAACCTTTGGAGGGCAAAACATCATCGCACTTCAAGGACTCAAAGCACTTTGTCAAAATCATCGGATCCATGGAACTTGAGCCAGAACATCGCTTAGTAATTTTCGACGTTAAAAACCTTTTCACGAATGCACCACTAAACGAATCTCTCAACATACTGAGACGAAACCCTGATGGAGAGGACGGAGTTGCCAATAGACTCAATCATGGACTTGCTTGAATGTTGCCTCAAAAGCTGCTACTTTCAGGAGAAGGTTCTCCCGTTATCACCACGTTATCTACACGGAATGGTTCGAAGAACATGCACTGAGGAGTTTCGAGAAGTTATGGTTGAGGTATGTCGATGACACCTTTATTATTTCTAACATGGAGAGGCAGAACAATAGGCATTCCTGGAGCACCTGCACCAATCCCAACCATCCATTAGATTCACCATGGAGATGGAAGAGAGTGGGTGCCTACTACTCAAAGAGCAGAGGTAACGAAGTATGGGCTAGCTAATCACGCATGGACCGATCACCATAATCAACTGGGACCAGGCTAGAGCAATTCACAAGGAAGAGCACTGGTACAAAAGAAAATTCATAGAGACGACATATATAGTGATGGGCATATGTGTGGAACCAAGTAAATATCTCTAGAATTATTAGAGATATCAAAATGAAAATTGGAAGGTGGATACTGCTGTAGATTGCCTTTTTGTCTCCGAAGTTTTTTACAATTTTGAACTTCCTGTTTTACCGGAAGTAATGTCAATTTTAAAATTTTAATGACAAAAATATAGGGTCTGATATTGTTTACTTCAATACCTACCAAGATATTAAAGAAAGGAAAAATTCGATGGTAGCTTAACACGGTTCAGATTTCATTTAAGCTAGATATAAACAAACCGCTCGGTAAGGATTTGTATTTCTATTGGCCAATCGGTGGCATTATACCGTCACAGCCAACAGCACTGCTTGTTCCATAGTAGAATACACGTGCGTTTGTTTAAATCAGGCGCAAATTAAATCTGAATCAAATTTAGTAGTCCATGAAATTCATTACAGAAGTGACAGTAGTTGTCAAAATAAGTTATTAGTTTTTTTTTATTTGAACGTAAAAAGATTTTATTGTTTCAATTTGATCGTAAAATGGCCGAATTAACTGAAAGGGAAAGACTAGAAATATTAATGATGATTGGGTATGGGGAGAAGAAAAGGACGCATCAAGAAGTTTGTGACCTTTTTAACATTGTTCATCCGAATACACAAACATCCCGTTCAGTAGTGACGAAAACTTTGCGAAGGTTACGACACAAGTGCAAGTAATGAAGGTGTAGTTCAAAATGTTGCTATACCTTTGGAAGAAAATCCTCACTTATCCACTACCGACCTCGCCAATATGCATGGAATTAGCCGTCGTTCATTAGGAAGGATATTAAGGCGAGAAAAATATCATCCATACAAAATTCGCCTCGTTCTAGAACTCTCCGAAGACGATTTCGGCAGACGTTTGCAATTTTGTGAAACGATGATGGATATTTGTAACAGTGATTATAATTTTATAAGATGTGTGGTATTTTCAGACGAGGCTACATTTTGTTTAAATGGTACGGTTAATGGACATAACTGCCGCTACTGGTCGCAAAGTAATCCTAATGGGGTACAAGAGGCTCATATACAAGATCCCCAAAAAAATGAACGTTTGGGCCGGCATTTATAACAACAAAATCGTGGGACTCTTCTTCCTACAAAAAACTTTAAACGGAGATAGGTATTTACAGCTCTTGGAGACACAAGTTATTCCGGCATTGGAGGTAAATGGACAATTACCAATTAATATCTGGTTTCAGCAGGATGGAGCACCACCCCATTACGCTCACATTGTTCGAGATCATTTAGATAGGACATTTCATCACAGATGGATTGAAAGAAGGGGTACTTATGAATGGCCTGTACGAAGTCCCGACCTTAATCCACTAGACTATTTTCTGTGGGGTTACTTAAAGTCTAAGGTTTATTATTTTGTCTATTCATTGGGTTTTCTCTCCTACAATTTTTTTCCTGTAACAGATAAGTATTTAAAAATTGTATATGTAGAACAAAGTGTAGTAAGGCAATTTCGTAAAATTGCCCGGATTACTGGCTGTCTGTACAGAGATTCTTCCTCACAGTTTTTCTGAGAGAAAGAGATGTCTATAAAATGATCAACCAGTATTCCTGTATATAAGTAATGTATTGTATATTGTGTAATACTTATCTGTGTATGGAGACGTTTCAACTCCGAGTCTGGAGTCGTTGTCAATCGTTTAGTGTTGTTTTCGAGGTTTTTTTCTAAAAAAATTTCGCTTTGATTTTGAATTTGATTACAACACCAAAATGATGGACCTTATTAACACAGGATCATATTCGAAGCTCAAAAAAGATCCTACGCAAAATATAGAAAAAGCCGCTAGAGACATTATAACAAAACACAAACAAGAATTCACTCCATTAGAACGAAAACACTTAACACCACACTATAGTAAACCTCCACATTTATATGGCGTTCCAAAAATACATAAAGACACAATACCAATGAGACCCATTGTAAGTTCAATAAATTCACCATTACAAAACATATCAAAATTTTTACTAAATATAATTAAACCTTACGAAAATAATCCAAACAATTTAAAAAACACTAATGATTTTTTAACAAAATTAAAAAGCATTATTATCAACAGAAAGTTTCGACATAGTTAGTCTTTTTACAAATGTACCTGTTGATAAATCATTACAAATTATAAAAAATAAATTACAACAAGATATTACCTTACACAACAAAACAAAACTAAACATTGACACAATTATGGAATTAACTGAACTTTGCTTAAGCACTACATATTTTCAATTTGAAGGAGATTTCTATACACAAGAATTTGGTATGGCCATGGGTTCTTCTTTATCTCCTATAATCAGTAATGTATTCATGACATATTTTGAAGAAAGATTCATAGGCAAATATAAAAATAAACCAAAAGTGTGGTGGAGATACGTTGATGACATTTTTGTGGTTTGGAAGTATGGTGCTGAAGAACTGCACTCATTCCTAGATTACATCAATAGTCAAGAACCCACAATAAAATTTACAATGGAGATGGAAAATTTGCATAAACTTGCTTATCTTGATGTACTTATAGATAGAACAAACAACACAATAAGTACAAGTACTTATCGAAAACCTACAAATACTAATAGATATTTGAATTTTCACTCCAACCATCCTTTAAATGTAAAGAAAGGTGTTGTAAAGTGCTTATATGATAGAGCAAACAACATATCTTCATCCACCCAAATCTTTAACAAAGAAGTCAATATTATCAAAGAACATCTACTTCAAAACGAATATCCCCAAGACTTTATAAATAAAACTATAAAACCGTTAAAATGAAAATCGCAACAACAAATCAGCACAAATAACCATCACACTAATACCAACCAAACACAAACAGACAACCAAATTATGAACATAATTCCATATATCCCAGGTGTATCGGAAAAAATTAAGCGGTTAGGAAATAAATACAGCGTTAAAACTGTTTTTAAAACAAATAATACCTTGCGCTCTATCCTCACACATACCAAACCGTTTAACGCAACCCAGAGTTCTAAAAATTGTGTGTACAGTGTTTTGTGTGACTGTGGCCATTCTTATACCGGTGAAACTTCAATACACAGATAAGTAGTACACAATATACAATACATTACATATATACAGGAATACTGGTTGATCATTTTATAGACATCTCTTTCTCTCAGAAAAACTGTGAGGAAGAATCTCTGTACACTTTGTTCTACATATACAATTTTTAAATACTTATCTGTTACAGGAAAAAATTTGGAGGAGAGAAAACCCAATGAATAGACAAAATAATTCAAGACCTCCTCAACAATCTTTTCGAAATTATCTAAGGTTTATGTTGATAGACCAAATAATTTGCAAGAATTAGCTGCAAGAATAACTCAAGACATCCAGAGAATTATACCAGAAGTAATAGCTAATGTTACTAGAGAATTTAAAAACCGACTTGCTTATTATCAAGAAGTAAACGGTGCTCAGTTTAAACATATAATACATTAAGTTTAGTTAAGTTGAGTTTCAATATTTTGAAAATCACTTAGATTTAGTTAATAATTATGATTATGTATTTCTTTAATGGATATTAGATTTTTTCTTTCCTTAATTAATTTGTATCATTGCTACTCGCTATTACATACTTTCAACCCTCATCCAATTCTGTGGGACAATTTTAATCTCATTTCAAGCGATAAAACGACACACTTCAGTCATTCCGTTCTAGTTATACAGATGTTTCAGCTGTAGACGTCAAGATGGTGTTATTTCTGTGATAAATAAAAGCAAAATTTTAACAAAAATGGATAAATTCCACCATTCTGGTCCTAGTTTTTTGAATTTTCTAGAGGTATTTCTGTCAAAAACACTGAATGAAGCATTTTTGCTAAAACAGCAAGGAGTTTATCACATTTCTCAATCCTGTTTGATCCTAAAAAATATAATGTGGAGTGTTACGCAGTACTTTGTTATCAATCTTCCGATCATTATATATTTAGATTTAAGATATTTTGATGTTTGAATATGTTTCTCAGCAACGATGATTACGTCACAGAAAAGAGCTACAGCTAGCCTCTTACCCTTTTGTTATGAGATCACAACCAGACTATCAATTGCAATACAAAACTTCTAACAATGATGGAAAATAATAAAACAAAAAATGAGTTAATCATTTCGCTTCTAGTCTGAATATTTTACAGCCATTCTGCTGAAGATGTCAAAACTTAATCGTTGAAAATGAAATAAAATGACTTGAGAAAAATGGCTAAGCTTCTAAGGATGATAGTAAAACAAAAATTAGTCCATCATTTCGGTTCTTGTTTGAATATTTTATAGGCATTCAAGTGAAAACGTCAAAATTTAATCACTGAAAACATACCAAATGATAAAAATAATCTTATCTAAAATATGTAAATTCACCAATCTGGTGATTACGCTAAGAACGCCAAAAGTTAATGGTTGAAGAACAAAAAACTCACTTATTGAAGAAAATGGTAAACTCTACCATTGTGGTCCTATTTTTGAATTTATGTCCGCTGAAAACGCCTAATAAAACATTGTGATAAAGCGCTAAAACAATTAAATTGAAGAAATTATGATTCACAAATATTTTATCAGGGAACAGGCAAGAATGGTGGATAGGGCCCTAAACATAATTATTATATCTAGCTTTATTTAAAATAAAATTTAAAAACAATACTATGTTTTACTACCATAACAGACAGTAGATAAGTACCCGAAATTTAATTCCGATTAGAACGAATGCTACAACGAACCTTGTTATCTCTGTAGCTTTCAGTTCATATAGTCAAGACCTCTTAAACGGTACATATGATATTCCTTATCCAGGGCATGTATCTTGTTATTTGAAGAAAACATAGGGCTTATGCTTATTTTTCTGTGACGTCATAAGCCATGCTCTCATTGGTCGATTTAAACTTGAACTTGCATTTTGCTTTAAATTTGTCAACAAAGCATACAATGCATATTCCACATTCCATTAGCTATCATCATGATGCTACATTGCCAAGATAATCAATTCAATCGTGTGTTTTCCCTAGGTATAGGGATTTTTCTCATCGCTGTTTAAAGAAACAATACGCACTAAGTTTGTTTTTCCGAGATGTAGGGAAATATGGAAATCTGGCAATCATGGCCCCTCTTAGCGGGCCTCCCTCCCTTTTTCTCTGACGTCATAAGTCGTGCTCTCATTGGTCGATTTAAACTTGAACTAGTATTTTGCTTTTAAATTTGTCAACACAGCATACAATGCATACATCCATATTCCATTAGCTATCATCATGATTCAAATGATGCTACATTGCCAAGAAATCAATTCAATCGTGTGTTTTCCTTAGGTCTAGGAATTTTTCTCATCGCTGTTTAAAGAACCAATGTGATTTTGCTGTTACGTCATTAGCTTCCTGTTTACATCATATATTCAAGAAAGACATCAGTATTCTGAAAACAAGGGAAAGTTAAGCGTATATCAAAATGATCCGCTCTTATTGGTTGGTGTGAACTCCAGCCCACCTACTAACCATCAGTATGTTTAACTCATACGTTTACAAAGAATGGTCCTGAATAAAGATTTAAAGTTTCCTCAACAGGACTCCGTTACATACCCGGCAACAATGTCTTTATAACATACGAAAAATATGCCACCCAAGGGTAAAGTCCTAATTCCCAAGATCTATTCAGCAACCGGGCAACGCTGACCCTCAAACATTACCATTATATTCCCAAATATATATGGTCGGTAGATTGATAAAAAGACATACAGTACCTTGCTTCCGGTTCACTTCAACAAAAAACACTTATCAATTTACAGGAGTGTGTGTCAGCCAATGGCAATGCAAAACTTCTAAGGATGGTAGTAAAATAGTAAAAGAAAAAAATGAGTCCATCATTTTGGTTCTAGTTTAAATATTTTACAGGCATTCAGCTGAAAACGTCAAAATTTAATCACTGAAAACATACCAAATGATAAAAATAATCTTATTATGGCATACAGTACGTTTCTTCCAGTTCACTTCAATAAAAAACACTGTTTAGTTATCAATGTGTTTGTCAGCCAATGGCAATGCAAAACTTCTATGGATGGTAATAAAATAGTAAAACAAAATGGGTTCATCATTTCGGTTCTAGTTTAAATATTTTACAGGCTTTCAGCTGAAAACCTCAAAATTAAATCATTGAAAACGTACCAAATGATAAAAATAATCTTATCTAAAATAGGTAAATTCCACCGATCTGGTGGTATTTTGAAAACAGCTGTTGTAATTAAATTTACCATTAGAATTATCTTGCCGGGATGTACCGTGTGAAAGTGTGGAAATTCTTTAGCATCAAAAATGATGCTATGATGATGTTTTGTTACCGAGAATCTGTCATAGCTGAAACGAGCATGCTAAAGAATAAAAGAGCGTATTGCAGTCAGCAGCAAATGTTACTGGATTATTAGTATAATATAACTAGAGACGAAATGTTGGGAAAGTTGTTAGAAATGCTGGGAATGGGACAGGTATCCACAGAAACCTTATAACAGAATGCAGATATGGAGAATGAATGCGAATCTTATAGCAAAGGGTTTTCAGTAGACATGCTGTTAGGGACATCTCAAAATATTTTTATGCGAAACAATTCGGTTGTTATAAATAATTGTAATACATTAATGAGTATTTAAATGAAAGTTGTTAGCAATGTATGTAGGATATCCTTGAAAAATTGTTAATGCAAAGATTAGTTGATGTTAATACTGCAAGCTTTAAGATATGTTTATAATGTATGGTATGACTCAAGCAACTAGATGTTTTAGATAATAAATATTTTATGCAGACCATTTTCCACTGCCAAACCCAGAAGGGTCCTGCGGCTATAGAATCTATATATAAATATCCATATAGAACGTTTACATATACATTTTATAGTCCAGGGGCTGCATAACTGGCATCGTTGAGAGTCCCCAATAATAATTAGTTTATACTGTAATATATAAAAATTATTAACAGGCCTACTATTCGTTCAAAGAATCAATACACAAATCAAATGTTCTGCTGATACCATTATCACACGCACCATCCATAAATTAATATAGGGGTGTTATTTAATGGTTCTGATAAGGTAACAGACATTCAAGCTAAGCATATTAATTCAAAACGAATATCGTAATTTGTGGCATTCATTGAAATCTTCTGTTCTTCACCTATTGACCATTTCAGAACGTCGAGAAGTAAGTCTCTCTTCTTGGGACTAGAATGCCTTCGTTTCTTCACCACTTGAGACTCTCTCTTTGATAATAGTCCTAGGACATTTTCGTAGGATGTGAGACATGTGTACATTTACCGACATAATTTTTTAAAGCCAAAAGGCACAGATGAGAAATCTGACAAAAATTTTCTTTGAAGAGATTTTGGCTGGTATCGTTTTTCTGTTGTAACTGTCACTATATTGTGTTCAGCTGTTCTACGTATTTGTTTACTAATGATTGAAATGGGTTCTTCTTCACTCAAAACCATCCGCTTAATGGCATCAAAGTTTATTAATTCCGAAGCAGCACAATTCAGAGTAATCCATTTAACCTTACAAACGGTTATATACTCTTGTGCTTTCGTTGAATAAGATTTTCTGGCCTGTTGAATGAAGCTTTACTCCATCAAGGTGAACCAAACTTTAATGTAACAGACCCTCCATGTTCAATTCTGTATCTACATGATTCAAAACAAAAAATATTTAAACCTTATGACTTTTATTTCACAGTTTTGATTTTCAACTCTTTCTACCAACAGTAATATAATTCAAAGCAAAGTGTTATTGGAAGAAGAATATTGTTACATCAAATAGTCCTTACAGTATTTCAAATGATTGATTGAAACTCTAAAATACGAATAAATTAATTTCTAATGGATACTTCTGTTTTGACAAATTATAACCTTCGCTAACCTCTTCACTCAAGGTTAAGAAAACCGCAATGAATGATAGTGATGCAGATATTAAATAAAGCACAAACATCGTATATTTTTAGAATATTTGAATGATTAATTTCTGTTTAACAATAATTTCTACTCAGTATTTTACAACATTTCTTTTTTCGATGGTGTGTTGTTGTTTGTGTGCGGTGTTGAATGGCTGCCTTTTGAACTAAATAACCTCCTCCACGGGCGAACTGAGCCTCTATGAAATCAGTACGACCGCCCATACCTGCACGTTTCATTTAGGGTGGTCCTATATCTATTTAAACTCCATTTGGTAATCGATGGCTAAACAAGCAAGTATTTCCAAACGGACATTTGGGTTTGCTTTTTCGGAAATACCTACATCGTATTTTCTTCATTTTACGAGTAGCACCTGTTTTGAGAGCAGGCAACTCATTTAGCTCCCATTTACGAAACGGTAAAATTATACTGGAATCCGCTTTGACGACTTGCAGTAATCCCAATTTAACTTCATAGTTTGGAAAAATGTGACGGACTTTGAGTTCGATATTGTATATTTGCCCTTGGTAGCAGCATCCTTGATTATGAGGCAATCATCATCGCTACGACTTCGCACCAGACGAATCGTTTGTTTACCACACATCACTCGCTTGTAGTCGTTGAAGATCGAAAACAAATGCCCCAGAGGAATGTACATATGAAAGGTGTTATCGGCGGCATTCATATAGGCTTTATGTGGAAAATTCCACCCAGCTATGAATATCTGCTTTGAACTGCTGAGATCGTAGCACAAGTATCCACGAATTGTGCTTACGAGACCAGGGTCTCTCACGGTTTCAATTTCCTTGCCGCACAACTCGTAGTTCGATGTCCCTATCGGTACATTTATAGGGGATATGACTGATGAACTAGAAACATACGGATCAGAGAGTTATATCGTGGAATTTGTCTCAGGCGGTCCCAAAAACTATGCATATATGCTTTGGTCAACGGAAGCACAAGAGTATATAACCGTTTGTAAGGTTAAAGGGATTACTCTGAATTGTGCTGCTTCGGAATTAATAAACTTTGAAGCCATTAAGCGGATGGTTTTGAGTGAAGAAGAACTCATTTCAATCATTAGTAAACAAACACCTAGAACAGCTGAACACAATGTAGTGACAGTTACAACAGAAAAACGATACCAGCCGAAATCTGTTCAAAGAAAAATTTTGTCAGATTTCTCATCTGTGCCTTTTGGCTTTAAAAAATTATGTCGGTAAATGTACACATGTCTCACATCCTACGAAAATGTCCTAGGACTATTATCAAAGAGAGAGTCTCAAGTGGTGAAGAAACGGAGGCATTCTAGTCCCAAGAAGAGAGACTTACTTCTCGGCGTTCTGAAATGGTCACTAGGTGAAGAACAGAAGATTTCAATGAATGCCACAAATTACGATATTCGTTTTGAATTAATATGCCTAGCTTGAATGTCTGTTACCTTATCAGAACCATTAAATAAGACCCCTATATTAATTTATGGATGGTGCGTGTGATAATGGTATCAGCAGAACATTTGATTTGTGTATTGATTCTTTGAACGAATAGTAGGCCTGTTAATAATTTTTATATATTACGGTATACACAAATTATTATTGGGGACTCTTAACGATGCCAGTTATGCAGCCCCTGGGACTATAAAATGTATATGTAAACGTTCTATATGGATATTTATATATAGATTCTATAGCCGCAGGATCCTCATGGGTTTGGCAGTGGAAAATGGTCTGCATAAAATATTTATTACCTAAAACATCTAGTTGCTTGAGTCATACCATACATTATAAACATATCTTAAAGCTTGCAGTATTAACATCAACTAATCTTTGCATTAACAATTTTTCAAGGATATCCTACATACATTGCTAACAACTTTCATTTAAATACTCATTAATGTATTACAATTGTTACGCATAAAAATATTTTGAGATGTCCCTAACAGCATGTCTACTGAAAACCCTTTGCTATAAGATTCGCATTCATTCTCCATATCTGCATTCTGTTATAAGGTTTCTGTGGATACCTGTCCCATTCCCAGCATTTCTAACAACTTTCCCAACATTTCGTCTCTAGTTATATTATACTAACAATCCAGTAACATTTGCTGCTGACTGCAGAACGCCCTTTTATTCTTTAGCATGCTCGTTTCAGCTATGACAGATTCTCGGTGACCAAACATCATCATAGCATCATTTTTGATGCTAAAGAATTTCCACACTTTCACACGGTACATCCCGGCAAGATAATTCTAATGGTAAATTTAATTATAACAGCTGTTTTCAAAATACCACCAGATCGGTGGAATTTACCTATTTTAGATAAGATTATTTTTATCATTTGGTACGTTTTCAATGATTTAATTTTGAGGTTTTCAGCTGAAAGCCTGTAAAATATTTAAACTAGTACCGAAATGATGAACCCATTTTGTTTTACTGTTTTACTACCATCCATAGAAGTTTTGCATTGCCATTGGCTGACAAACACATTGATAACTAAATAGTGTTTTTTTATTGAAGTGAACTGGAAGAAACGTACTGTATGCCATAATAAGATTATTTTTATCATTTGGTATGTTTTCAATGATTAAATTTTGACGTTTTCAGCTGAATGCCTGTAAAATATTTAAACTAGAACCAAAATGATGGACTCATTTTTTCTTTTACTATTTTACTACCATCCTTAGAAGTTTTGCATTGCCATTGGTTGACACACACTCCTGTAAATTGATCAGTGTTTTTTGTTGAAGTGAACAGGAAGCAAGGTACTGTATGTCTTTTTATCAATCTACCGGCCATATACAGGGTGTAAACGGTTTGAGTGCAAAGATTTTGAGGATCAATACTTCAGGTCAAAACAAATCAAAAAGCTTTATAACATTTTCAGAAATAAACTATAGTTTTGCCAAAAAAATGAAAAAGTTAGAAGTTCTGTAGCCTTTATTACAGTGAATAATAGATTATTTCCGGCTTCAAAATGATTGTAAAGCTAAATATGTAAATACTCAATAGCGTATACACCTTTAATAACTGTATTAACAAAGAAAATTATTATTTAAACTCTAAATATTCTGTTATAATTTGCCCTACGTTTCTCCGATCAGATGTGGAAACATAGCATATACTCAGTACTACAGCTGGCCGCTGCCATGAATGCTTTTTTGCTGCCCGGTTCTTTTAAGAAAGTGAAAGTGATTTTTGCCTGACATTCGACATAGCGTAAGTTATTTGATTTTCATTTTAAAATATAAATTGGAAAAATAAATAAAATCTGTTGTGAATTCTGAGTTCGAGTGTATTATTTTGTGACAAATAGTGACAATTATACAATTAGGTAAAGACCTGACATGTTATTAATTTGTGGGGAAAGCAGATGTAATAGCAAGAATGTTGAATTTTGAATATTTACTATAAAGAATCCGTTTGTTCTCCAAAGCTATATCATAATGACATCCTGTAAGTACATGTGTATTTATTTGTCTAACATAACTAATATTAATTTTATGAGTAACAATTATTTCTCGAAAAATTTAACACATAAAAGAACTACATATAGGAAATGTTTTGTTTAATATAGTTTGTATGGCATTATTTTTGTATCATAATGTAAACAACTTTGTATCTTCCCTTCTTCAACTTGATGCATAAAATAAATCGCCAAATATAAATATTCATTTCTATACATGGATATTAAAAGGGTATATTTTTTAAAATAATATTTCATAAAATTTTATGTACCTCAATAAATCTACCGGCACTCGAAACTATGAAATTATTTAATACAAAAAAATCACAGGTGTTCATTTTTTTGTGGTGACTCATTCCTTTATTATTCACGCTACAAGCAAATCTCATTTTTAGCGCGACGTTGCCACATTGACAATAATTTACTTAACATGTATTTCAAATTTTCTTGCTTATTAAGGCCTTTAGACCATAGTGTTATAAGAGTTTTTTGTTTTGTTTGGTGGGTACTATCTGCACCTAAAATATATGCAGTCAAACTATTTACACCCTGTATATTTGGGAATATAATGGTAATGTTTGAGGGTCAGCGTTGCCCGGTTGCTGAATAGATCTTGGGAATTAGGACTTTACCCTTCGGTGGCATATTTTTCGTATGTTATAAAGACATTGTTGCCGGGTATGTAACGGAGTCCTGTTGAGGAAACTTTAAATCTTTATTCAGGACCATTCTTTGTAAACGTATGAGTTAAACATACTGATGGTTAGCAGGTGGGCTGGAGTTCACACCAACCAATAAGAGTGGATCATTTTGATATACGCTTAACTTTCCCTTGTTTTCAGAATACTGATGTCTTTATTGAATATATAATGTAAACAGGAAGCTAATGACGTAACAGAAACATCACACTTAGGGCGGATTGTTTCTTTAAATAGCGATGAGAAAAATTCCTAGACCTAAGGAAAACACACGATTGAATTGATTTTCTTGGCATTGTAGCATCATTTGAATCATGATGATAGCTAATGGAATATGGATGTATGCATTGTATGCTGTGTTGACAAATTTAAAAGCAAAATACTAGTTCAAGTTTAAATCGACCAATGAGAGCACGGCTTATGACGTCAGAGAAAAAGGGAGGGAGGCCCGCTAAGAGGGACCATAATTACCAGATTTCCATATTTTCCTAGATCTCGGAAAAACAAACGTAGTGCGTATTGTTTCTTTAAACAGCGATGAGAAAAATCCCTATACCTAGGGAAAACACACGATTGAATTGATTATCTTGGCAATGTAGTATCATGATGTGGAATATGCATTGTATGCTGTGTGTTGACAACTTTAAAAGCAAAATACTAGTTCAAGTTTAAATCGACCAATAAGAGCATGGCTTATGACATCTCAGAAAAATAAGCATAAGCCGTATGTTTTCATCAAATAACAAGATACATGCCCTGGATAAGGAATATCATATGTACCGTTTAAGAGGTCTTGACTATATGAACTAAAAGCTACAGAGATAACAACGTTCGCTGTAGCATTCGTTCTAATCGAAAATAAATTTCGGGTACTTATCTACTGTCTATTATGGTAGTTAAACATAGTCTTGTTTTTAAATTTTATTTCAAATAAAGCTACATATAATATATTATTTTTAAGGCCCTATCCACCATTCTTCCCTGTTCCCTGATAAAATATTTGTGAATCATAATTTCTTCAATTTAATTGTTTTTAGCGTTTTATCTTTATTAGGCGTTTTCAGCGGACATAAATTCAAAAATAGGACTACAATGGTAGAGTTTACCATTTTATTAAATAAGTGAGTTTTTTGTTCTTCAACCATTAACTTTTGGCGTTCTTAGCATAATGTCTGTAATTAGCAGAAATGCCTCTAAAATACTCAAAATACCACCAGATTGGTGAATTTACATATTTTAGATAAGATTATTTTTATCATTTGGTATGTTTTCAGTGATTAAATTTTGACGTTTTCAGTTGAATGCCTATAAAATATTCAAACGAGAACCGAAATGATGGACTCATTTTTGTTTTACTATCATCCTTAGAAGCTTAGCCATTTTTCCCAAGTTATTTTATTTGATTTTCAACGATTAAGTTTTGACATCTTCAGCAGAATGGCTGTAAAATATTCAAACTAGAAGCGAAATGATTAACTCATTTTTTGTTTTATTATTTTTCCATCATCGTTAGAAGTTTTGTTAGTCAGGTTGTGATCTCATAACAAAAGGGTAAGAGGCTAGCTGTAGAAAATTTCCCCTCTTTTCTGTGACGTAATCATCGTTGCTGAGAAACATATTCAAACATCAAAATATCTTAAATCTAAATATATAATGATCGGAATATTGATAACAAAGTACTGCGTAACACTCCACATTATATTCTTTTAAGATCAAACAGGATTGAGAAATGTGATAAACTCTTTGCTGTTTTAGCAAAATGCTTCATTCAGTGTTTTTGACAGAAATACCTCTAGAAAATTCAAAAAACTAGGACCAGAATGGTGGAATTTATCCATTTTTGTTAAAATTTTGCTTTTATTTATCACAGAAATAACACCATTTTGACGTCTACAGCTGAAACATCTGTATAACTAGAATGGAATGACTGAATTAAATGATTTTATAAAAACATGTGAGTCTTTTTTATTTACTAAAGGTGTACTCCGATATAGTTAAAGAATTTGAACAATTTGTAAGAATTAGAAGACGCGAGATGTAAGAATGTAAAATTCAACACATCCTGTTGTTTTTGTTTCGGCCTTTTCAGTAGAAATACCTCTAAAATATTCACCAGGTTGGTGGAATTTACTGATTTTAATAGCAGAACTCTAAAATATCCAAAACTAGGTTCAGAATGGTAAATAAGATTATTTTCATCATAAGTGGGTCATTCCTCATTTTCATGGTAAAATGTACACTTTAATTGTTTTTGGCGTTTTATTGCAAAGCTTCATTCGTCGTTTTCGGCAGAAATATATTCAAAACTAGGACTGCAATGGTAGAGTTTACTCATTCTGTTAAATAAGTGAGCCTTTTTGTTTTTGAACGATTAAGTCTGACGTTCTTAGCAGAATGCCTGTAGTCAGCAGAAGTGCCTCTAAAAATATTCAAAACTAGGACCCCACTGGTGGAATTTACTCATTTTGTTAAATAAGTGAGTCATTTTGTTTTTCAACGATAAAGTTTCGGTGTTTTCAGCAGAATCCCTGTAAAACATTCAAACGAGAACTGATATGGCGCTTGGAGTAACTAGAAGCGAAAGCAGAAGGCTACGAGAATTATGCGAACCGACCTGAAGAGGGCAGATGTGACTCTGCTGAAACGTGGTCATTTTACCATCGATCCCGGCCGGGATTAGTTATCAACTACGCGGATGAATTCCCGGAAACCACCTAAAACATTTAGTGCCCGCGAAAACTTAAAAACAAATATATATAGTAAATTGGAAATTACATGTTGGAATTTTCCAAATGGGAAAACAGTCAAAACTTATAGGGAACTAAATAAAGTGTACTATTTTATTATAGCATGAAAGCTTCCTAAATTTATTTGATTTCTTCTTCAGTCAAGTTTCTGAAAGATTACACAAAAAAATACTGGTATAAAACTTAATCTAGATGGTAAAAGCAAACTTAAAATGTCGATGTTTGAAAATTGAAAAAGGCTCCCGCTGCAGGTAATGCAAATTATGCAATACGTTTGAAACACCATTGCAAACATGTTAAGGGTCCCACTCACCTCGTTCTTTTTTCACGTTTTTACCCGACAGTTAATAATGTTCGGGTAAAAAAAATAAAAACCAGGTGTATGGGCAAGAAATCTGAATTTTGACGGTATCGTGCCAACCGTTCGGGTAAACACGAGGTGTGTGGCGTCAACCGTTAAATTGGTTGGACATTTTTCTGAGACAGTCACGTATTCTCACTTTTTTATTGTTTCGTTGTTTATTGGTTACAAAATTTTCTGATATTAGATACAGGACAAGAGTTTACTCTTTATTGAACTTTATCAATCATTTCCTTCCAACATTTTTAACTGTCGGGTAAAAACGGCAGAGAAGAACGAGGTGAGTGGGGCCCTTTACAACGATTTTAAAAAATTGTTACCTACGGATCACACATATACACTGAATAAAATTTCTAAAATAAAACAGAATCACATTTTAGCAAACAATGTAATGCAATTTGCTGGAAATGGACAAAAATCATAAACGTCACATATGATTCAACATGTTTTATCTCCCCTGGTTTGTCTTTTTTTATATATAATTGTTCATCCACTCAGTGTTCCAATAGACTCTCCCTACGATTTCTGTCATTTTAATATTTTTGCAAAACACACCCCATGAACTAAAAATTTTAGTGTTCTGTAACTCGAGTCGCTGTTTTGTTGCGTTCCAAGTCAATAATATAATATCAAAAATGACTCTCTTACTTTTTTTAATGTCTGACTAGCGTTGTTTATGTCCGTCAAAGGTTGTTTGAAACAAAATATACACAGGTGATTTGATATTTTTCATAAACAAAGTTCTACAGTCGGCTGCTGCGTAATTTAGACTACCTAATTTGACGGGTTTGGCATCTCTTTAATATGTTTTTCAAAACATCTGAATACTACTTTAGATCATATACGACAAAAATTACACATTCCAATTTATTTGAAATTTGATTTGATGCAACATTAGCATTATTATTAAAGTTCAAAGTCAACTGACATTTCTATCAAAAAAATATTTAATTCCTGTTCTAAATTGCTTAATTTCACCCTTTTTACCTAATAATTCATGTTTACTGATCTATTCCCTTGCAATTTATGTAACCACAGCGGGTTAAGAGAGTCTCCCTGGAATATACCCCTTCTGATTGGAATGGGGTCAGTTTGTATCAAACAGTTGGCTTCATTCAGTGAGATTTTGGTTTGCCAGGTGGACATGGCATATTTTAAAAAGTTAATAATACAATTATTCACTTTATAGAGTTTCAGGACATGAATGAGCCAATCATGTGGAACTGAATCAAAGGCCTTTTTTTAGTCTACATATGCCATGTAGAGATTTCTTTGTTTGGCGTGGGATTGATTGCAGACAACGGAATCAATTATTAGTTGTTCTTTGCACCCCATTGAGTTTTTCGTACATCCCTTTTGTTGTTCGGTAATTATGTTGTTCAGTTTACAATGTCTGAAAAGGCACGACGTTATAAATTTGTATACGGTTGGGAGGCAAGGGATTGCTCGATATTTTGCTGGGTCCTGTATACATAAGTTATTCTTTGGTAAGAGGTATGTAGCACCATGCGTAGGAAACTAGGAAACTATCTTGTGTGGATGGATAATTATGTCATTAATGAGTACTGTTAATTTCTCGTGAGTGGCGTAAAGTTTCTTTATCCAGTAATTCTGCACACCATCTTGTCCTGGCGTTTTCCAGTTATGGAGGGGTTTCATTATGATGGACGTGTCTTTCGTTGTGAATGGTTGGTGTTGCATGTTAACACAATTCTGAAATGCAGCCTCCTCCTCATTAATCCAGTTTGCTCTGGAGTTATGGGAAACTGTTGTGGAAAGTTGTATTTTCCAGAAATGCTCGAAGGCCGTTTTACTGGGATTACTAGGAGTTTCATTATTCTTGATGTTGTTGAGTTTTCTATAAAACCCTTTTTCTGATTTTCGGAATAGTGCGTTGTCTAGTTCCGTTGGTTACTGATTTTGTACCTTCTCAATCGACTTGTGTAGACGGAGAGCTTTTGTCGTAGACTGTCCAGACACTTCTGAGATGTGATGTTTTCTGGGAGTGTATTCGGTTATTGTCCATGATAGTCTTGACAAGTCTTTCTATTCTGTTGTTCCTGACCCCTCGTTGGTACTCGGTTAGTCTTCCAATGGCTTTCCGAAGAGAATTAATTTTCCCTTCTGGCCTTCTTTGCCAAGGTGGTATTCGAGGTGTTTGTCTAAATTGGGGAGGGTCTTGTTTTGGTCTTATTCCGACCCCAATTGTTCTGCAGATGGAAATTGCAGCATAGTAGATGATTGTGTCTAGCGACTCTAACGTATTAGAACCTAAAACAAGATTTGGCAAGATGAATTTGTTCATGGCCTGCAAGACGATACCCAGTTTCTTAGAAGATCTTAGTTTGGGAAGAGTTGGTCTATTCAATGGATCTCTTCCACTATACTCTGTAACAGCTCTTTCCATTTCTGCCTGTATTTTCTCAAGCAGGTCATCGTTGGCTGGCTGTTCTTGTTGAAGTTCTTGAGTCTCGTCCGTTCTTTGCGCCAAAGGTGTTTCAGGCTCTGGATCTGTTGTATTTCGACCAAATAATTCGCGCTCACCTTCGCTCTTTATTGTGTCCAGTTGATCAGGTGAAATAAGGCCATTTCTCAAGATGACATGATATTGATCTGCGACTCTCTGTTCGGTAACTTGAAGCTCTGGGTACTCACTTCAGAATTCTTATTATTATTTATGAATGATTTCTTTTCTTTTTTTAGCGAATGAATGAAATTCTTCCCTAAAATTGAATATCAAATTGCTGGACGAAACAAATAATCTTTTTACGATTTAACCATTCTTGATCAGCTGCAGGATTATTTGCGTCACATTATTTTATAATATTTCAGTCTCAATTAAGGTATGTTTTTAATCTGTATTTATATATTTTAACTTTAAATATACTTTATTATCACAAAAATCGCTTTCATTCTTATCTTACTTAATTTTATCCTTCTTGCATAGGCCGTGAATTTCAAATACAGAGACAATGGGACATGAACAACACTCGAACGGTACCAAAACATCTATTAAACAATTTGAAATACCTCGGTCTGGACGAACATCTTTACCAACAGATGCAAGAAGCCGTCCTGTTAGGAACAGCTCGGACGGTCAGAAACTTCATGGGGAACTGCAGCCACGACGCCAACCATTGGCCTGATAACCTGGTAAGGGCTCCCACATAGCTAAATCCTTTTGATATGTAGTATATCTGGGGTTTAGTGAATTTTCCCCTAAGGGCACACTATGTGTGCCTTAGAGGGAGTGTGATTTCGCCAATTTAGACAAACACCCCAAAAAAGACTTGAAAGGAAAATTAATTCTCTTCGGAAAGACATTGGAAGACTGACCAGTACCAACGAGGGGTCAGGAACAACAGAATAGAAAAACTTGTCAAGACTATCATGGACAATTACCGAATACACTCTCAGTGTGATGGAGAAAACATCACATCTCAGCAGTGTTTGGATAGTCTACGACAAAAGCTTTCCGTATACACAAGTCGATTGAGAAGGTACAAAACCAGTAACCAACGGAAACCAAACAACGCACTATTCCGAAAATCTGAAAAAGGGTTTTATAGAAAACTCAGCGAGCTGGATTAATGAGGAGGAAAGTGCATTTCAGAATTGTGATAAGATGCAACACCAACCATTTACAACGGAAGACACGTCCAACATAATGAAACACCTCCATAACTGGAAAGCACCAGGACCAGATGGTGTGCAGAATTACTGGATAAAGAAACTTTACGCCACCCATGAGAAATTAACAGTACTGATTAATAACATAATTATCCACCCACACAAGAAGCCTAGTTTCCTTAGGCATGGTGCTACATACCTCTTACCAAAGGATAACCTATGTACACAGGACCCAGCAAAGTACCGACCAATCACTTGCCTCCCAACTTTATACAAACTTATAACGTCGTGCATTAATCATCGCCTTTTCAGACATTGTGAGCTAAACAACATAATTACGGAACAACAAAAGGGATGCGCGAAAAACTCGATGGGGTGCAAAGGACAACTAATAATTGATTCCGTTGTCTGCCCACTCCAAACGACTAAATCTCTACATGGCATATATGGACTACACAAAGGCCTTTGATTCAGTTCCACATGATTGGCTCATTCAGCTGCTATAAAGTGATATGTTTAAAATAGTAGGAGGGTTCTCTAGTGACAACCTTATGCAATTTGGCATAGACAAATGCCGAATTATTAATATAGTTAAATGCAAAATACAACAGGGGTCCTACGAAATGGGAGATGGAACCTCAATTGAACCCATGGAGGAAGGCCATACTTACAAATACCTTGGAATAAAGCAGGCTCAACGAATTGATCATACCGCCATGAAAAAGAACCTAACAACAGAGTTTTATAGAAGGGTAAGACGACTGCTGAAGACCAAACTTAACAGTAAAAATCTGTTTCAGGCTATTAACACCTACGCTTGTTCAGTGCTTAGTTACTCTTTCGGTATAGTTAACTTGTGCAAGACCGACGTTAAACAATTACAACGGAAAGTTCGAGTGCTACTAACAAAAGCTCAAAATCACCATCCATAGAGCTGTGTCGAACGTACAACATTGCCACGGTGTGAAGGAGGAAGAGGATTGGTAGATATAGGCAAGTTACGTGATCAATAAATTTCTAATTTTCTGATCTACACAGAGGCATATGTCAGGTTGATGACTCAACACCTCTACGACTGACAGAACAACAAGTTCAAGTATACCACCAGATAACTGATTAGAAGCTGCTCAAATGGAAAGAGAAGCCCCTTCATGGAAGACATATAAATGACGTCACCCAAGATTATGTCGACAGTTCAGCGTCGAACTACTGGTTGATCTCTGGTCATATGTTTCGTGAAACGGCAGGCTTTATATTGGCAATCCAAGATCAAGTAATTCCAACTAAGAAATATTTAAAGTACATCGTCAAAGACCCTTCAATCAGCAACGACAGATGCAGATATGGTTACCAAACATCTGGATCTATCCAGCATATTACAGGAGGTTGCCAAGCGTTCGCTGCAACTGAATACAAAGAACGACACGATGCTGTGGCAAAAATACTTCACCAGGAACTAGCACTGAAACATGAATTATCACAGTCGGTGAAAGCACCCTACTATATATACAAACCAGAATCTATTTTAGAAAATAACAACTACAAGCTGTACTGGGACCGCACGATACTGACCGATCGGGCGATTGCTCACAATAGACCAGATATAGTTTTAGAAGATAAAATCACTAGGAAAACAACCTTAATTGACATAACATAACAACAATAACATAAATATTAAGCAGGATGAAAAAATACCCAAATTCAGGGATTTGGAATTTCAAGTAAAGACACAGTGGGACATGACCAACACACGAACTGTTCCAATTGTTAGATTAATAACGTGTCATCTTGAGAAATGGCCTTATTTCTCTCCTGAACAACTGGACACAATTAAGAGCGAAGTGGAGCGCGAAGTATTTGGTCGAAATACAATCGATCCAGCAGAGCCTGAAACACCTTTGGCACAAAGAGCGGACGAGACTCATGAACTTCAACAAGAACAGCCAACCAACGCTGACCTGCTTCAGAAGATCCAAGCAGAAATGGAAGGAGCTCTTAGAGAGTATAGTGGAACAGATCCACTGACTAGGCCAACTCTTCCCAAACTAAGATCTTCTAAGAAACTGGTCATCGTCTTGCAGGTTATGAACAAATTTATCATGCCAAACTATGTTTTAGGTGCTAATACGTTAGAGTCGCTACACACAATCATCTACTGTGCTGCAATTTCCATCTGCAGAACAATTAAGGTCGCAATAAGACCAAAGCAAGACCTTCGCCAATTTAGACACCCCAAAAAAGACTTGAAAGGAAAATTAATTCTCTTCAGAAAGACATTGGAAGACTGACCAGTACCAACAAGGGGTCAGGAACAACAGAATAGAAAAACTTGTCAAGACTATCATGGACAATTACCGAATACACTCTCAGTGGGATGGAGAAAACATCACATCTTAGCAGTGTCTGGACAGTCTACGACAAAAGTTCTTCATGTACACAAGTATTGAGAAGGTACAAATCCAGTAACCAACGGAAACTAGAAAACGCACTATTCCGAAAATCAGGAAAAGGATTTCATATCCCATTTTTGAGAATGTTTATTTTAGGGCTTTGTTCGTTCACTAAAAGTTCACTTTACACTATCTGGAATTGTCTTATTTCACCAGTTGCACTTCTTATTTAAGTGTCTTTGGTTTGTTTACACTCTTCATTTATCTAATTACCTGGTACAATTTATCTTTAGCTATTTAAGATTCATTTTCCATACATATAATTTTTATTGTATCTGTTTCAAGTTTGGCTTGATTTTTATAAGAATACATATGTATTTAGTTTTCTAATTTGGCCCCAAAAATTAACATTAGAGTTTTATTTTACTAATAAACTTTCAGGGAAGCCTTTTATAATCTTCTGTCTGAATTTTGAGGCTCTGTAGATTGGAAGATAAAGGGCAAAATAGGTCAAGTTTTACATTATAAATTATTAAATGAGTTATTCAAATTATTTAAAAATACAAATAAAACATATTTTTCAAAATTTAAATAGTCTAGTTTCTAAAATGAGAATTAAGTCGATGTTTAATATTTTTGCTAATATCTTTTAAACAAATGATTTAAAAATATGATATATTAGTAATTCACTTAATGAGCCTTTTATTTGATATATTACATGATGCGTTTGAAAATTGAATTTTTATTTACCATTTAATTGTATAGCCCTACAATTACTATGGGGTTTTCTAATAATTTTTCTCATAAATTTTCCTCATGGAAGCTTGCTTAAGTTGCCAATTTCTACCCAATAAGTACTGATTTCTTTACAAGTTCGTTGATTTGATTTGCTGTTTTACTATTTACATTATTTAATGATACATTTAACTAATTCTGCCTGTGTTTATCTTAGTCTGATTTTTTTCATAAAATTGTTTACTTTTTATTCTTGGCTGAGGACTTTTTTCATTACAATATATATATATATATATATATATATATATATATATATATATATAGGGTAAGTTTCTTTTTGATGATCAGTATGGGGATCTCAGAAACTAGCGGAGATAGAGCAATGGATAAATTGGGAAAGATTTGCAGTTTTACTGGCCCAATTTAATGACACTTTCGGATTTTTGTCAAAAAGTCATGGCTTACTAGATATTTTGAAAAAAACGCAATTCTATCGATTTTGTCAAATCCCTCTAGCTCCTTTGTTTTTGATTTTATAAAAAAAGTGTAAATTTCAAAATTGAAGGGTTTTCTATCCCGAATATGATTGTCATGTCCTCGTTTGCGTGACAGATCTTGTTTTCGAGACACAAACCTTTCTTTTTTTGAATGGAAACCAAGTAGGCTATGACCTCAAAAAATCGAACATTTTTAGAGCTTTTCAACGATATAATACTCAATATAGTTATTCATAAAAATAACGGAGTTATGGTTGCTTTTCTCTCTTATTTTCACTTTTAACGTAGTTAGCCATGAAATAGATTGATTTATTAATAACTATTCCAAAAACATTGAACGATTTTTTTATATCAGATATTATGAAAAAACTAAATAAGTAGGTACTTACTAAAAACTTAAGAAATTAAAGTACATAATAATGGTTACAAATTATGTTCGAAAAGTCCACCATTGTTATTTAGACAAAAATTTCATCTTTTTAAGATTGACATTACCGCTTTCCTCACAGACCGTCTATCAATTTCTTCAATTGCTTGTAATTCCGCCTCCCTTAGGTCACCAACTGTCTCATACTTTCTTTTGTATACTTTGTTTTTTAGCACACCCCATAAATAGAAGCCTATAACTGCCAAATCGGGAGGCCAGAGTGGCCATTCGCGTGGGCCATTTCTTGCTATCCTAGAGTTTGGATAGATATTATCTAAGCGTTGTCTTACTAATAACGAGTTATGAGCAGGTACTCCATCATGTTGGAACCACTCAATTTCTAAACGAGTTCTCAAATTGAAATTATGTAACATGTCTTGAAAAGTGTATTGCAAGAAATGCAAGTAGCGCTCCCCAGTAAGTCATTCGTCATAGATAAAAGGCCCCGGTATAGTAGACCCTATGATACCACACCAAACATTAAAATCAGATTTTATCTGGGGTCATCTTTGTTCTACATGGAAATGGTTTTCTTTAGCCCAGATATGCTCATTGTGTCTATTGAACACACCGCAGTTAGTAAATGTAGTTTCATCTGACCATAACACCTTTAATGGAAACTGTGGATTGTCAAGGCACATGTCTCTAAACCATGTACAAAACAAAATACGTCGATGTTCGTCACCAGCATGCAAAGTTTGAGAAACTGAAAGTTTGTACGGGTACGCTTTCAGTACCTTAACTACAGTTCGTTGAGATGTGCCAGGTTCTGCCGCAATCTCACGAGTTGATGTAGATGGATTTTGATTTACCATTGCCAAAACATTTATTTGTGCATTTTCCACCATATTCAGTTTTTCTTCGTTAGAATATTTAATTTTATCACGAAAACTTGTCAATATCGACTGTCAGTTCGGCACTACTAATGGAATTACTCTCAAATGAGGAAACGTCAAAGTGAAAACAATATTTTTCATGGATACCTACGTTAAAAGTGAAAATAAGAGAGAAAAGCATCCATAACTCCGTTATTTTTATGAATTACTATATCGAGTATTCTATCGTTGAAAAAGCTCTAAAAATGTACGATTTTTTGAGCTCATAGCCAACTATGGTTTCTATTCAAAAAAAGGTAGGTTTGTGTCATATCTCGAAAACGAAGGAGTTAGAGGGAATTGACTAAATTGACAGAATTTTGTTTTTTTTTCAAAATATCTAGTAAGCCATGACTTTTTACAAAAATTCGAAAGTGTCATTAAATTGGGCCAGTAAAACTGCAAATCTTTCCCAATTTAACCATTGCTCTATCTCCGCTAGTTTCCGAGAAAACTTACCCTGTATATATAAATTTTAAATTATATCAAGATAATCTTATTTTAAACTGTGAATTTAATTTCTAATGTTGTATTTCCGAACAGGTTAGAAAACTAACCTTTGAGCTATTTGGGATTTGAAGATTTGCGTATTTACAACCGCAAATGCATGCTGGCCGTTCACTTCATTTAGGTGTGGTTGTTCTTTATCGATCTAATTCAGCTTTTGTTTTGTAACAGTTCGTTTATTTAAGTAACAAGTTGACAAGCTCTCGTGCAGTAATCATTTCAAATACAAAGGCGGTGTTGTTATTTCTAAGTTAAATGATAAATATATTTAGAAATTTTAAAGGCGGTGTGAACAGAAAGAAATGTTATTTCTAAGTTAAATGCAATATATAATATATAAATATATTTAGTATCTTTATTAAAATTTATATTGGTAATGGCATATTTTTGAGTTCCAGTCGTATGAGTTCTGTTAATTACGGCCATCTGTTATACAAAAATCTCTAAGTCAAACTGTTATAAAATTCCAGTAAAGTAACGACGCAAATTATGACTACCACTTTGTCCAATTTTCAATATTTAAAAATTCCAGGACGTTAAATTCAAATTCTATGTATAATACTTTTATATTATCAAAAGCTTTCAATATACTTTATCAAATCCAAAATTTGTTACCAAATGACTGAGAGACCATGTCTAACTTCGTTTTTCACAAAATCAAAATAGCGATGACCCAGGGTTTATTAATAAAAATGTGTAGCAGTCATTGGGACTGAGCTGCCCTTTAAGTCTTGGAACATTTGTGTATGCACATTAATAGTTGCCATTACCCTTGTTATTTATACTTTACGACAATTTTGTACACACGGTACCTATCTTCCATGGACTCCTATTCAGTACTACTTTCCAAAGTACCGGTCGGGGTTATTTAGCAGTGTTCGGTGTTAATGTTATCTAGCCAGAATACTGCATCTTATCTACTATTGCTTCAGAAACATTGCAGCGGTTATGGAGAATTTTGATAATTTGACCTTAATCATGAGGCAAAACATGTGACCTATAAAACAATAGATTGGAATCCCGGTCGCAAATGGACATTCGCTATACCTAATAATAGCCCGTCAGCTGGTGACAGATTTTGGTCCACTATTTTCTCGCTTCTGGCCCGGTGATGGTTGAAAATTTTGTTATTGTTGAATACAATGACGCAAAATTTACGGGAAAATAGTGTGGCTAACATAGGAAAGAATCGTTTTCCATTTTCCGAAAAAAAAAACATGTTTTGGATCAAATTTCTCGCTTCTCGCTTGTTGACCAATCGAAAGCTATGATGCTATAAAGCAAAAAAGGGGATAGCCAGAAATGTCACCTGTGGCTAAAGGTTTTAAATAAGGGCGAGATCCTGTAAGAAAACGTTACAATGTGCCGTAATTTTCTCGCTTCTGGGAATTGGAAGTATGAAAGTTGACATAGAGTAGTCCATAAAAAAATTGCCATAAGGTTTGTTAGTGGCTAAGTAAGGTTAAGGACCGGAAAATTTTGCAGAAAATTTCAAGGTTTTTTCCGTCATTGTGTTTCTTCTGGCTTTTGAATTATATGATCTTTTTAATGAGTTGATCGTAAAGTGTAATTGCCATAAATGTTGGTCGTGGATGAACCGAAGCCAGAAGTCCCAAACATGCGAAAAAGGAAATGAAAATTACCAGCATTTTGTCTTGCATGGCATTTGGCATACGACTAAAGGATGTTATTGTAAGATCATATAACAAAAGCCATAAATAATTAATTTAGTTATAAAATTACAAAAAATTAGAAACAGTTGAATATATATCTATATATATTGTTATGGAATTAGAATAGCCATAAATCAAAATGAAATGCAATCTATAAAATAGATTCAAAAAGTAGACTGCATACTAAAAATATAATAAAAATGAACATGTTGGTTGCCTAATGATCAGTAAATTTAATGAATAAGAAAATTTTACACTAATAAAGCGATAATACTTGAAATATTTATGATAAGGGTTGGAAAGAATCAACTGAGATTCAGGTGTTATAATATAAAAGGCTTAGCAAAACCATTTACTGAATAAAAAGCCAGCACAACGTTTGAATTTCAATTTCGATAAACATACCATTCCAACGAGCCAGCAAAAAGGAGAAATAAATTATAAATAAAGCTCTCTGGACTTTGGAAAAGGGAATATATGTGTAATATGTAGAGTAATTAAGATGATTTTAATAATAATTAAACTGTAAATACTCACAATTAGGTATAAAAGGTAATTGAAAAATGTTGGTTAAATATCTTGTAACGAGTATGCATATATTATAATATAAATCTAAAGAAATCACTGTAAATTGCCAGGAAAACATAAAAATCCATGCTAGACACCTAAAATAATATTAATTAGTAATAACACATGCAATTACAACAGTACAATATAAATTAGGAAACAACTTTCAGAAAAAGTTAAATGTTAATAATTTTCAAAGTAATGAATAAAAATAAAACAAAATTGTTCCATGAACATTAGAGATGATAAGGAAAATATAATTATAACTTAAATTACAATCAATCAAGAATTTGCGGTAAAGTTGTTTAAATCATAATAAAAGTTGAATGACCTTGAAAAAGTTATGACAAATTATAAACAAACAAAGCATTTATACGAAATTTTACAAGAATAAAAAGTTCTTAAAATAAAATAAGCTATCAGAAAAATATCATTTAATAAGGGAAAAAGAAAATTTTTGTTTCTTATGAGGAAATACATGGGCTAAGTAAAATGAGTGAACGGGCAAGACGAACCAAAACAAATGAAAACTCAGCCATTTTAGGTGATGGGCCAGACAATACGCTCCTAGCAGGCATTTGTTTTTAAATTATTATATAAGCTTACGTGTTCTCTTTCTTTCCTAATTTTTGAAGTAAACAAGTCAAAGAGCATGTTATGTTTTTCTTTGCAATAACTTTAATCTTGTTAGTAGAGGTTAAGCAGTGAAAAGTGCGGTTAGAAAAATTGTCAAAACAATTCCAATGACATATAGATTGGCAGTGCCTAAAGATTCCTAAGTACGGTACAATAAATGTGTAGTGTATATCCGACCGACAGAAAATGACAATTAGGTTGGAATTTTAAAGTAAAAATTTGAAAACATCAACAAAGATGGTATTTGTTGAATTATGAAATGGTAAACAATAATTAAATTTAATTTGTATAAATAATAAATAAAACAAGATGGTGAACATGGAATAATGGTACATAAATATGGAATGGGAACCAATAATAAACATATGCATGCAATGAAAAATTAAAACCCTGAGAAAATAAATTAAACAAATATAGTGTGAATAATAAAGTTATATAAAAATATTATTATGCAAAAATATAAATTTATTCAAATCAAAACAAGTTGCCTAACTAACGTGGAAATAAAAATTAATTCACAATAAATTAAACGTAATTCATAATAAATTTGGCTAGCCCAAAGTGTGACTCAAAAATAAAATAAGAAAAATAAATATAAATAATAATCAATTCTATACAATATATATATATATATATATATATATATATATATATATATATATATATATATGTTATATAAGTATTTAAACAGACTTTATATTAAATTAACTTCTAATTATAAGGTCAAATACTGTCATTATTCCCACATTGTAATATGATACTTGTTAGTAATTTTTATCACGTTCGACTTTTTTTTCATTTATACTTGCTAACCAAAACTGTATACTTCTTATTGTTCAGTTCACATAAAAACTGATGACCATCCATTTTGAAACGACACGCTTAAATTGTCTTTGTTTAACACGCGTGTCGACTCATCATTTTGTAATGTTATATATACTAGTGTAGGACCTTCAGTCGTTAGATGATTAATTGACTTATATTCTTACAGTTGATAGTTGTTATTATTATTTTTGTATTTAATTAAATAAATTGTTTTTAAAAAGTGAATTTTGAAAATCTTAATATAAAAAGTGGCGCAGTCAGTAGGATTCCATTACGCTGCTAGAACCGGCGTTAGAAGAAAAGCTTGACTGGTAGCGGTGGATTCCAATCCTTTGAAGGAAGAAAAGAACCTCGAGACGTCCCAACTACAACACGTAGAACACGGCAACTTCGATGTTTCGATTAATGTAAGTACAAACAATTAAGTAATCATCTCGCAAATATTTGTTTTACCAATTTGAATTTATTTTATCGATTTATATTTTCGATTTTATTTTATTTTTACTGTTCGGACGTTCAATATCCCGGAACATTTTAAACCGAATTGTACTATTTTCCATTTGGGTTTATTTTACTTTGTGCACAATTTTTGTAATCTTCTACATTCTTAAAACAAAAACGTGGTAAACGTTTTGATAATTCTAGATATTTTCTTTAATTTTGAACATTTTTATTACCGTATATTTTTAATCAACCGAAATAATGGCATCTCCCCAAACTTTAGCAGATCCGGAGACTGAAACCTACCGGCTTTCGGAAATCTTTTCCATTGTCCCTGAGTTTGAGGGCGATCAAATCTCGCTAGGGACATTTACTGATGCGTGCGACTGCGCGTATAATATGTCATCGGGCGACCAACGCTATCTTTTACTTATACACATTAAATATAAGCTGAAAGGCAGAGCGGCCCAATTAATTAATTCACGCAACCCCGCGTCCTATTTGGAACTTAAACAACGTTTAAACTCTCATTTCGGTGATTCTAGAGATTTGACATCTCTCATACAAGATTTACAACGTCTAAGATAACTTCCCAACGAATCGCTCTCACATTTTATAACAGATTGCAAGTACTTACTGCAAAAATGTACGCCAATATTCAGAAAACCTCGAATTTGAATGCAGATCAGAAGACAGCCCAAACGAGTCTAATAGACACTATGGCGCTGAACACTCTTCTGACCGGTTTAGAACCGCGTTTAGGGCAAATCATCCGCTTTGGAAACCCGAAAGACCTGTTAGAAGCCCACGTACGAATTAGGCGTGAATTACAACTGTCCTACTTCGAAAACCAAAAAACACCTAAACAAATTCCCCCTAAGCCTAATCAACCCTTTCGAAAGCCTAATCCGCAAATTAATAAGTGCCTATCATGTGGAAGATTCGGACATCACACGTCCGAATGTCGCTCTCGCAACTACCGGACACCAGTCTATAACAATAGTAGCGGCAATAATAATAATTTTAGACCAAACCCTTTTACTAATAATTTCTCACAAAATCAGAATCAACAACCTAGGCAAAATCAGTCACCCTTCAGACAAAACCAGTTCTCTAACCAGCCAAGAACGTTTCAACAAAGTACGCAACAACCACGCCAATCGGTCATCCAACGAAATCCCGGTTTTCGAACAAATCCAAATAAAACACATCACTTAAATTATACGAATTACCCTAACCAGGACGATGATTATTATACAGTTAATAATCAACCCTATGATGATTACAATAGCACTGATGATCAAAGGGAATATGATTATTATAGTCAGTCATGCAATCCAGAAGCAATTAATATTAATTATCATACTGCTGATAACTATCAAACTGTCGATTTAGATCCCCTAGAGAATCAAAACTATCAGGATTTTCTATCTCTTCCAAATTTAGACCACCCTCCAGACATAACGACCAGCCTCGCAACACAGATCCAAACTATCAATCTCGACGACCTGAACCCGAATATAAACTTTCCGGAACAGACATTTCTGTAACTACTTTCCATACTGTAAACTCCAAAAATCTGTACTATATTAACGATGCGACTGGAAACTATAAATTACTCATAGATACAGGAATTTCTATCTTTAAAGAGCATACCGTCAGAAATTATTCTGAACGATTCCCGGAAAATGTCATTATTCAGGGAATTACAGATAAAAGGATCCCCATTTCTCAGTCAACCCTTATACCATTCACTCATGGTAACCCCCATAAAGTATTCATATGTAACCTTGACATCGAGTTTGATGGCATTTTAGGGTTAGATTTTTTAGAACATTATGAATGTGTAATCGATCTAAAATCTAAACAACTCAAGACAAATTTCAAAGATATCACTCTTCACAAGGTCTCCTCCTTGCCCCTTTCAGATATCACTCCCTCGACAGTCCCCAACACATCGTCTCTAAAAAATTTCTCGAACTATATTTCTATAGAACCTCGTACAGAAAAAATATGTAAACTACGTTGTCACCTTTCCAACACCGACGCTGTTTTACATACCATCGAGAAGGAGAAAGTCAGATTACCCAATTCCTTGGTATATGTAAACCATAACGGGGAATTTCTAACTTCAGTTATCAATGCCAACGCCATCCCAAAAACAATTAACTTTGAAAACATAACAATAGAACCCCTTGTACAAACACAACCCTGTTTTAACTTTAACGACTCGTACGAAACTCCAGATATCGACAGAAACTTACTCATAAGACAACAACTTCGGACTGAACATTTAAACGACGAAGAAAAAGACATGATTACCAACCTTTGCTTAGATTTTCCTGACATATTTTACTTAGAAGGAGACTCACTATCCTTTACCAACGAAATTAGGCATTCAATCGAGACTAATAATTCCAGATCCATCTTTACTAAATCTTATAGGTACCCTCAGGTACATAAAGAAGAGGTTAAAGATCAAGTAAGCAAAATGCTCAACCAAGGTATCATTCGTCACTCAACTTCCCCATGGTCTTCCCCAGTTTGGGTTGTTCCCAAAAAGCTAGACGCCTCAGGCAAACAAAAATGGCGTGTCGTCATTGACTACAGGAAACTTAACGAAGTCACAGTAGAAGACAAATATCCATTGCCTAACATCTCCGATCTTTTAGATCAACTAGGCAAATGCCAATATTTTTCTACATTAGATCTCGCCTCCGGTTTTCATCAGATAGAGATCGATTCCAAAGATATCCCCAAGACAGCATTTTCAGTCGAAAACGGCCATTACGAGTTTGTTCGTATACCGTTCGGTTTAAAAAACGCCCCGTCCACATTTCAACGTGTCATGGACAACATCCTCTTTGGAATTCAAAATGAACGTTGTCTAGTATACATGGACGACATCATTGTATACTCCCCAACAATTCACGAACACATTTCACGGTTGACCGAAGTCTTCAAACGTCTTCGCAAATCAAATCTTAAGATTCAACCCGACAAATGTGAATTCTTAAGAAAAGAGGTAGCGTATCTTGGTCATCTAATTACGCAACAAGGTGTAAAACCGAACCCCGAAAAAGTCAGTTGTATCCAAAATTTCCCAGAACCAAAAAATCCAAAAGACATTAAATCTTTCTTAGGATTGGCCGGATACTATAGAAGATTCATCCCCAACTTTGCCAAAATGTCAAAACCACTTACAAAACTTCTCCAAAAAGGTGCAAGATTCTTCTTTGATTCTGATTGTAAGTCATCATTTAACGACTTAAAGAAAGCTCTCATTTCAGACCCCATTCTCAACTACCCAAATTTTGAAGAACCGTTTCTTCTCACCACGGATGCCAGCGCTTTCGCGATTGGTGCAGTTATTTCGCAAGGTCCTGTAGGAAAAGATCTTCCTATCGCTTATGCCTCTCGCACTTTATGTGCTGCCGAAACTCGATATTCTACCATCGAAAGGGAATTGCTTGCCATAGTGTGGGCAGTAAAACACTTCCGTCCGTATTTATTTGGCCGTAAGTTTACTTTAATCACCGATCACCGCCCGCTTACGTGGCTTTTCTCGATCAAAGATCCAGGCAGTAGACTTGCCAGATGGCGACTAAAACTCGAAGAGTACAATTATAAGATTGAACACAAACCTGGAAAGATAAACAAAAACGCAGACGCTCTATCGCGAATTAAAATCAATCACTTTCACCAAATAGCCAATTTTCAGTCAAAAATCCACGCCTTCAATGACACCGACTCAGGAGACGAGGGTGAACAAGAATCCGAAGAACCCGAAATTAATGACGAACTACTAACTAACGAATTTAACAAATTTGTCGACTTATATAAAACAAGATCTTTAATTGACTACTCCAAAATCGAAACCACAAATTCTCAACTTCTCGACAAATTATTACATTCTTTTGGCAAAACAAGTTAACTGATCTCCACGATTGGATCATGGATGATATCTTCGAAGAAGATATTAACTTTGAAAACTATTCTCTCAACACCTTTGCCAGTAAATCAGTCAAAAATCGTAAATGCTTTATAATCCCCTTGCCATTTGACCCAGAAACAGTCGTTCAATTTCTGTTTTTCATCATTTACAAATCACAGAATAAATTTGATCCCGAAACAACGTACTATGTCGAAAACAATTTGGAACTTCCAATTCTCGAAACCTTTTCTTATATCTTTGCAGACAAAGATATTAAACTGAATATCTATTGGTGTGTGTTGCTTTTCTGAAGACGGTGTGCTGGAAACTTAGGTTAGCACACCGTCTTCAGAAAAGCAACACACACCAATAGATATTTACACGGCAATTCACACCATCATCCAGCACAGATCCAAGGAGTAGCAAACACCCTTACAGCACGATCGGTACGTCTCACAGACCAGCAAACTAGAAAAGAAGAACTAGCTCTCATGAAAACTATCCTCGGAAAAAATGGCTACAATAACCACACCATCAGAAAAGCAATAAACAAACAACAGGATGAGAAAAAGAAACAAAATGATGACCAAGACTACGTAGCCCATGTAAGTTTACCATACATTAGAGGTACAACGGACAGAATAGGGAGGTTTCTGAGTAAACACAAAATACGAACAACATACAAACCCCAAACAACAATCGGAAAATTGCTAGGGAACCCAAAAGGATAAAATGCCTTTAGAGAACCATGGAGTTTACAGCATTTCATGTGGAGACTGTTCCAAGTCACAAACTATACATAAAGAATAAACAGACCACCTCTACTTTATTTAGACACGAACAAGAAACAGGGCATAAAATAGAGTTTAATACTTGTAAAGAAATCGCCAATGTCGAAAACTACAAAATCAGAACAATACGAGAAGCGATTGAAATTGAAACCCGAGATACCATAAACAAGAGAGAGGAAGCTTTAAAATTATCACCATTTTGGAAAGCAGTAATCCCATATCAAAATAACAATACAACAAAACCAGCAATAAACCCAAATAATCCGATTACCCAAATTACCGACAAAAGCCATAAACACCGTATTTGCACTTTAATTGACCATCAGTTAACCCAACCTAATAAACAAGATAAAGTACCTGAGAGATTAAGTACTAATGAGGGCTCACAGGGCAGGTATAAATTGAGATCAAGAACCAGAAATTCTTCAGTTACTTAGTATCCTTTGAGAAAGCCAAATATGATTTTGGCGAAACGTCAAGTGATTTTTCAAACGAATACAGACGAACGGATGTACACCGGAATAAATCATCAACCACATATTTCCATCCGTGAAACAGTATACACAAACATATATATATATATATATATATATATATATATATATATATATATATGAGTAATAATGAATAAAGACTAAGTGAAATTCTACAATTTATAAGATAATGAATGCTGAATCAGCACTGTCGACACGGCGATTCCCACGGAGGCTCGGCGAGACTGTAATGTGACACTGCACGTGTTCGCTGAGTCAGCTGGGAACGATGAAATACAGTTGCTACATAAGTTCACCCAAAGTTCATTTTATAAACTTATATAACAACTCCCATCCATATAAAAAAGTTGATGGTATATCGTCAACTTTTAGGGGAAGTTCTGAAGTTTCATACATTGGGTTGGATCTAGGAGGCTGTGCAGCTTTCCCGTGGACTTAGGCTTTGATGGGCCTGAAAGTGGAGCTGACTCGGCATCGAGGCTGGACTTAGTGGTTTTCCTGAACCTCGTCTTGATTGGTTTGATACAAAGGAACATAATCACAATTACTGTTAATGTGATTGTGGTAATTGTGAGCCACGATGTATGCTTCTCCAATGGTGGTTGATTCATGAGCTTTTCCAATTCCATTGAATATTGGGCAAGCTTATGGTTGGCAACATTTAGATCTGTTACATCTAAATCCTTCAATTTTTTGGGAAGTTGATTTGCGGCTGGCATGCCGTCACAGCACCTATACGGGATGTCCACTGGATGGTTTTTGAAGGTGATGTTCTGGATGTTCTTTGACGTTCTCGTAGCATGTACCCTGATGTTGTCAATAAAGGCATTGCAATCGGACTTGATTTGCAATAGCGAATTTGTCGTGATGGTCTGTGTTACCACATCTTGTCCCTTACATTTGATGGCTATAGGTAGTGGTCTGGAAATTGAGATCAACCAGAGGTTTATGTCGATCTCTTGTATGCTATATTCTTCCGCATACAATATGGAAGTTTTGCAGGTTGCTGGAAATGTGGCTGGCTGTCTGAGAAGCTGACCTTCGCAGATGGCATCTTTGTCTATTGGATGTGATATAGCTTTAGAATAAATCTTATGATGTTTAGTTAAAGGCTTGCAGTGACCCAGGTCTTCGAAGTATGTGGATAATAACGAATCGTCATCTCTCGCGATAAATTTTGTTTTTATTGAATGTATATGATGAAACCCTGTTCGATCATCCAAAATTGGGGTCGGATAAAGGTGGTAAAGGGTGTTAATATCAGGATCAACTAAAGGAATTTTGAGTACAAAAATGATTTTGGTGTTCATTTGAAAATCTTCCAATTCTATCAAATCAATGTACTGAGCAACATTTGAACTGTAAATAGGAAGAGGTAAATTATTTTCATGTAGTGACTGAGAAATCTTTTGAAGGGAGTCGACCAAATCTACTGGGGTTATGATCGAACTATGTAAAATTTTTAAGCGGGCGAAAGAGACTGCCGTTAGAACATCATCTAGAGTTTTTTCAATAAATATGTAACTCTCCATTAGGCTTTCACACAGATCTAAGATAATGATTTGAAATTAATGAAAATCAAGATCATTTGAAATGTATGAAATTGACTGCCTTATTTTTTTAATGTTATTCGAGAATTGTTTCTCCTCGGATTCAAATTTTTGTAAAGTGTTGTTGAGGCTCATTATGACTGAGTTTGTTACATATATTTGTTTCTTTACTAAGTCTTGAATTTGGTGTTGGTCTTTAGTAATTTTAGTTATACAGTCATTTATGTATTCACCATCTGTTGCGTCTAAGTTTCTTGAAATAGCTTTCCAAACTGATCCCAGTCCGAAAATAAGTCCGCGTTTTCTTCTGTTAGTTGGGTAAGTTTGAGTGTCAGCGAAGATGTCTGTATATTTAGAGTTAACGGATTTAGAAATTTGTTTCAAGAGGCTAACATGTGTTTGTATTTTTGGTTTAAATGATTTTGTATTAGTTGTGTTTTCGTTAATTGTTTCTAAAATTCGGTTTAGTATGGCGTCGTTATTTGAAATAGCACCTCTGAAAGTGCTGAGGTCTTTGAAAACAAGAAGTGTCCATTTGTCGTTTGAAATTTTAAGTGTGCCTTCTTCATGGAAGAAAACTCCTATTGTATTGTTAACGGGTGTAAGAGAGTCTTGTTGGAAGTTCACGACTCAAAACAGTTTACCGAATCTGAAAAGAAGGGATTCATTCAAAATATGGTTTTTTAGTCTGTCAAAGTTAATTTTACTGATTTGGTTAGTCTGTAAGTTTATAACGGTGTTTTTTCTTATCGCGGTGATTTCAAGAGGTCCATTGAATTTGTTTTCGGATTGGCTTTTAATCTGAGACTCTTTGTATTCTGGTTGGTTAGTCGAAACATGTTTGTCAAATCTAACTTTAGATATATTTTTTTGTTGGTCGGTTTTTGCGCAGGCAAGTCTATAATAGTAGTTCATTCTGTTGTTAAGGTCCCTAACATATTTGGAAATGAGTTTTTCCTGATCGTATATTGTTTCGGGGGGTCTACTAGAAGTGTGCCCAAAGATGAGTTCGTAGGGCGTGAAACCAGTAGTCTTGTTTTTAGTGTTGTTGTAGCACATAACTGCGTAAGGGAGGACGTTGAATGGATGTTCGTCCGGATGTTCAGCTGTATTTGCGATTATCATTTCCGCTAAAGTCACGTGAAACCTTTCGATAGAACCATTTGATTCGGGATGGTGGACACTTGAAAAGGATAGTTTTATGTCATATAGTTCGCACAGGTCCCTTATTAGAGTATTGTCAAATTCACGTCCATAGTCGCAAAGGATGCGAAGTGGGGCACCGTAATGTTGGAAAAATACTAAGAGGGTGTTTACGACTGTTTTAGCTGTTTTATCACCAAAAGAGTAAGCTTGAGTAAATTTGGTTAGTTCATCCCTAATAGTCAGTGCATAGTTTTTCGTTGGATATTCGAAAATATCAATGTTGATTCGTTCGACGGGAGTTTTTGGTGTTTCGGTTATGACAAAAGGAGCACTTAAGTTTTTCCTACTAAACTTTACCTTTTGGCAAGTGTCGCAAGACTTAATAAATTGCTCTATCTACACTTTTGATTAGTCCAGTCCAGTTATACTTTTCCTTAATACGTCGAATAGTCTCATTGATTCCACGGTGTAGGTTATTTTTGCCGCAGTGGTACTGTTGCAGTATAATGGGAATTTCGTCTTGAGAAGGGGTTGTTACAATGTTTTGACAAATATTTAGTTTTATGTCTTTGTCTGCGAGTATGAAAGATAATGTTTCGAGAATAGGTAATTCGACGTTGTTTTCAATGCAGAAGGTTTCTGATTCGTCGAACTGATCTTGGTTATTATAGAGGATGTTAAAAAGATGCGGGACAAGAGTTTCGGGATCGAATGGTAAAGGGACAATTAAATAATTTCTATGCCGGACAGATTTGTTGGCTAGAATGTTTAGTGTGTCGGTAGTGACATTTGGGGCTCTTCGAAAATGTTTCGATGATTTTGTCATGTAAGTTATTGAGTTTATTTTGCCAGAAGAAAGTGACTATTTGTTTGTGAGATTTGTCTAGGAGTTGGCCGTTAGAAATTTCAATTTTTGAGTAATCGATTATCGACTCGGTTGGTGGTAGAGTTCCTAGAGTTAGGAATTATGAGGGAATTTTCTGCTACTTAAGAAGCTTTCTTTGGCTTCGGACATCTGCACTACTTTTCGGCATAATCGTATAAAAGGAACTCCCTTAGGGCATCTACTATTCGCGAAGCTATAGAAATAGAGAAGAGACCCCTCTGTCTAAACCGACGCGATGACAGCTCTCGCCTTCCCACAGCATGGACCTCCGTAATTGCCAGATTAAACAAAGCAGACACGCCCACCAACACACAACCAATCACAACACAGCCTCTTCATCACGTAACATCCCCTTCTAACCCAGCGCTAACTATAAATAAAAGAAGCAGAGCAAACTCAAATTCAGTTAAGTTACCTAGTGACTCTTGGGGAGTAGGCAGATTGAGGCCCCGAGTTCGATTTAGTCTCTGAAACTCTTTTTCACTTTTGTCTCTTGATTCAAAGCAGGAGTCGAACCTAGCCTTGTTCATAGTAATGACCGCGAAAGCCTCTCAGAACATATATATATATATATATATATATATATATATATATATATATATATATATATATTTTTCAGGTATTTATATTTGCAAGTGCTTAAAGTAAGTTTTCCAGGCACGGGCTAAATGCGATAAAAACAAAATGATGACAATTTCTGAAGGCCACGCCCAACTTTTAATTATTTTTATAAGGGTACTAAAATTCATTTTTTTCAGAGCACATGCGAAATAAGGTGAATATATTTAAAAAAATACAGCTATTTTTTAATTACATTATTTAGATATATTAATTATTTTAGTTATGAAAACATTTCTGGCTTTTGTTATATGATCGTATAATAACCTTCTTTAACCGTTTGCCAAAAGACATGAAAAATAAAATGGTGGCAATTTTCACCTAGTTTGCTGCAAGTTTACTATTTTTTTTAGTATGAAGGCCACAAATGACGGAACAAACCTTGAAATTTTCCGCAACATTTTCCGGTCTTTAACCTTACTTAGCCACTAACAAACCTTATTGTAATTTTTTTATGGACTACTCGCTATGTCAACTTTCATACTTCCAATTCCCAGAAGCGAGAAAATCACGGCACATTGTAACGTTTTCTTACCGGCTCTCGCCCTTATTTAAACCCTTTAGCCACAGGTGACATTTCTGGCTATCGCTTTTTTTGCTTAATTGCATAATAGCTTTCGATTGGTCAACAAGCCAGAAGCGAGAAAATTGCTCCAAAACATGTTTTTTCGGTAAATGGAATACGATTTTTTTCTATGATAGCCACACTATTTTCTAGCAAATTTTGCGTCATTGTATTCAACAATAACACACATTTCAACCACCACCGAGACAGAAGCGAGAAAATAGTGGACCAAAATCTGTCACCAGCTGACGGTCTATAAAGAGGCAACCACGGTGACGACGATGCTGGTTTCCACGAAATCACCGTTAAAAATTATCACGCAGGAGGAGATTTCGAGTTCAGAATCCATCCTTATTCCACTTGCCATAGATAACCCCCTAAGGATTTTATCTACAATCTAGATATTGAGTTTGATGGAATATAATTGATTATCTTGAACATCACGACATAAAATCATAACAGTAGTTACGAACTTTAGAAATATTCCCCTACTTAAAGTGATCCATCATGATCAGTGTAATACACAAGAAACAGGCACACCCAATACTAATACACAAAAACGTACTCATAACAATTAATTAATAATCCAGGAACGAACCCAACAAATGTTCAAACTCAAAGCTTACAAATACTAACACAATGTTAATTTTTCCGATCTCCATTTAGAACCCCTTGACCATACACACCCTGTCTTAAATCTGAATTCACATACACTCAGAATCTCTAAACTTAAAAGACAGAAACTTAAATATGAGGAATAAATTTGGACAAAACATCTTAAAGACGAAGAACGAGAATTAACACGAATCTCTTGGAATTCGAAGATATTTTCTATCTTCAAGGCGATATTTTGAATTTTACTAACGTCGTCAAACATTCTATATTGATATGAATATCTTCGAGTCCACAAGGAGGAAGTGGAAACCCAGACTGCAAAATGCTTGATCAAGGAAAGAAAATCGATGTTTCTGGCGATAAGTATCCTCTGACCAATATTTCGGATTTATTTGACCAACTTGGAAATTATCAGTTCTTTTCGATACGCTTCCGGGTTCCACCAGTTGGAAATCCAAGAGGAAGATATTTACAAGACTGACTTTTCTGTCGAAAATTGTCATTACGAATTCGTTCTTATGCCATTTGGTTTGAAAAACCCACCTTCTACTTTTCAGAGGGTCATGGACAACATTCTTCTAGGTATTCGGGATGAACGTTGCCTCGTAAACATGGATGACATCATAGTCTATAGTATATTCACCAGTCATCCTTGAGCATATTTCTCGTTTGATAGAGGTTTTCAAGTGTGTTAGATAGTCAAATTAAAAAATTCAACCTGAAGTGTGAGTTTCTCTGTATGGAAGTTGCTTACATAGGTCATGTTATTAGGACTAAAACCAAACTCCTCAAAGGTTGAATGCATTCAGAATTTTCCTCAACCCCCAACTCCTAGAGACGTTAAATGTTTTCTTGGTTTCGGCGGATATGACCGACGTTTCATCCCAAATTTCGCTAAGATCGCAAAACCTCTAATAAAACTCCTACAGAAAGTCAACAAATTTTTCGGCTGATATTACCGACGTGTCATCCCAGATTTCACTAAGATCTCGAAACCTCTAACAAAACTCCTACACAGAGTCATCAAATTCAGCTTCGACGCATAGCGAAAATCTTCCTTCAATGAATTGAAGCAAGCGCTTATTTCTAATGTTATATCAATCTACCCAAATTTTAGAGAACCATTCTTGCTCACTACTGATGGTAATGCTTTTGCAATTCGAGCGGTCTCTCCAGGCCCCGTAGGAAAATTCTCCCTATAGCTTATGCTTTCCATACCATCGGCGATGCTGAAACACGATACTCCACAATCAAATGGCAACGGGAACTGCTAGCCAGTTAAGTACTACGGAGTGTATCTTTTTTTTGGGTGGAAGTTTATATTAATTTGTGATCATCGTCCGATTACTTGGCTCTTCTCTATCAAGGTCAAAAGCGAGAGGGGTATAACTATAAGGTCGAATATGAGCCTGACAAAGTAAATGTAATGCATATGCTTTTTTCCGAATGAAAATTAACCATTTTAAAAAATGCAGAGACGAAACCGACCCAGAACAACCTGATTCAGGACTAGTTACGATAATTCCGACTACTTTGAAAACCATCATGTACGGGATAATCATGATGGGAGAATCACAACATAGTTTAATCAAGTTGTTCACCTTTATAAAACTCAGTCAATAATCGATTATTCAAAAATTGGAATATAGAACTTCAGAACTTTCCCTAAAAGTCGATGAAATAGCATCAACTATGGATGGGAGTAGTTATATATAAGTGTATAACATGGGCTTGTATGACCTTTTATCGTAACTATATTTCAAAGTTCGCAGCTGAATAAGCGACAGTGTCGATTCAGTAGTATTATAAATTGTAGAACCATGTATTCCTTTTATTTATTATTACTCTGTAACTCTGTCATTTATATTATTGGAGTGAAAGCTTTTTAACGGGGGAACACATTTACATATATGAAAATAGATGAACAAGGGAATGCATTGGATAACATTTCATTTGTTTCGACAACGACACCAACACTAAATACTGCCGCGATCTTGAAATGCCCATCCAATTTAGTTTTCTGTGTAAGAAACAGGGACCAGGTAATGTATATAGAGTTTCTTCTTTTATAGAATATCAATAATATATATTAAATTAGAGACTTGACATACGTCAGACATCAGAAAGAACACCATTAAACTTGCTATTAAATGTATGTATTGAGTGGCTTCATATTATCAACTAAACATTTTACATTAAGATTTCTGAATAATAATTTTATAGAAAATCAATATTAAATATGAAATAAACCAATATAACATCCAAGTAATATAGAATACCTACACAAAATTAGATTTTTCGTTCTAATAAACACTCCAATTCTCTCTTTGTGATAAGTTTCATACGTCAGAAATTAAAAATAATACCATACAAAAAGGCAACTTGGCATTAAACTTTCATATTATCAACGAATATAGACTCATAGAATAATACACATTAAGCAAAACATGTATTTTGTTTATATCGTTTTGTTATCGTAATAAAAAAGGACTCAAAGGCACTGATGGATTATATACATCCGGAGCTTTTATGTTCACCAAAGACAAGTGTCTAAAACTCACGGCTGCTAATCCAAAGTTCTCGGGATCAAAACAGAGAACAAATATACTTCTTTTCAATATTATGTTATTATTAATTAATTTTATGTATTATTTTCAATTGACATAAAATGAGTAAAACTCTGTCTAATAATACGTAGAATGAGAATTTTTTTTTTAAATTGTTGCTACCGTTGAATTTATAGGTATATAACTTATTGTATGGTATAAATGTTAGGTGTTTTGTAATGCTTTTAGCTAAGAAAAAACGAACGTTTCTTTGACATCTTGTCTTCAAATCCTCATTCAGGAGAGAACGTAGGTTTTCGCGGCCAGCATCATAGCTGATTTTGCTTTTCCCGGATTTTGATCACATGGTTTAACGAATGCCAAATAGTCGCCTGAGCCACTCTGTATACAGAAAACCAGCACACACCGATAGATATCTTCACGCCCGATCCCATCATCATCTATCTCAGAAAGGGTCAGTCGTGAACTTCCTGGTGCATCCAGTTATATCAATTTCCGAACCTCAAAAGTTTCAGAAGAGAATTAGCTTGGGTAGAGCGTAGCCTACTAAACAACGGCTACAGTAAACGCGAGATTCGCAATTCCATTTCTCGTGACTAACTTCCCCTTCCTAAGAAAGAATTGTAACCTAGTAAATCAGTAGCATATTTGCCATATATCAGCAAGGTCACGGATAGGATTGGGAAGCTTTTCCATAAGCACGAGGTGAAAACAATCTACAAACCATTATCCAAAATCTCACAAGTGTTGCCTTTTCCAAAGGATAAACAAAAACCGCTTTCATCCAAGGGAGTTTATTCCATCTCATGGTCGTGGGGGGCAGGATATATCCGTCAAAGTGAGCACAAATGATTTAAACTCTGCTGTAGCTGAACATCATCACGAAACGGGCCACCAAATCCTCTTCGACAAATCCTCTGAAAATTCCGAGAGGTCGTTAAAATCGCCAAAAATCCAAAGAATTTCAACCGAGACTACAGGTTTCAACTTTTGCCAACCCTGCATTCACATTTCAACACAAATCTCATCAATAAAATAAATCACTTACATTACCTACTAATAAAATTCCAGGAATGTATTCAAAAATATCAGCACAACCATAAAACAATTCAAAATAATCTCTTTAAGTACCTCCTACTCCTACCCTTCTTTTACCTGAAATTTTAGGAGGTCAATTATTATTTCATCATTTGATAGATCCAAAGTGTTACTCATTTACAATTTGTGCTTCAGTGTGACAAGTTTAATAAAGTGAAGTTTCAAAGTGTCTTTGTGAGAAATGACTGAACGAATGTGTTCGCGGTAAGGCAAGTAACATTTGAATTTTCTTACCCTTGAAAAAGCCTTATAAGTGAGGGCGAAACGTCGGAAAACTTTGTTTATATGTTGGTTCAGATATATAAATAAATTAATTCGAAAAAATGACGCAGTCCAAATCCGGGAAAAGCAAAATCAGCTACTTATTCAGTTGAACAAAACTATTTACAAACACATACTCAATATATAAACTTATAGTTCATTGCAGAAATATTTAAATTAAAAATTAATTTAGGAATAATACTTGACTCGTAACAAAATAGTGACAATTATTTTAATTCACCTGATATTTATATCCATTAGTAAGAGTGAGACAAATAAAGAAAAATAGAGACAGTGAGATAACGAGAAAAGGGAAGTATATTTCGTACGAAATGACTGCCGCTCTTTTTTTATTTTTAACCGACTTCCAGAAAGGAGCAGGTTATCGATTTCTCTGCAACTTTTTTATGCATGACGAGCGATTATTCAAAAACGGCTTGGGCAATTTTGATGATTTAAACTGCATTTTATTAATGAACATTACAGAAAGGTCTCATATAATTCTTAATAACATGGGATTTACGGTTTTCAAGAAAATTGGAAAAAGAAGTAAACAAGGGATTAGATTTCAGTGAATTTCTATAAGTCTTCAGTGTTTTCTCTAAAATCGCTCAAGGGTATTCTACAAAGATTGATTCCGTATATTTCTCTATAACGTAAAACATACCATTTTTCTGAAAATTAGAAAAATGTATGCAAAAAAAACTGTAAACATCATGGAAATATATACTTTCATGGCATATCTTGACATGCCATGAAAGTATATCGTACAGGGTCTTTGTAATGGTTTTCATTTTGATTCATTTGAAGTAAGTTTCTTTTAGAGAGACGAAGTTTGTTATATCGGCGAATTTTTCTATGTATATGGTATACGGTTGTTGGTATGAGCGTGCGTGCATGTGATATTATGTGGTAAATAAGCAGTTGTATACATAGGATGGTTAAAATATAAGTTAGAATTGAATTAGTTAAACAGGGTGATTTTGAAAATATTGTATTAGGTGGCACATAAGTAGTTGCGTATATAAGGTGGTTGAATTAAGAGTGGAGCAAAACTATAATTATACAGAGTGGATATTTGTGTTATAGGACGAAAAGTAATTATAGTTATACAAAAGGCTTTAAAAATTATCAGCAGCAGTTGAATATACAGGATGGTTGAAATATAAGGTGGAGCAGAATTACAGTTATACAGGGCGGTTTAAAAAAGTTATATAGTTTGGAACATAAGGTGTTTGAAGTAATAATAGGGTAAAATTATTGTTATTCAGGGTGTATAAAATATGTTATATAAGCATAAGCAGTTAGGATGTTTGAATTATAGGATTTAGTCTATAATTATAGACATAGGTTCAAAAAAATTTAAAAGCAGTTGCATTACGGGATGGTTGAAATAAATGGAAGAGTAAAATTATAGTCATAAAATGGTGTTCAAAAAGGTGAATTTTGTTATATTGGGTAGACCATGAGCAGTTGCATAAATGGAATACTAGCCATATGGGGCGAAGTAAAATCATTGGTATACAGGAATAATTTAAACAATAGAAAAATAGAAAGTGTCATTAGTGTGGAGAGAATTTATACTTATACAGGGTAGTTTTAAAGATATCAGGACTATTGTAATATTGTGCTCAGTTGAATTATAGTTGTACAGGGTGATTTAGAAAATGATACCAATAAGTATAGGGGTGACCAATAAACAGAAGCATATACAGTGTGGATGCAATATAGAGTGAATTAGAGTTAAACTTATAGAAAGTGGTTCAAATAATAAAACAAATAAAAAACTTAAAATATATTTGGAAATATAGACATAGAATAAAAATTAGAGAGGGAGAAAAAGAGAGAGAAATAAGAATACGCTAAAATTTTCAATTGAATTGTACCTTAAATCAGATAAAAAAGAATATATGTTTGAAAATAGAGATTGATTGCACACGGTTTCTAAACGGTTTATATTTTAAGTCAGTTGAAGTTGGTTCTTTTTTAAATATAAATTATTCATTTTATATTTTAAACATTATAATTTTGTTAAATATCTTTTTCAAAAGTCAGGCCATCTAATTTTTACACTGATAAAAACATGGAATCACGACTCCCCTGAGAGTCTACAACAACGTAGCTCACGCAAGCCCTTCGGAATCAATGGAAATAAACTGGGCTAAGGAATTCTAGTGAAATTTTACGTGGAGTCAATTTAATAGAAGTTATTGAACCTATTTAGTGATGCAGGAAAACAAATTGTACGAGAATGCTATATTACAAGATTACAAAAGTTACTATCGAAGTAAAATATATAGAGGCCAACCGAATTGGTTCTAAACTTGTTTCGTCTTCATTGTTTATTTAATGAATATTTATTTAGTTTTTTGCGGGTTATATAATTTGGATACTCAAGTGCAACTTAAAGTTTCAATTTCGAAAAAGCCGTTTTAAAATTTAAAACATAAATTTTATTCAAGCGAAACATACAAGTTTAATGTAATTGCAATAAAAGCTAACATCAGACTAACTAAATTATATGAATTGAAACAAAGAACGTTAAAAGCGTTGATTAAGAAAATGCGTCGAGTCTATTGTCGTGGGTTATACTGCTGTCGGATGAAGTCAAACGTGGTTCGTAACTTGCATTAGACTGAATGTATTATTTATTTATTTGCTGGAATTAGGTTTTGATTTCCTTAAATTCCTTTTATTTTCTCTCCTTTCGTGTACTATATGTTGGAAAAAAGCACATATTGTGTAGTTGAATGTGTCAACGGCGACTTTCGCATCGACTCTCATGCCGAACAGTTTCAACTATAACAGTTACGGTCCATGACTTTATGTACACATTTTATGGACGGAACTACATACTGGATCTACATATAGTATTTACATACACCCTTTTACCTTTCTGGTAAGTCTGCCTAATTTATCTTAAGAATTGTAAATTGTACCGTTACATATTTATGAACTGGAAACATTCTATGCACTGTAAGATTTTAACTTCTCCAAAATAGTATAACTTGGATCAACACCTCATATAAATTACAGTCCACTTAATTACATATGCAAAAATGGCGCTAAATGCAACAAAACTCTTTTCTGATATCTGGCGCATTTGGTGTAGTTGTGAGCGTAAAATACGGACTCAATTCTGAAGTATCTGATACTTTCAATGTTTAAAGAAATTATTTTAGCAGATATGATATCATATAATTTTTAAGTTGGTAGTGGTAAATGTTTTTTTATTTAACGTTTCGACTTTTTCCCGGTCTTTCTCAAAAATGTTAATTTTGCAATTGGTTGGAATAATTAATAACAATACGTGATTTTACAAACATTTAACAATAAAAATAATAAGATAAAAATTACGTCACTCTATGTAATTTTTCACAGAATGGCTAGTACTATTGCATTTGAAATTTTCAGATAATTGTAAATTGTAATTCATTTTAATATAGGTGCAGTTCAAAAATTGCAGTTAAATTATTAGTATCAGTCAAGTATCGCAATAAATTTCCATTAACTATCGAATGAATTACTTTAATAAATAAATATTTGATTAAAGGAAAATTCTACTTTTCCGGATTTGGACCGCGTTATTTTTTCTCGAATTATTTTATTTATATATGAGAAGCAGCATAATAAACAAAGTTTTTCGGACGTTTAGCCCACACTTATAAGGGGATTTTTCAAGGATGAGAAAAACAAAACAAATGTTACTTACGTTGCGGCGACTCTATTCATTTAGTCTTTTTCTCACAAACACACTTTGAAACTTCACTTTATTAAATTTGTAACACTGACGCACAAATTGTAAATGACTAATCAGTACTATTGGATCTAGCTAACAAAGAAATAATAATTGGTTCCCCAAAATTTCATGTAAAAGAAGGGGCCAATTATTATTTCTTCGTTGGCTTACCCAGACGATTCAAAACACTCCATCGAAAAAAAATCCCAACCCCCAAATCTGCTGACGAGGTAAAGCGCTTTGTAGCATTTTGTAACTACTATCGTAGATTTATTCTTAAATTTGCTGAAATCTGTAAACCTTTAAATTTACTTTCACGAAAAAATGCAACCTCTTTTGGTTAACCTTCCTGATTTTAATAGACCCTTCATTCTGACAACAGACGCCTCTAACGAAGCCTGCGGAGCAGTATTAGCTCAAGAATTCGAAGGTGCAGAACTGTCGATCTCATACATATCGAAATCCTTTACAAAAGGTGAATGTCACACACCCACAGTTCTCAAGGAATTAACAGCCAATCACTGGACAATAAACCACTACAACTGTTGTCTCTACAACCACCCCTTCATAGTCAAAAAGGATGACCGCCCTTTAGTCTATCTCTACAACAATTTTACTCGCATGTTGTTCAATTCGAAATACAATATGTTAAAGGTAAAGCAAACGCCTTCGCGGACGTTTTATCGCATATAAATTCAGACGAACTAAAAAGATTTAATACAAAAGTAGAAGATCAAAAGCTTATTTGCTGGATACCCCCGAGTCCAAGATATAAGCGTAAAAGACCCCATACCACGCAATGTATACGAAACCTTAGGTAACGGTCACTTGACGAAGTTACAATACTTACACACTTAAAGTCTTCCCAAATTCTCTACAAATGTTTATAAAACATAAAGGTTTGTTTCTCTGCTCGTAACCAATTGTAGATTTCTCTTACGAGAAACCCTATGTAAGCTGAATAAAATGGCTGGTGGTATTGAAAAATAACAGGTATAATTTTACCTCGAGGATTTAATATTTAAAGCATACACTCTGAATGAATTCAAAGAGATGGGACGCCAAATGTCAAAATTAAAAACACAGAACCTATCCAATTAACCTCGACCCCGTAAAAAGCTTTTGACTTAGTGTCTATAGATACCGTAGGTCCTTTCCCCGCACAGATAAGATAAGACATAGGAAACGCATATACGGTCACTTACAATATTAATTAACGAAATACATCGTGATGATTCCAATCCCGGACAAATCAGCAGCTTCAGTAGCAAAACCGATTGTCGAAAATCTTATCCTGATTTACTGATCTATGCAAGAAATTATAAAAGATCTTGGTAAAGAATACTTAAACCAGTTACTACGCAACATCTTGCAGTTGTTAAACATTAAACGTAACACTTCTACCCCCTATTAGCATCGATCAATAACTTTTGAATCCGTATGTAAATTAACCAGCAAAATAATTGGGATACATGGATAAAATATTACACTTTTTGTTATAATACCACCCCAGTGGTATTATAACAAACTAAGTCAATCGTCCTTAGAGCCACCATTTATTTTATTTAGCGTATAGCAATAGTATACATGAACTGGTCCTATAATATAAAAATACGAAATTATATTTAAACACTAACAATATACAAGAACATGAATAGTACATAGTAAAAACAGAAACAGAGCATTTGTAAGTAACAAGTCCACACATAGTAATCACAAACTAACAGAGAGGTTTTTTATCCATTCAGTCGCTGCAGGAGGGAGAGTATATATATATATATATATATATATATATCCGTTATTGTTCCCTGGTAGGCCGTAAGTTTACAGTCTTGGTATATATTGTTGTAAAGTCCGTGGGTTCAATTTAAAATTATAAAACTAATATTCACTTTCACTTTTCTAGAAACTTTTATTTAGATCGAAGATACAACAGCTGATTCAAATATCACAATAACAATTTCTCATATAAGCTCTTCGTAAAACCATGATGGTTAAACTCAGTACTCTATATTAATATCAATGTACGGTACTTTAATAATTATAAGGTAATAAACGATAAAAATGGTTATTGCATCTATATATATATATATATATATATATATATATATATATATATATATATATATATATATATTGCTATATACTCCGTGGATTCAATTTAAAATTATATAAAGCGATTGTTGTCGTACTGAAATGAAACAGGGTAGGCTTTGGGTAAATTTCGTAACACTGCCCCCCCCCTTTAATTCTGATCGTCCCTATCAGAAACATCCCCTCCATGGTAGGGAGCGAGTCGATCTAAATGAACCACCTTCAATTTAGCTTTAGGGTTTCGACGGATCCGGTAGACGACGCCATTAAGCCTCTTGACCACCTCTGTAGGCTTTGGGGATTTACCCTTGCTCCGTTGGGGGTTGTACAGCCAGACATTGTCCCTCTCCTGGAACCCGACTGAATTGGCCTTCAGGTCGTATCGCGTCTTCATCCGGTCACTGGTGGCCAACATCTGCGTTCGGGCTAATTCGTGTATTGCCAGCATGTTATGTCGGAGCTGGTCGGCATAATCGTCGATGTCTTGGGGAGGTTCTTCGGGGGAGCCAAATGCCAAATCGCAGGGTAATCTCAGCTCCTTTCCGAATAGGACCCTGGCTGGGGTCAGGCCAGTACTATTAAGTACGGCAGAGCGATATGCAAACAGGAATAGGGGAATATGCTCATCCCAATCACGCTGCTTATTGCTGACGACCTTGGATAGGTGTTGTTCCAAGGTCCTGTTGAATCTTTCCACCATTCCGTCTGACTGTGGGTGTAATAGTGTTGTTCACGTTTTCCTGATCCCCAACATCGTGCAGACCTTCTGGAGTACATTCGATTCGAAGTTACGCCCCTGGTCTGAATGTAATTCCATCGGGACGCCAAACCTGCTGAATAGTTGTTCTATTAGCACCGTCGCTACCGTGGTTGCCTCTTGATTGGGTATCGCATATGCCTCAGACTACTTGCTGAAGTAATCCATTGCGACCAGAATGTATTTGTTTCCCCTCTTAGACTCGGGAAACGGACCGGCGACATCGATGGCAATTCTTTCAAATGGGACGCCCACATTGTACTGCTGCATTCTGCCCTTGGTCCGGGTCTTCGGGCCCTTACTGGCTGCACAAATGGCACATTTGCACTACCAAGCTCTGACGTCTGAATCGTAGTAATTCACCCAGTAGTACCGCTGGCGAACTTTGTCAAGAGTTTTATTCATGCCCAGGTGGCCTCCGGTAATCCCATCATGTACCTCGGTCAGGATGGCTGGTACCTTTCGGAACTACCAGTTGGGACTTGGTTTCTCGTCCATCAGCGCTTTCCCAGACTCGCTTGAGCATTCCATTGTCTACTCTTAGAGAGTCCCATTGAACCCATAACGATTTCAGCACGCCTGAGTATCTCGCTACCTCGTCCCATCGTGGCGTGGGTGCCCCTCTCATTTTGGGTAACAAGATTGGTTCGATGTCTGGATCAGCCATTTGGTCCTGGATGCACTGTTCCGTTGTCCAGTCTTTATTGGACTGCACTCGGATTTGCATGATGAAGATACCCTCTCCTTGTTCCGTGTTCAGACAATGTCCGCATTCCGCTCTACAGGGTCTTCTGGGTAGGGCATCGGCATTATTGTGCAAACGGCTGGCACGGTGTTCCACCTTGAAGTCGTATTGCTGTAATTTCTCCATCCATCTGGCCAGTTGTCCTTCGGTGTCTTCATGTCCAGCAGCCATTTGAGGGCGGCATGATCTGTTCGGATTAATAAATAACGACCATAGAGGTATATGTGGAAATGGTCTACAGCCCTTATTATTGCAAGAAGTTCTTTTCTGGTGACGCAATAATTTCTTTCCGGTTTCGAGAATCTACGGCTGTAATACTCGATCACCCTCTCTTCACCATCTTGCACCTGGGATAGGACGGCCCCCAAACCTGTGTTGCTGGCGTCGGTGTCTAAGATGAACTTGCCGGACTGTGTAGGAAAGGCTAGGATTGGGCTGGAACATAGTGCTGCCTTCAGTCGCCTGAATGATGTTTCGCAATCCTGATTCCAATGGAAGGTCTCTTTCTCAGTAGTCTGCCGATGTAGAGGGGCGGCGATGGTGGCAAATCCCTCAACAAAAGGCCGGTAATATGAACAGAGGCCCAAGAAACTTCGGAGTTCATGCTTGTCTCTTGGAACTGGCCAATCGCGGATGGCTTCTATCTTGTCTTCGTTGTTGCGGATTCCTGACTCGGACACTACGTGGCCCAAAAACTCTAGTTCTTTTTGGAACAAGGAACACTTCTTCGGATTGAGTCTCAGATTGGCGTTATTAATTTTGGAGAATACTTCGCCCATGTTCTTCAGATGGTCGTCGAATGTCTGGCCCATGACTAGAATGTCGTCGAGGTATACAAAGTACGTCCTCCATGTTAACCCGCTCAGTACATACTCTATTAGCCTCTCAAATGTAGCGGGTGCATTACATAACCCAAAGGGCATGACCGTGAACTGAAACAGCCCTTTACTGGTGGAGAACGCTGTCTTCTCTCTGTCGTTTGCGTGTAGACCAACCTGCCAATATCCACTTTTTAGGTCTAGTGTGGAGAACCAACGGGAATCTGCTAGTGTGGTCAAAGTGTCATCGATTCGGGGTAGTGTCTTTCTTCGTGACGTCATTCAGCTTTTTGTAATCCACACAAAATCGGATGGTTCCATCCTTCTTTTTAACTAGCACGACGGGAGCAGATCATGGACTGATGGATGGCTCAATAACTCCATTTGGTAAAATGGACTCGATGTTTTCCTCAACTGCCTGTTGTTGACCCAATGGTAGTCGTCTAGGTGGTATTCTGATGGGTTGAGCCTTTCCGGTATATATTCGATGCTGGATGATGTTGGTGCGACCGGTGGTTCCATCTTGACTGTTAAAAATTTGCCAGTGCTTTGTGATAAATTGCTTGGCTTTCTTCTGGTTCTCTGGTGTCAAGTGTGTCAAATGGTCAGCAAACTGTTGTAGGAACTCTTTATCGGGCCCTGTCTCCTTCACCGACGTCTGGTATTCTTCTTCGCAATTGATGATGGTCTCTACTGGCTCGAAACAAGCTCTCTCTTGACCATTGACAATTCTGATGTCGTTGTTGGACAAATTCAGGACTCTGATTGGTATATGTCGTCCGGTTTTGAACTATAGCCCGTCCAACTAAGTAGTCATGAGCTGAGTGTACGGGCTCCACCCGTCCAACTAAGTAGTCATGAGCTGAGTGTACGGGCTCCACCATTCCAACGCAGCTCCCAGGATTGCTGTCTAGTTGCCCATGAATAATCTGTTCCGTTCGACCAGGAATTCTAGCTGGAGACTTTGCCACAATTTTTATGGAGGTGACTGAACTGTTGACGGGCCGTGTCAATACAAATTCCTCATTTAGGAACCGAAGAACATCATATCTCGGGTCGAACATAAATCCATTCTGGCTAATTAGGTCCATTCATAGTATAAAATCGTCCTCAATATTCGCTACCAGGACCTTATGCCGGATCATGTTGTCCCCTGTCTGTAGCACGACATCTGCCTCACCCTGTATTGACATGGACTCGCCGGTCACTGTTCTGAGCTGGATGTTATTGGTAACTGGCCAAATTTCTGATGCTCTCAAAACCCTGGACTTGGCAATGGACACAGCGGCGCCGGTATCGACGGTGATGGTAACTGCTCGCCCATTGATGGTGCCTCTGATGACTAGGCTGCTGCGATCTCTGGAAAATCCCCGGATGGATAACGTTTTGGGGGCTGCTGGAGGATTATTCAGCATTCGCCCCCTTATGCTGACTGACTGACGGTCCCTGGACATGTGGCTGTTCTGTTGGTTACCCCTGGTCGGTGATCGTTCAGGTGGCCTCACTCGACAATCACGTTGGAAGTGTCCTGTCTGTCCTCAGCCGTAACATGCCCCTCTGGTGCCAGCTCTTTGTGACCTTTCTAATATTTTGTTCAGACCAGCCAGCAGCGCTTCAAATGGTGACTCTGACTCTTTCTGGTTAAAGGAAACTGCTCGGACCCTCGGCTTGGACATGTTCATGACGGCCTCTACTTCCAAAGCCCGAAGTAGAGCTTCATTACTTTTCTTGACCCCACTTAGTCTTAGGTTTCGTTGTACTTCCACATCTCTGATGCCGTTTATGAAACTCTGTGTGGCCAACTGGTCTTTCGTTTCCTCTGGCAGGTCAGGGTAGGACAAGTGAACTAACCGTCTAATCTCTGCTTCGAATTCTTGGAGGCTTTCACCGGATTTTTGCGTTTTTCCACTCAGTTGGACTTGGTATACCTGGCTCAAGGATTGATTGTCATATCGTTTGTCTAGGATGGTGATAATCTTGTCGAAATTGACTTGTTCATCGACTGGAATGCTTTAGAGGAGTTCTAGGGCCGGGCCTCTTAACGAAATTACCAGAGAAGTAGATTTTTCTTGATTATCCCATTCATTAGCTGTATGCACGGCCGTTTATACATGGGATGAACTGCCGTCGAATGTGGGTGGTTTACTAAAGAAACCTTTGGTACTCACGGTGTTCTGGTATTTTCCTCCCTGTAAGTCCAGTTGCATTTTTTTAATATCTGTTTCTACCTTGTTCTGAATGGCACTGATTTTATCTTGAACTCTGTTTTGGCTGGAATCGAGGTCATCTACTTTGGTTTCAAGAGTGTCCACCGTATTTTTATGGTCTTAATGTCATCATTTATTTCTTTTATGTCTGACTCAACTATTTGCATTCTGTCAGTAATTGTTTCATTAAGTTGTGCTACTATTTGCATTAATTGTTCAAATTGCAGTTGTCTTTTCTCTTCAGTTTCGTTTCGTTTTTCTTCTAGTATTTTAAATTCATTTTGTCGTTTTAATTCAGTTTGATCTTGTTTTTGTTCAAATTTCGAGAACAATCCTTCAATTAAATTATGTTGTTCGCTTTTCATCGTTGTGACAAAGTTTTCTAATTCATATATATATATATACACACAATATCATATAAAGCATGTATTTGTATAGAGGTTTAATGGTATATTTTCTGTCAGATCATCTGACAGGCAAATTAGAAGAATCAATTGTCGAAGAAATTGTTTGAAATTGTCCTGCTGAAAATCCTAAAGTTGGGCCATCTTAATTAATTTTTTCTACATATAATTCAATAAGAAGTACATTACTAGTTTTTCTGCATTTCTTCAAATGATTCGCATTATTATTCTTGGTAGTAAAAGCAGCCTTTAAATGTGTTATTTCGTTTTCCGATAATTTAATGGCGAAAATCAAACTCATGATTCAGAACTGCATTACGACTAAATAAATCGCACTCATAGAAGACAAGCAGATGTTCTTGAAAACATTAAAAACCAAATTACAAAAGTTTTTAACCCTTTTTTTCGAAATTTGAGTAGCTTTTATTTGTTCAGGACTAGGCCGAAAATGTGAATAATCGGTAAAAAAACACGATTTTTTGACAATTTTTTGTAACACCTTCACTTTTTCAGATATAGTAGCTAGATCAGGTACTTATTAAGACTTTAACTTGGTTAGAGCTTTAAAATTTCCAAAAGAATCACCGCAATGGTATATAATTATATATTTTTGGAAATACTTTTTTCCTAAAAAGGCGGAAACTGCATCATTATTGGTACTTGTAGGGTGAGAATTTGTAACCAACCAAGCAGTTATATATACCATTTATGATCTCAATGATTGTCTTCAGAAAGTACTGGTAAAACCAACAAAGCTATCTTTTTGTGAATTATTAAAAAAATCACATAATCACTTAAGGTTGTATGTGTTTTTATGCAATACGTTATCCAGAATTTCTTGCTATCCGATTTTATTTTTGTTACATGCGTTGAGAAAACCGCATACGTATATTCTTTCAAACTTTTGCTTAATTTTAGAGTCCAACTTGTTTATTGTTTCAAACCTCAACCATTCATCAAAAAATTTTACTAACCTTTGTTGAATTTCTTCTTGATGTTGTTTCTCCTTCTTGTCACGTTTTTCTAGAATCTGGGCTATTTTTTCGTCTAGTCCCTCCATAACCTGTTTGATTATTTTTTTGGTAGCTTCGTCCATTTTTTCCATTCTTCGGGTTTCCATAAATCAAATTACGATTTTAACTGCACTTAATCCTTTACTTCTGATCACCAAATTGTTGTAGTCCGTGGGTTCAATTTAAAATTATAAAACTAATATTCACTTTCACTTTTCTAGAAACTTTTATTTACATCGAAGATACAACAGCTGATTCAAATATCACAATAACAATTTCTCATGTAAGCTCTTCGTACAACCAACTCAACTCGCGATCGTGGCGTGCTTCCTTTATAAAACCAGCGACGAATTCTCCAGTAAAATCTGTCATCACTCCTACAGCTGTCGAGTCTTTTCGAGAACCATTTTTTATCTCAAAGCGATTGTTGTCATACTGAAATGAAACAGGGTCGGCTTTGGGTAAATTTCGTAACACTATGTTTGACTGTTTGACAGGCTGCCCCGCATTCACAATTGTGCGTGGGTTGTTTATTCCATTTATACAGGATATGTGCGCAGACGCCGTGTCCCGTTCTAATTCTATTTGCCGTCTTCCATATATTGCGAGGTAAATCGAAACTCGCAGGTTCCTCATGGATGCTCACATAGTCGAGTACCTCTGCAGGGGCATCCTCCCTCCAACCTGCGTCTCATTCCCGGAGACCCCTGAAATCACTTTCATGCAACGCTTTCGCAGTCCTGATTGGTGGATGTCTGGATTTCAGTCTGGTGAGGCAAGCAGTTGGTATACTCATGGATGGACAACTCCGGGATATCCATTATTTTCTCGTATTCTCGTCGGATATTTGGCGGCATAATATGGCTGAGAGATGGTAGCCAGTAAGTTGGTGTAGATTTTATGCATCCCGTTATGATACGCATGCTCCTGCGGAGCTGAACATCAACTTTTGAGACATGGTGGCTGTTCATCCATACTGGAGTACCATACTGAGCCGCGCTGAAGACGAGACCCATTGCCGAACATCGTAAGGTATCGGCAGTTGCTCCCCATGAGGTTCCACAGAGCGTTCTGTCCAGTGTAATACCCAGGTATTTTGGGTTTGGATTGTACCTACGGCGTTCACCATTCTAGAATATTTCAGGTTCTTGATTAGCCTGTTTATTATTTAGGTGAAAAAAGGAACACTCTGTTTTGCTAGGAACTAGTCTCCATTTTTTTTAATAAACATCCAAAATTTCGAGATCTTTTTCTATTATTCTCTTTGCTGCATCAAAAGATTAAACTTTCACCACTATAGCCAGATCATCGGCGTACGCAAATTTATGTGCAGTCGTTGCAGGAAGATCAGCGGTGTATAAATTAAAAAGGACAGGAGCAATTACGGAGCCCTGAGGAAGGCCATTATTTAGAATTCCCTGTTTGCTGGCTTTGCCGTTCATGATCACTTGGAATTTTCAATCAGAAAGCATGTTATTCAAGAGCCTTCCAAGTTTTTTTACAGGGAATCATATGCAGAAACTTATAAAGGAGACCTCCTCTCCAGACTGTATCATAGGCAGCTGTTAAATCTATGAATACAGCCGTGATTTTAAGACATTCCTGGTATCCTGATTCAACGAATGTTGTCAGGCTTATCACTTGGTCCGTGCAGCTTCTACCTGGTCTAAATCCAGCTTGTTCGATTGGAGTGTCCGCAAGTAATTTCTCTTGGAGTCTATTGAGTATGAGTCTTTCCAAGAATTTTTAGCAGGTGCTAAGGAGGGAGATTGGTCTATACCTGTCGGCTCGTGATTCTGGCTTTCCAGGTTTTAGTACGGCAATTATTTTTGCTCTTTTAAATTCATTAGGCAGTTTACCAGTGTTCAGAATGTCAGTGAAAAATTTTGTTAACCACTGTCTAGCATAGGGGCCGCAGTTGATGAGAAACTCATTGTGAACTCCATCAAATCCCGGAGCCTTTCCTACTGTTAGGCTGAGAGTCGCTGCACATATCCCATCGATGTTAAATTCTCCAGAGAACTCGGATAACTCTGGGCTTGACTGTTTTAATGCATTTAGTTCTCGTTTTATCATTTTGGTATGCTGGCGATCTTGAGGAGCTCTTGACAAGTCAACTCTTCGAGTAGCTATCTTGTTTGCTGTGACTGCAGTTTGGTTTCAGGTAGCGGTTCGACTAGCACCAAGCTTCTTGAGTAGATTCCAGGCTTTACGGCTTGAGTGCTTAAAGTCAGTATTTGTCGTGGTCTCTATCCATTTTACTTTTCGAGCCGCGTTAAGAGAATTCAGAAGGTCATCAGCTATCTCTGGGTCATCACTTTCAGCGAAATCCCGATAAAGTTGTTCACTTTCGTCAGACCATCCTGGTATGTACTCCTTACGGAAACCCATAGGAACGTGCTTCTTAGCAGTAGATATAATTGCACCGACAAATCTATTGTAATTGTCGGCAACAAGGGGGTCCAACCAAGGCACTTGTCTAGGTCTGTTTTGAAAGAACTCCAGTCAGCCTTTTCGGACACGATTTAATTATTGGAATCTCTATGCCCATTTCAAGGATAAGTGGGCGATGCTGGCTTTTCGGAAATTCCTTTAGAACATATCTCGATATTGAGACAAGCTGACATATTTCGTTAGTTGATACGAAAGATAAATCAGGATTTCACTCCATATTCCAGGTACGAGATTTGAATGTATTCCTTTCTTTAGCGTCAAATACTAGATGCAAGCTGTTTTGTTCTGCCCAACCAAGAAGATGTTCGCCATTAGTTAAATTTTAGAGAATGCTAGGAATACGCTAACGCGGATCATACTTTCCGAAGGAAGGGTGATGAAACGGAAATTCCCCATGACACACTTAAGTTATCTATATATAAATAGGTAAAAACAAAACGGTTAGGTACCATTTTCTCCTCTGTCTGTCAACCGATTTTATTTTTTTTTCTTTTGTTTAGTAGTTACAGATGACCTTCAGTGCAGAATGCTAAAATTAATTTAAATATTGGTTCAATAATTAAATAATAAAATAATAAAAAAATAATTATTTAGATCCATGCTGTCAATGCCAAACAGTGCCAGCAGATTGCTTAGAGAGAAAATCAAGAGATAGGTTGACTCCAGTGTGAAAGACAAACTAAATCAAATGTAAAACAAAAAGTATTGACACTTCGCGAAAGTTATCCTATAGTCATGCTATTGAAATATGACCAAGGAAAAATTATAATACATAATAATCGCCGTTTTTGGACGCCCGCAAGTTTGCAGTTTGCAAGATTCATTGCATTGTAAATATGGTTTGTCAACTAAAATCAGAATTATGTTGCACCTCATCAATTTATTTCTGATATTTTCTTTATTTTAACTTTATACTTTTAATTTAGAGTCCTTTAATTTTTGTCGGATAACTTTCTTATAATTTAACTAAGATTCCAATAAATTGTGAAATTATGCACACATTCATGATAAACCTATTTAGATCTGACAACTCTGAAAGCGTTGCCATCTGCCGGAAATTTGATTTAAATTTTGACATTTCATTACTTTTGTAGCGATTAGGTTGAAAGTATTCAATTCGGTCAGAAAAGATTTCAAAGTATTTTCAAGGTTTCAATTTGAATTCACAGAAAAAAATAGGTGTATTTAACTGCTATTAATTAGCAGTATGTGATTCGTATTTCTTTATATTTTCCATATAAAACAGAAATCGTCATGGGTTACTACGTTGGTAAGTAAATTTTTTATATTGAAAATCATACTGAAAATTAATGTTTTCTATTAATTTGGGTATCTTATATTTAATTAATTTTACATTACATGGTCACATTGCTGCAAAGTTTTAACTATTAAAAAATTTTAAACATTAATTTGAATATAAAAAATTTACCTACCCATTTATTAGGTTAAGTTAGGTACATTTAATCTAGAGTAAAATATATTTTTTTGACATATTTTACCTTTGAAATCTTACATTGCTGGTTTTAAAATTTACAACCTAAACGTTCAAAAAATTTAAAATTTAAAACGCTCTACACGACAACAGAAACCGCTGCGTAATTATATATGCTAGGTTGGTTATCAAATGATAAACAAGGCAGTGGCTGGGTAAAGCTCTTTTACTATCTTTGGAGTTGCCTATAGTTCAATAGGAAAATATTTAGTGTTGTAAATTATAGATCAGTATTGATTTTTCGGACAATTAGTACTAACTTTCGTAGAAAATAACATTTGTAATTTTTTGTTGTGATTATAATTCTATTATTAATGTAAAGTAATTTTGACAACAGTCCGAAGGTATTGTGCAACAAATCATCAATCAGCAGACAATGGAAATGACATTAAATATTGGAGTTTTCATTGGGTTGTTTGTCATGTCTATTTTTAAAATCGTTCCTGTGTAAATGACGGAAACTTTTAGGTAAAAAAGAAAAATTCGCCGATAATTAGATCGAACATGTTACATAGACTTATTTATGTAAAAATAATCCTACAATTATGTACAAAAAAAAATTTTATAAACGTAATCCCCACAAAATAACGTCAATAATGTTCAACTTATAAATTTAATGAATTAGGGTAGAATTTCGACCACTGGGCGACCGCTAGTATTAATAAATAATTATAGTATAATATTCAAATCATCATCAAACATTTCTAGGTAACCTTATTAATTAAACACAGAACGTCGCTTTAGTTTACGTATACTAACAATATTGCAATAAACTCCGTGGGTTCAAGGTTAATTCATTAAAAAAAACTGATATTCACTTCACTTTCTAGAACTTTTATTTACACGTATAATCAAATATTTTCAACAGCTGATTCTAATACAATAGCATCAAAATAATAAGACGAAAATAAGCAGTACTACTTTTGCGATGATCGGCCGTTCCTTTTATAATCTGCATCGAATTCTTTCAGCAAATTTCGAGGATCATCTTGCGGATATTCTTTATTTGTACTTCATTCGGCTTGAATGTCTTACATTGCTTTAGCCAGGGACAGCTATTTTCCGAATAGTACCCTGACTGGAGTCAGACCTGTACTGTCATGTACAGCTGAGCGATAGGCTAACAAGAATAGGAGAATATGCTCATCCCAATCACGCTGGTTATGGCTAACGACCTTGGATAGGTGTTGTTCCAAGGTCCTGTTGAATCTTTCCACCATTCCGTCTGACTGTGGGTGTAATAGTGTTGTTCTCGTTTTCCTGATCCCCAACATCGTGCAGACCTTCTGGAATACATTCGATTCGAAGTTACGCCCCTGGTCTGAATGTAATTCCATCGGGACTCCAAAACGGTGCAATACCCAATCAGGAGGCTATTCACTCCTGATTGGGTATTGCATATGCTTTGGGCCACTTGCTCAAATAATCCATTGCGATCAAAATCTATTTGTTCCCTCTCTCAGACTCAGGAAATGGACCGGCGACATCGATGGCAATTCTCTCGAATGGGACGCCCAAATGGTACTGCTACATTCAGCCCTTGGTCCGGGTCTTCGGGCCTTTACTTGCTGCACAGGTGTCACATTTCCGGCACCAAGCTCTGACGTCTTCGAAGTAATTTACCCAGCAGTACCGCTGTCGAACTTTATTCATACCCAGATGACTTCTTTGGGACTACCAGTTGAGACTTGGTTTCTCGGCCGTTCGTGCTTTCCCAAATTCGCTTGAGCATTCCATTCTCTACTCTTAGAGAGTTCCATTGGGCCCATAACGATTTCTTGACGCTCAAGTATCTGGCTACCTCGTCCCATCGTGGCCTGGATGCCGCTCAATTTTTAAGTGACAGTATTGGTTCGATGTCTGGAAAAGCCATTTGGTTCTGGATGCACTGTTCTGTTGTCCAGTCTTGATTGGCCTGCACTCGGATCTGTCTGATGTAGATACCCTCTGGCTGCTCCGTCTTCAGACAATGTCCGCATTCTACTCTGCAGGGTCTTCTTGAAATGGCATCGGCACTTTAATGCAAACGGCCAGCACCATGCTGAAACCTTGAAATTTCTGTAATTTCTCTATTCACCTGGCCAGTTGTCCTTCCGGTGTCTTTATGTCCAACAGCCATTTGAGGGCGGCATGATCTGTTCGGATTAGGAAATGACGACTATAAGGGTATTTGTGGAAATGTTCTACAGCCCTTATTATTGCAAGATCTTTTCTGGTGACAATAATTTCTTACCGGTTTCGAGAATCCACGGCTGTAGTACTCGATCACCCTCTCTTCACCATCTTGCACCTGGGATAGGACGATCCCCAAACCAGTGTTGCTGGCGTCGGTGTCGAATATGAACTGCCGTACTGAGTACGAAACGGTGGGATTGAGCTGGAACATAGTACTGCCTTCAGTCGTCTGAATGATGCTTCGCAATCCTGATTCCAATAGAAGGTCTCTTTCTCAGTGGTCTGCCGATGTAGAGGCGCGGCAATGGTGGCAAATTCCTCAACAAATCTCCTGTAGTATGAACAGAGACCCAAGAAGCTTCGGAGTTCATGCTTGTCTCTTGGGAATGACCAATCACGAATGGCTACTATCTTGTCATCGTTGGTGCGGATTCCTGACTGGGAAACAACGTGGCCCCAAAAACACTACTTCTTTTTAGAACATGGAACACTTCTTCTGGTCGAGTCTCAGGTTGGCGTTCTTAATTCTGGAGAATACTTCGCCCAGATTCTTCAGATGGTCGTTGAATGTCTCACCTATTACTAGAATGTCGTCGAGCTATACTAAGCTCGTCCTCCATATCAACCCACTCAGTACATACTCTCAAATGTAGGGGGAGCATTACATAATCCAAAGGGCAAGACCGTGAACTGAAAGAGCCCTTTACTGGTGGAGAACGCTGTCTTCTCTTTATCGTTTTCGTGTATACCAACCTGCCAATATCCATTCTTTAGGTCTAGTGTAGAGAATCAACGGGAGCCTGCTAGTGTGGTAAGAGTGTCATCAATTCGGGGTAGTGGATAGCTGTCTTTCTGCGTGTTACGCTTTCTGTAATCCACGCAAAATCGGGTGGTTCCATCTGGTGCGTTCCCGCAACTTGTTTAGTGTATTATTTTCAATTTGATTGAATTACTTCATTGATATTTAAACTTCTGCACCTTTTCTAAAACATTCCGTCGCGCTAATGCTAATTGTAAGTGTTTTTTTGCGTGTAAAATATAGACAGTATTGACATTCGTGTTTCGGATCCCTAGCTATTTGGACGCTTGGGATTTTTTGTGTATTGTGCCCGAACTATTCGGTCACGCTTTGATCCCGTCTGAAGAGACGGCGCTTATTGTTGTTTTTTGCGTTACGATTCCGCGAGTTAGTAGCTTCGTTCGTAACGACCGCTAAACCACTTTCATTTTGTTTCTTTTGTGTTTACAAAAGCGCATCATTTGTTGTTAAACCTGCATTTTTTGTATGCTCAATCAATGAACATTACGTCGCTATTTTTTGTGTAACGTGTTGTCCAGAAGAAGCTGTAAGAAACTGTTCCTGCTGTTACGGGGCTAGCCTCCGAAGAAAGAAGACCCAAGAAAACACCAGAGCTTCGACATAAAAGGTTAGTCATAACTTTTATTTGGTGGTTTGTTTATATGACGGCACGTGTTTATTGATTGTTCCGCTAAAGGTCCTTCGTCAATTATATATTTGCATTGAACCAGCATTGAACTAAAACCGCAACATCTAATTCATACATTTTTTTTGGATATTCTCTATGGAATGTGCCATCGAAGACATTCCACCATCCTTTTTTTAAACTAGTATGACGGGAGCAGACCAAGGGCTGATGGATGGCTCAATAACTCAATTTTGTAACATGGACTCGATGGTTTCCTCGACTGCCTGTTGTCCCAATGGTAGTCGCCTATGTGGTATTCTGATGGGCTGTGCCTTCCCGGTATCTATTCGGTGCTGGATAAAGTTGGTGCGACTGGTGGTTCTCGGGTCGAATATAAATCTATGCTGGTTTATTAGGAGCAAAGCTTCATTGCTGTTCTTGGTGCCACTAAGCCTTAGATTCCTTTGTATTTCCACATCTCTGATGCCGATTATGAAACTGTGGATAGCTAATTGAACTTTAGTTTCTTCAGGCTGGTATGGGTATGAGAGGTGTACTAATCGTCTAATCTCGGTCTAATCTTGTAGACTCTCGCCGGATTTTTGCGCTTTTTCACTGAGTTGGACTTGGTATACCTGGCTCAAGGATTGATTGTCGTATCTTTTGTCTAAGATGGCGATGATCTTGTCGAAATTACCTTGTTCATCAACTGGAAGGCTTTGGAGGAGCTCTCATGCCGGAAGAAATTACCAGGAGGTAGAGTTTTGTTGGTTATCCCATCCATTAGCTGTAGCCCCGGCTTCAAATTGCCGTTTATACATGGGCCAGGATGAACTGCCATCAAATATGGGTTGTTTACTAAAGGAACCTTCGGTACTCACGGTATGCTGGTATTTCCCTCTCTGCAACTCTTGTTGTAATTGTTTAATTTCAGGTTCCATTTTGTTTTGGATGGCAATGATTTTGTCTTGTACTTCACTTACTTCGCTTTGTACTGTGTTTTTAATGGACTTATTCCAAATTTTACCTGGTTCTGGATGGAGTCGATGTCATCTACTTTGGTTTCAAGAGCCTCCACATTATTTTTTAGCATCTTTATGTATGTCGTCGTTCTCGTTTATATCTGATTCCACTATTTGCATTCTTTAATTAATTGTTTTTTTCACTTGCGATACTATTTGCATTAATTGCTCAAATTGCTGTTGTCTTTTTAATTCATCAACCTGCCTTTGTAATTCAGTTTGGTCTTGTTTTTCTGCAAATTACGAGAATCATCCATCAAATAAGTTTTTTTGTTTGCTTTTCATCGTGGAAACAAAATTTTGTTGTTTACTTTCATGGCAGTGAAAAGTTTTTGTTGTTTTTCTTGAATGTTAGATACAAGATTCTCTAAATCTATTTTATGTTTTTCATCAAAAGATTTCACTAACCTTCCTGATGTTGGTTCTCCTTCTTGTCACGTTTTCCCAGGATCTTAGTTATTTTTTCATCTAGTCCATCCGTAACCTGTTTGAATATATTTTTTCTTTTTCCATACTACGAGTTGTGACCATAAATCAATTTATGATTTTATCTTTACTTAATTCTTCACTTCTGATCACCAAATTGCAATAAATTCCGTGGATGCAAAGTTAATTAATCAAAAAAACTGATATTCACTTCTCTTTCTAGAACTTCTAATTACACGTAAACATCAAATGTTTTTAACAGCTGACTCTAATACAATAGCATCAAAATAATAACACGAAAATAAGCTGTACTACTTCTGCGATGATCGGCCGTTTCTTTATATTCTGCATCGAATTATTCCTGCAAATTTCGAGGGTCATCTTCTCGTTTGTCGAGTCGTTTCGAAATTTCTAGCACGGTTAACCTTGCGGATATTCTTTTTTTATACTTCAGTCGGCTTGAATGTTTTACGTTACTTTAGCTAAGGACGGCGTAGATAAATTTTACAACAGTCGAACTGGATTTGTCCAAGATAAGGATGATTTGTCAGCAAAAGTCATAAGGTAATAAGATATGTCCCATGACTGTAGATTTTTCTCCATGCAGCCTATAGGCCACTTAAAGAGCGTAATGCAGAGTAGTGTTGCCTTAGCGTTCAGCAACCACGGGCAGTGATTTCAGTGACAAGATGGTAGAGTGTTTCTGCTGTGAGTATATTGACCAATATAAGATGAGAATAGTAAAAGAGCAGTACTACTGTATCTATTACTAAACTCAGAGTTTTGCTACTATTTGAAATTCAGCGAGTTGTCTACGAAGTTCACCTGCGAACTATCTGTACGTAGTGCAGGATGAGTAGAAGTAGAACTTCTGGTAAGTGAATAAAAAATCGGTTAGATATAGAGGTTGATTTCGTACTGGGTATAGATCTCATTAAACATCATGGGATGACCTTTAATCGGACTTTCAACAAAACGGCCGCAAAGGTTTACAATAGAAGGGCCAATGACAAGAAAGGATATTAATTACGTAATTAGATATTGTTACTACAACTAAAGCTATTTTAGAAATTTAAAGCGCCATATGACTAATTAGGATTAAAATGAAAACGAAATATTGATGTATTCCCAGCAGTGTGCTCTTTTATTAAAACATAACCATCTAACTAACCAGCTAAGAAGAAAATAAAATAAAAACCAAACCTAATTCAAAATTATATCCTCCTGTTTAACTTACACACGTTTCTAATTATTTCTCATCGTTAAGCAATTATTAGATAGATTTGAAAATTAGTGCAGAAAAATATATACTTAGAAAATAAATAAATAAAGGCACGAGAAACAGAAAATCTTACAGAAATATTATGATGATAAACAGATTAAGGACTGGAACCACTACAAATATCCAAAAGCCTTAAATATAAGTATGGTATATGTGATCTATAATATCCCAGATGAAACAGACAACAGATGCGACAACAGACCAGTAAGGTAACCCAATGAGATGGGAGATAAACTCGACATGAGTTACACGACAGAATTATACCAGGAACGAATATATAGCTCTGAGCATAAAATGGCTAATTGTCAAGGAGAAAACTGCTTATTATATACAAAATCGCAAGACTTTTTATACAGGAATGTTAAAAATTTCTCAATAGGAATTCCCAGAAATTTGGTTTTTGCTTGTCAAGTAGGAATCTTGTTACGAACAAACTTTTTTTTGAGAATAGCTATTCTTTTCCAATTGAATATGCAAAAATTGTACCATTCTAGTCAATATTTTAAATTCAAGAGGCAAGTATATAATTTTTTATAAATCATGTTTTCTCTTGAAATATTTAATGGAAACATCGGGTTGTGAAAACGCGATAGAAAAAGGCAACTAAATAAATCAGCGAAAACTATTTAGTCACATCATTCTGTCATGAAATATAAAAATAGTGGATTTCTTATTATTTAGAAAGCTTATTCCTGTTATCGTCACCAATTGGTGAAAGTAGAAAGTTAAAGATGCTGTTAACACGGCCACTCAATAATTATTATGTCATGTCTACAGTTTATAAAATGATCCATGAAAACAAGTACCGAAAATAATGGAATCACCCAAAACTAAAAAAAACACCTATTGTTGTTTTTGTTCCAGAAAGAAATGCATGTCCTTGATGACTAGGCTGCTAATATCACGACAAAAACCCCGGATGGAACTGTCCTGGCGGCTAGTGGAGGGTTAGTCATCATTAGGCCCCTTATACTTACTGGCTGACTGTTAGAGGTTATACTTGCGTTGGCTAACTCTGCCTGGTGATTTGTCTGGTAACCTCACTCTGTTATCATGTTGAAAGTATCCTGTTAGTCCACAACGGTAAATGATATCTTTACATAATCTCAATTTTTATTTAATGTAATTCTCTCTGAACATATAACACAATTTTCTTGAACCTATGTGTCCATAATCTTCATGTAACTGTTTTGAAATTTTGTTTGAAAATAATTTTGAAATATAATAAAGTTCTCTTTGATTTACTTCCACCAATTTATTTTGATCTTGTTTTATTTCTGCCAATGAAAATATTGCAATATAGTCCGTGGGTTCAATTTAAATTTATAAAATTAATTTTTACTTTCACTTTTCTAGAACTTTATTTACATTAAAACAGCTGATTCAAATATCACAATACATTCTCATATACGCTAGTCGACGCGGTATAACTGAACTCTCCATCGTAGCTGCTTCCTTTATAAAGTGTTACGTGACGCCAAATTTCTACCCACCCTAGTTGTGCTAGGGGTAGCAAGAAGGTATGTCCGGTAGTCTCAGTGAAGCCCGGGGGGGAGGGGTTCGTTTTATTTTAACGTATATGCCAGATTTTGCTTGGCGATATAAATAAAGGGAGAAAATAAGGGCGCCAGGTAGATTCCCCTATACCTTCTAAATACACATAATCAGGACACCTACCCGTCCTAAAATATCTGCTGTAGTAATTTTTGCTAACTTGGGGCGCTAAATTTCTAAATATAAATAAATAAATCTTGTAAAAAGGACTAATAAGCATACCACAGTTCCAAAATATAAGTTTAATTTGCGCGAACAATCTAGTACAAGGCGCTAAAAATATGCCACAGTGCACTCTATTAATGCAAAACAGTCTTAGAATGTTTAAGCTAAATATACCTAAAGGAAAAAATGAAATGAAACAAATATACACTTATGGACAGAGATTCAAACTGTACATATAAACATGTGAGATCCTTAATAACCCGGATACAAATATTTAATATTCCTGTAATACAATAATTCTAATCAATAGAATATTTAAATAAATCGTCAATATCAAATACTACATTAATGGGAATCGATAATAAATTACCTGATATTTATCATTAAATAAAATTCAGAATTCCGACGTTGGTGTCTCATCTATACTACACTCGAGCTCGAGGGTAAGTGCAATCGATCAGAATAATAATAATAAACCCGATAGTAGGTGAATGGTCTTTACTTTCGGTTAACAAATTCTATTTTATTAATTTCAAATCAAATACTAAGGTTTATATTATTATGGTAAAAATAACTGATAATGAAACAGTAACCAGACACACAAATTGTCACTTATCTGAAACCACAGCTGAAGCTGAAGTTAGAGTCCCTTGCACTCGCTCCACCACTGGAACTCTGATGATAGAAATACCAGAAATACAGTGTTCGTGTATGCACCATCAACTAGTTCATCTGCATGCTAAGTCCATGATCGGCATAATACCATAATGCCAAACCAGGTCTGTGTTCTAGTGTCGTAATAGAACAGCAAAATATATCCCCAATCTCACTGGATGGAGAACAAAAACAGCCGCACGTAGAAACAAAAAAAAGGAAGAAATACGACAGAAGAAAAAAAGTAGAACAAGAAGGAAGAGGAAGAACCCTAAAAAAAAGAAGAAAATATCTATCAATAGTCTGACAATATGAGAAATCAGCTAGTGAACAAACAAAAATCACTTACCTTATCAACCAAGGGGTTCTTATACTAAAGGTTTCATTGTGAGGGTGGCCCCAAATACCATGACCACTCTGAAGAATGACGCAACAACAGAAGTTTTCAAATCCTCAATGAGAGAAGTATCCCAGCAACTAATCCACAGTACTACAATATGCTGGAACACAATGTAGGGATTTCCATATAACTCCCGAACTCGGATAGCTTATCAAAAGCCAGTATACTAGTGGAAAATCCCTTAAAAACAACTGCACGACTTCTCCAGTTAACCTCACACAATTTTCTACACGCACACCCTTCCCGCCTTGTTTACGACAATGACAACTGTCAGGAAAGACACAAAATATTCGATAAATCAATTCGTTTCGACAGGTCAAATTCAAACGCAAAATCAGCCCGCAATCAGTAGGTTATTGATCGCTAACGGGACGGACGAATAAAAGCAATATTTTGACCGGTCTTAAACGCGTTTATTTCTACTGAGTAACTACGGCAAAAATATAACGTAACAGGTGTGTGTGTGTGTGTGAGGTTAACTGGAGAAGTCGTGCAGTTGTTTTTAAGGGATTTTCCACTAGTAGACTGGCTTTTGATAAGCCATCCGAGTTCGGGAGTTATATGGAAATCCCTACATTATGTTCCAGCATATTGTAGTACTGTTAATTAGTTGCCGGGATACTTCTCTCATTGAGGATTTGAAAACTTCTGTTGTTGCGTAATTCTTCAGAGTGGTCATGGTATTTGGGGCCACCCTCACAATGGAACCTTTGGTATAAGAACCCCTTTGGTTGTTAGGCTTTCTTCTTGTCTTCCTTCTACTTCTTTTTCTTCTGTCGTATTTCTTCGTTTTGTTTTTGTTTCTACGTGCTGTGTTCCTGTTTTGTTCTCCATCCAGTGAGATTGGGGTTATATTTTGCTGTTCTATTACGACACTAGAACACAGACCTGGTTTGGCATTATGGTATCATGCCGATCATGGACTTAGCAGATGAACTAGTTGATGGTGCATACACGAACACTGTATTTCTGGTATTTCTATCATCAGAGTTCCAGTGGTGGAGCGAGCGCAAGGGACTCTAACTTCAGCTTCAGCTGTGGTTTCAGATAAGTGACAATTTGTGTATATGGTTACTGTTTCATTATCGGTTATTTTTACAATAATATTATAAACTTTAGTATTTAATTTGAAATTAGTTAGATGGAATTTGTTAACCGAAAGTAAAGACCATTAGCCTACTATCGGGTTTATTATTATTATTTTGATCGATTGCACTTACCCTCGAGCTCGAGTGTAGTATAGATGACACCAACGTCGGAATTCTGAATTTTATTGAATGATAAATATCAGGTAATTATTATCGGTTCGCATTAATGTAGTATTTGATATTGACGATTTATTTAAATATTATATTGATTAGATTTATTGTATTAGAGGAATGTTTATATATTTTTATCCGGGTTATTCAGGATCTCACATGTTTATATGTACAGTTTGAATCTCTGTCCTTAAGTGTATATTTGTTTCATTTCATTTTTTCTTTAGGTATATATTTAGCTTAAACATTCTAAGACTGTTTTGCATTAATAGAGAGCCCTATGGCATATTTTTAGCGACTTGTACTAGATTGTTCGCGCAAATTAAACTTATATTCTGGAACTGTTGTATGCTTATTATTCCTTTTTTACAACATTTATTTATTTATATTTAGAAATTTACTGCCCCAAATTAGCAAAAATTACTACAGCAGATATTTTAGGACGGGTAGGTGTCCTGATTATGTGTATTTAGAAGGTATAGGGGAATCTACCTGGCGCCCTTATTTTCTCTCTTTATTTATATCGCCAAGCAAAATCTGGCATATATGTTCAAACAAAACGATCCTTCCCCTCATCTTCTCTGAGACTACCGGACATACCTTCTGCCCTTAGCATAACTAGGTAGGGTAGAAATTTGGCGTCACGTAAATAAATTGGCGTACCAAGTTAGCACCAACGTGTGGCGATGGCAAATTGAGCAACTGGTCTTTCGTTTCCTCTGGCAGGTCTGGGTAGGACAAGTGAACTAACCGTCTAATCTCTGCTTTGAATTCTTGGAGGCTTTCACCGGATTTTTGCGTTTTTCCACTCAGTTGTACTTGATATACCTGGCTCAAGGATTGATTGTCGTATCGTTTCTCTAGGATGGCGATGATCTTGTCGAAATTGCCTTATTCATCAGCTGGAATGCTTTGGAGGGGTTCGAGGGCCGGACCACTTAACGAAATTACCAGAGACGTAGATTTTTCTTGATTATCCCATCCATTAACTGTTGCCACGGCATCAAATTGCCGTTTATACATGGGCCAAGATGAACTGCCATCAAATGTGGGTGGTTTACTAACTGAACCTCTGGTACTCACGGTGTTCTGGTATGTTCCTCGGTGTAAGTCCTGTTGCATTTTTTTAATTTCTGTTTCTAGTTTATTTTGGATGGCACTGATTTTATCTTGTACTTCACTGTGTACTGTTTGTTTGATGAAAATGATTTGATCTTGAACTGTGTCTTGAATTGAACTGATTTCAAACTTTACCTGGCTTTGGATGGAATCGAGATCATCTACTTTTGTTTCAAGAGTATCCATGGTATTTTTTATGGTCTTAATGTCATCATTTATCTCTTTTATATCTGACTCAACTATTTGCATTCTTTCATTAACTGTTTCATTAACTTGTCCTACTACTTGCATTAATTGTTCGAATTGCATTTGTCTTTTTTATTCAGTTATTTTAAATTCATTTTGTCGTTTTAATTCAATGTGATCATGTTTTTGTTCAAATTTCGAGAATAATCCTTCAATTAAATTATGTTGTTCACTTTTCATCGTGGAAACTAGATTTTGTTGTTCACTTTTCATTGTGGAAACTAGATTTTGTTGTTTTTCTTCCATAAATAAGATTTTGTTCTTCGCTTTCCATCGTAGTGACAAGATTTTCTAATTCTATTTTACGTTTTTCATCAAAAGATTTACTAACCTTTGTTGAATTTCTTCTTGATGTTGTTTTTCCTTCTTGTCACGTTTTTCTAGAATCTGTGCAATTTTTTCGTCCAGTCCCTCTGTAACCTGCTTGACTATTTTTTTGGTAGTTTCGTCCATACTACGGGTTTCCATAAATCAAATTTGGATTTTAACTGCACTTAATCCTTTACTTCTGATCACCAAATTGCAATATAGTCCGTGGGTTCAATTTAAAATTATAAAACTAATTTTTACTTTCACTTTTCTAGAACTTTATTTACATTAATACAGCTGATTCAAATATCACAATACATTCTTATATACGCTAGTCGACGCGGTATAACTCAACTCTCCATCGTAGCTGCTTCCTTTATAAGCCAGCGTAGAAAATTCTCGTAAAATCAATCATCACTCCTTCCGCTGCCGAGTCTTTTCGAGAACCGTTTGTTTATCCCAAAGCGTTTGTTGTCGTACTGAAATGAAACAGGGTCGGCTTTGGGTAAATTTCGTAACAATATTCTACTTCTGTCATGCATTATATTCACTCCTACTTTTACATTTGTTTCCTTTCTTCGCCCTTCACTCCTCGTTAACGCATCTGCTAACTTGTTATTCTTTGGTTTTATGTGAACTATTTTAAATTGATATTCTTGTAGTAATAGTGCCCATCTGTGGATTCTGCTATGTCCGTAATTGTTTTTTAATATGGTAGTTAATCTTGAATTGTCAGTTTCTATATTGAATACGTTTCCTAATATGATGAATTTTAATTTAGTTAAACAAAAAAATATACTGGCTAATTCTAACTCAGAAGCTGCGTGGTTCTTTTCATGTTTTAGAGTAATTCTTGATAACAAATAGATTGGATATTCTTGATTATCATATCTTTACAATAGTATTCCTGCTAATCTATCTTGCGACGCATCTGTCTGAAGTATAAACTTTTCCGAATATTTTGGATGATATATTTTTATTGGTTTATTAAGCACGTTTTAATTTGCTGAAAAGTTTCTTCTTTCCTGCTGTTCGATATTCACTTTTGTTTCTTCCTAAGCAATTTCAATAAAGGTAGTTCTTTTTTACTTAAATCTGGTATCAGCCTCTCGAAATATCCAACTACACCAATAAATCCTCTTACCTGTTTTAAATTCCGTGGCCTTTCATATTCCTGTATTGCTCTTGTCCTGTCAGGATCCATCTCTACTAAACAGTAGAGATGAGTAGAGAATTAACCACAAAAACTTGTGGTTAATTTATATCCAAGATATAAGACTTCTTCTTTAAAAAATTTACATTTCTCAATATTTACTTTTAATTCAGCTTTATTTAATTCATTTAATATTACATCTATATGATTTTTATGCATTTCATTATTTTCCGAAAAAATTAATATGTCATCTATATAGTGTAATACGTAATCAAATTTATCTAATACTTGATGCAAAGCCCTCACTAATGCAACAAATGCACTTTGGATACCGAACGGAGCAACTTTAAATCTATATATCATCCCATCGATCTGAAATCCTGGAATCGTTCATCTAATGGTCTAATTTTGTAAAAACTTTTGCATTGGTAATTCTACTAAATATTGCGTCAATGGAAATTAGAGCTTTATATCGTGGTATACTAAATTTGTTTACATTATGAGCATCAAAGCATAATTTTAAATCTCCATTGTTTTTCTTAACTATTACATCTGGGTTTATATAGCTGGTTGTTCCTCTTGTACTTTCTTTTTATAATTGTATGGGATTGGAAAGGTTTTACTTTAAAATGATGTATATCTTTTACTTGGATCTGATGCACATATTTTTCTGCTATCCTATTTTCTTCAGAGATTAATTGTTTATATTTTCTAATACATTTATTCTTTCCTACCCTGGACAATCTATTTTCCCTTCACCCTTTTCCTCATTTTCCATGAGCTTCTCCTCACTTCCATTTATATTATATTTACAGTTAATTTGACCATTGATGTCTTGTCTTTAATGACTTTATTTATTAAATTATTCCCACTTTCTTCACTCACTCCTTTCTCAATTACAATCCTATTTTGTATTATTATTTCTCTTTTTTCAATTAATATTGTTAAATATCTACTCAATATATCCATTCCAATAATTCCTTGATATTGTATATTCTTCACAATTAAGTTTCATATCAAATTCTTCATTACCCATTTTAACTTTAGCTTTAATCATTTTGTTCGTCTCAAATAATTTCTTGTTAGCAGATATTATGTTTATTTCCTTTATTTTCATTTTATCTTCTTTAATCTTTAATCTTTTAGCTATTTCTTCATTTAAAATGCTTGCTTCTGAACCCGTATCAATAATAATTTTTCACCTCCATTACATTGATTATTCCTGTAATAAATATTAACTCATTTTCTTCACCTGTTAGTTCTTGTTGTTCTTCTGGCTTTATAAATTCACGATGGTGTTGGTATAGACAGACTTACTTGTTTAACTTATCTTTTAACATACAACTACCATTTACAATATTTAATTCAGTATTGTGCGCAATTAAAAATTTGTCTGCGAGTGATCTTGAGAAGTGCTTGGCTTTTCTTCTCTTGGTCTCTCCTCTCTGTTACTGCTCCTTCTTCTTAAATTATTCATCCTACTATTTTGATTTTGCTGATTAGTTCTCTCTTGATCATTATTCTTTTCTCTCGAAGTAGTTAAACAAAGAGAGTTCTGGAGCGGAAGTGGGCATAAGGGTAACTAGTCATCGAGTTCTCGCCGGGAGCTGCTGCCGAGCTGTTGGTAGTTGTTGTTTGGATAAGAAGAAGAAGACATTGGGAAGAAGAAGACATTGGGGGTGGTCGTAGGGGTGCGCGAAAGACATTTGGGTGTGTCGCAGAGGTGCGCGCCATCTGTTGTTAATAAATGAAAGCCATTGTATTGTGGGTTGCGTGTGTTGAATGGCTGCACGCCATCTGTTGTTGGTTGTGGTGGTTAGAGAGAAAAAAAGCTTGGCCGGGTATCGAACGCGGCTTGCCTGATTACAAAGTCAGATACCCAGCGAGCTGCGCTAATGCGGTTAATCGAGAAATGTTTATTTGAAAAGGTATAGTACATACCCGTTGCGCGGGCGCGTGTTTTTGGGCGTTGTTCGATTGGCGGGTTGGAAATTTGATGCTAGAATTTGGATGGGGGGATATGGTATTTAGTTGGCTGTAAAAAGGCGCAAGTCCGTGGCGAGGAAACTTTCGTCGGACGTCGAGCTTTGAGACTTAGAATTTTTTTGAAATGTTTCAAGCGTCTGAAAGATATGGTATTTTGTTGTCTGTAAAAAAATTTAAAATCTTTTACAAACGCCTGCATGCGCGAGAACGTCCACTCCTTCGAGTCTATAGTTTTCGTAAGCGAGCGCCTACCTGCGCAAGAAAGGCAACTTTCGTCAGACGCCGAGCGACTATTGTTTAAATAAGTTAGCATATAGTATATTATGAATATTCAGAACATCCTTAATACCTAAAACTATTTGTGATCTTGTCTTTGTACAAATTATAGTAAGGCCGCCATCATCCAACCGCATATTCATATTCAAAGAAATAATAATTTATCTAGCGACTAGTTCAAGTATGCCTTTAATACCGTCAACGGAAATGGTGACCGCAACGAAAAGACACTGTGATATCATGTTTACGCTAAAGGATTTTTTCTTGTCAAAATAAACACCATCAAATATATCGTTAAAACAAAATACCCGAGATTAATACTATCCAAATGTAATGCTCCCATAATATACTTAATAATGGTCTGTTATAATATTTTATTTCATACCGAAACACAACCAAATAGTTTACCAAAATACCTGAGAATACCATCGCAATAGCATTCTCCAATTAATTTACTGTGTGTATATAGAACATTGGAAAATAAATAGCTCCGATATATATATATATATATATATATATATATATATATATATATATATATATATATATATATATATATATATATATATATATCTGTTCTGACCTGAAAGAATTCAACGATGACAATAACAAATATAAGTAAACTAAACCACAACTGCAAGATAAAAAAATGTGTTGTCACATTTAGAACAGAAAATGTGATATAAAAATTCAATAATTTGTAAGAAATTATGGAAATATACTGGGAATGGACAGCCAGGTTGGTTTAAATAAAAAATATTATTCTGAAGGATAGAAATAGCTGCAAAGGGCTGTTAGAAATAATTGAATGGTTGAAGTAAGGGCGTTGCAAAGGGTAGAAATGCTTGAAACCGTTACAAAGGCTAGTGCCGTAGAAACGCAGCAACCGTAGAAATGACTGGTGAGTTTAAACAAAGCCACTACAAATGCTAGAAACTGTTGCTACAAATGGTTTGAAACAAATCCGTTGCAAAAAGTAGAGACCAGGAATGTTGGAAATGGGATAGTGGGAATAAATATATAACTTTTTCTAAGCCAGCGGTAGGAATAAAAAAATCTTTTCTAAGACAGGTATTCAAAACTTTATCATCAATCGGTTATTAGTTATAAACTTTTTCTAAGAGAAAACAAGAAACATCAGCCGTTTGCTGCTACTCACTATAAATCTTTCTATCACTTATAACTTTTTCTAAGACAGAGGACAGTACAAACAAATCTTTTCTAGGTACTCAGAGCCTTTGTTTCTAACAACAAAACGGGTACAAAAATCTTTTCTAAGACAGGTACTCAAAGCTTATTCAGTGGTACATAAAAACTTTTTTCCAGGTGCACAAAAATTTAGCCATCAAAAAGAAAACATCAGTCGTTTGCTACTCACTATAAATCTTTATATCACTTATAACTTTTTCTAAGACAGAAGTCAGTACAAACAAATGTTTTCTAGGTACACAAAATGTATTTTCCCAACGAATTGTTGATATGAGAGTAAAATGAACAAAGTATTTGAAAAATTTCACAGTTGTTTTACCTCTATGTCTCTAACAGGACCTTATAAATGCTAGAAAACTGCTACAAATAGTAGAAACGTTATAACAGAAGCAACAATGATGGAAATGATTGGTACAGGAACGCTACAAATGTTAGAAATGAGACCCCTGCAAATACTAGAAATGACAGGTACAGGGACGTTACAAATGATATAAAAGATATGAATGCTAAGAACAATCCCGGCGCAAATAACTGCGATAGACTGCTTTATTTAATTAGTATCCGCAATAAGGATGATGTCGCTATATCGTAAGATGTATATGAAGCAACAAGATGTCCAACTTCCTATCGAAAATTTCGACTTTGTTGAAGAATCGTTATCATCAGCAAGTCGACACGGACAATTGTTACCAAATTCCCTACGAGCAGCAGTCTGCGGACCTAGCGGTTGCGGAAAGTTTCAAATTCGAAATGGTTGAAGTCTAGTAGTTAGGTTCTGGCAGGTCGTAAATTTTGCTTGAAACGCATTATTTCTAAACATAAATGTCATAGAAATTAACACTGATATATTATAATATATCGTAATATATTTTGTTTGAAAATGAATTCTTAAAATAATTTTGATTGTTGTACTATTTTTTTATCGATTTAAGTGCTTCAACAGCGTCTTAATATTATAATATTATTAGTATTAGCTATTATAACGAACCAAAGCAGATAAAAGGAACTTGTGTACGTTTTCAGAGATCTAAGGAAATATGGCAATGTTGCTCCATCACTTTAATCATTTGACTAAAATGACGCATTTCCGAGATCTAGGGAAATATGGAAATCTGGCGTCGCTGGCCCCTCTTAGCGGGCTTTCCGGTCATGACGTCATAAGCTGCACTCTCATTGGCTGGTTTATTAGCAGACCACCTGCTAACCATCAGTTTGTTTATCATGTATGCTTATAAAGAACAGATATGTCCTGATTTCAAAGTTTCCAAAGCAGGATTCCGTTTCATATTTGACGAGTGCCACTAGAAATACTAGAAATGACTGGTGACTTTAAACAAAGCCGCTACAAACGGTTAAAATGACTGGTAGAGGAACGTTGCAAATGGCTGATGCCACTAGAAATGGTAGGTTAGTTGGAAACTCTAGAAATGGTAGGAAGGTTGAAGCAGGGACGTTAGAAATGTTGCACAAGGGTTCGATATTTGGATATGTATGACAAAGAGTTTTTCTAACAAAAAAACCGGTACATATAACTTTTTCTAAGACAGGTATTCAAAACTTTATCATCAATCGGTTATTAGTTATAAACTTTTTCTAAGAGAAAACAAGAAAATCAAGTCGTTTGCTGCGTTTTTCAAATGTTTCTACTAATGAATTGTTGATATGAGAGTAAAGTGTACAAAGTACTGTATAACATTTTATTCTTGAACCAGCTGAACCTAACTTAGGTCGATCCGTTAAACAAATATTTACCAAAGAACGCCGTCTTTAAGAGGGAAGCTTAAAAATTATTACTTATATATCTCATATTATATTGTTGAAATAACTTAGTTGATATTCAAATTCTAAGTTTAAAAAAAGTTATGAAAAAACAAGATTTAACAAGATGGCAGAGAGGCTCCTAATGTTATTTCCAGAAGTACGTTGTAGCAAACAACCTCAAAACGGAGATGACAAAACCATCGTCTCATCAAAAGTTTCTCTTAAAAAATGCAACTCAACAAACAAGGTAATTTAACGCGCATATGAAACGTAGGAACAATTTGCTTTATTTATGAATTACTAAAAATATTTCTTAAAGTTAAATATAACAATATTCTTGACTGCTATTTTCCTTTGAATAATAAACATAAATAAAATATAGAAAAAAGATCGAAGCTCGTACTTACACCCCTGCCAGACCACTAGAAGGCTTTCATGCAGGATTATGGCTTGCTAGCTTTCGACATGTTGAAAGGCAAAGCAACGAACCACCACACGCAGCCGAAACTGAGAATTTGTCACTGGAGAACGCTACTAGACCCAGTCACAACCAAAGCAACTCCGGTAGCAGAAATAGACAAGTTCAATTCATCATTCCACATGCTTATAACCCTGCTTTGATATACACAATGAAGATAAAACAGCCAAAGCATTCAAAAGTTTGTAAATGGAGCCACAACAAAATTCGTAGCATCAAATTAATATGTTTTCAGATAATTATACGCGTATTAAATAATCTATTGCAAGACTTAATGGTTGAGATTATTTCATTATTTATCATAGCTGAATATTTAGTTCAAAAGGCAGCCATTCAACATTGCACACAGACAACTACACACCACCGAAAAAGAAAATTATTTAAAAGAAATGTTGTAAAATACTGAGTAGAAATTCTTGTTTAATAGAAATTAATCATTCAAATATTCTAAAAATATACGATGTTTGTGCTTTATTGGATATCTGCATCACTATCAATTATTGCGGTTTTTTAACCTTGAGTGAAGATGTTAGCGAAGGTTATAATTTGTCAAAACAGAAGTATCCATTAGAAATGAATTTATTCGTATCTTAGAGTATCAATAAATCATTTGAAATACTGTAAGGGTGTTTGATGTAACAATATTGTTCTTCCAATAACACTTTGCTTTGAATTAAATTACTGTTGGTGGAAAGAGTTGTCAATCTAAACTGTGAAATAAAAGTCTTATGGTTTAAATATTTTTTGTTTTGAATCATGTAGATTTAGAATTGAACATGTAGGGTCTTTCACATTCAAGTGTCGTTTCACCTTGATGGAGTTAAGCTTCATTGAACAGGCCAGAAAATCTTGATCAAGAATGGGTGGACTTCATTGTGCAACAAACAAAAGCCATGTGTTGGCATGTCATCCTTCAATATCAATGTGAATAACACGAATTTGTTTGTAAGATGTACGAGTGTTAGATAATAGAAAACACATTCATATGCACGAGTGTATACATAATGAATAACATTTAAGAAAACGTTACCAACCTATTAAACTACACACATACAAATTTAAAACTAGCAACTCACAGGGTTATAATTGTGAACATACTAGGAGCAATATAAGACAAAAGAAAGCTGTAACCAGGCCTCGTGTTATCCAATTATAATTATCGGTCAGCATCGATCTCCATCACAACAAATAACGGAAACATAATCCATAAGTTTATAAGCATATTGTATGAAATTGAAAAGTTTATTCCAGGCACATATATATTGAATAAAAAAGGTGCTATTGAACAACATTGTCATGAGTATCAATTTCTGTGACGTCATCACTGTCATTGTCTAGTTTATCAGCAGACTACCTGCCATTAGTATATATATAACTCATATGTCCGCTTTTGGATTATAACATAGGAAGGAAGCATTTGCCACTTAAGATCAAAGCCATAATTTTCTGAGATCTAAGGAAATATGGTAATCTTTTTTTTCTGCGGCGTCATTAGTCGGTCATTTCCTCTATATAACAAGAAACATAACCTGTTCAAGGAATATGTTGTCTCACTCTGCCTCACTAAAAAACATGAAAGAAGAGATCGGTTGTCAAATTACGCTTAAGTATCTATCAAAATAATTCCTCTCGCATTGGTTTATTCAAACAGACCACGAGACCTCAATCATTAGGGATGGAATGCGTACTAGGACTCTAACACACCCTAACCTATAATAAGAAACCTTATTCATATAACGCATACAATATATGGAAAATGTCACTTACTCTCTTTAATGATTGAAGACAATGAGAAATACATAAGGCTAAATCATTCTGCACTGATTATAAAAGCTTTCGATTCAGCTTAGTGAAAAGATTTCCACTGCATGAACGCCACTCTTTAAAACAATTCAAGTGAGATTGTTCTATTTCCATTTAAATAATAAAAAAATTAGACAGTTGAGTACTAGTTACCGAGAATATGTCTATAGCATTATAGCAACAGTGTTTCATTTGTAAAATTTTGAATGCAGTAAAATCATTATTCACAATTTGGGTAGTTTGTTGATACTAAACACAAACGTAAATAATTCGCTGGACTTTTAATAATACTGTTCAGGCATTCGTACTTTAAACGAGTAAACTAATGAAGTCTTTCTATAACGGTTACGGTGACATATGAAACGAAACTAGCTTGGAAACCTGTACAGTGAAAAATAATTTTCTAGACATAAAAATTTCAAAGATTTGTTGTCAAAGGGCTTTGTCCATCTGCCATTTTTCAATCAGTAACTGAAAGCAGGTTCTGTGTACAAAAAATAATTTTCTAGACATAAAAATGTTGGTGAAAGTTTTTTATTATAATAAAACATATTTAGAAAAGACATGTGTGTTTGTTTCTCACGGAAGTAAAAAACATGTTGACGACTTTTGGTGTTGTTGCTATCTTGCTAAACTACCAGTGGTTTATGCGAATGGAAAAACATGTTGACGCTTTTGGTCGTTGATGATATTTTGAAAAAACTACCAGTGGTTCAAGCATATGAAAAAACATGTTGGTTGTTTCGTGTTATTCTCTGGTTTAAAGTTTTATATAAAAACGTTAGAAATTTTTAACAAAGGTTTACTTTCTGTGTAGTGACGAAAAAACACCAAGTTACGTTTTAGTCGTGTGATAGTTTTTACTGTGTTTCTAAGAAAGGGTAAGTTTATTATATTTTTAATAGTATTAGTAATTTTCAACAGAATTCAAATAATAAAATCAAATTTCATGGTTTTTAATGCCTCTTACTTCATTGAACAGCTTTGAAAGCATTAAAAAAATCAAATTAATTTGGTCTGAGAGTTGTTTTTATAGAATATTTAAAACAGACCGAAAGCCTTATTAACGCGTTAATATTGTATTGCATAAACTGCATGCAATTTACTATACACCTTTTGTAATATTTAGATAAAATTTTTCTAAACATTTTTGTTTTTACAGATGTTAGCTCGACAGCTCGAATTTTTGAAGCCGCTTGCTCAAGAACACGTCTTTTGATCGATATGTAAGTAATATTTTTCCACTTTGAAATTAAAACACGTATGAAACATGATTATTTTTTACAGACCATAGCTCGCCAGCTTGAATTTTTACAACTAGGAGAGTAATGCCAGTATAACTTGTTGTATGTTGTTGTAGCAAACTATTGCAATGCTTCTAAAATATTACCTTATTTTCATTATTGTTCACATTGGAGAGACTAAAGTGAATGTTGAAAATTTCCTCAAACACTATGGGTTTTTGGATGAAAGTGAAGGAAATGTTATAACAAACATAGAGCAAGCATGAGATTTTGACGTTAATGAGGCAACCTCGTTGTGGTGTATCTGATTTTTCCCTATACTTTGGTATTTCACCTCAAAAATGGAATAAAAGAACTCTTAAATGGCATTTTACACTGGCTAATTCGCAAATTAATAATGCTGCTAGAAAGGCCTTTGAAGTGTGGCAAAATGTTACTGATTGACAATTTATTCAGTGTATAGGATTATACCTGATATTGTTATTTCCATATCAAATGGGCAGTCTCAACATATGAATTATAGAAACTGCCAGAATGGAGGTATATGCTCATCTACATTCGACGCCACAGGAGGGACTCTCGCACATGGATATTTCCCTAATAATGATGAGTGTCGCGAGATTCATCTTGAAGGCAATGGTACAATAACTCTGAACTGGATCAAGATAATATTAATGCAATTCAGTATTTGTATGGACCTAAAAAACCATCAACAGCGAGAACTGCAACTACCGGCTCAAGTACAACTAAGATGACTACCTCCTCCTCAAGTACACCCAAGACTGTTCCTTCCAGTACGACTGCAAGCACTCCTCCAATCATATCAAAGAAGACTGCCTCTACAGCAACAAATAATAGTAAAACTAATAAAATAACAGATTTGTTTAAAATCGAGCCTAAATATCTTCAATTCCTTGTGTTACATACAAATTTATATATCATCTATAAAGACAGACTTTGGATAATGGATATTCAAACAAAGAATTTCACAACAAAGGATATATCCTTGGGAAAGTTTTAAAATTTTTTACCTCCTGGTGATGTCGAAATAACATTTTATATTATCAACGCCCTTCTGGGGAAATAATTGCAATTATTGATCGAAAAAGATTATTTTTTATAGAAGATCGTAGTTTTAAATTAATCAAAAGCCTCAATGCTTCTGATCTAAAAATAGCTCTTGCTGGAGACGAAATTATTGCTGCTATAAGTACGTACACAGGACAAACTTACTTTTTCTAACAGAAAACACATTTGTGGAGATAGATGAATGTTCTCTGGAGTCTAAGGAATATGGTTACATTAGCAGTAAATTTGCAGGCATTCCTCCGAATATTAAAGGGGTATTCAGATATACTAATGGTTTAATATACTTCTTTCAAGAAAATCGGTACTTCGAATTTAATCAGTTTACCAACTCGTTAAATAAGACTGATAAACTGACTTTAGATATTTTCGGCATTGATTGTCCCATCATATCTTTGTATGATCAACTTAAAACTCTATTAAATAAGATTTTAGCTACATATTAAATTGTTAATATTTGAAAATAAAATTATAACTTTATGACATTGTTTTACTATGATAAAAGGTTTTAGATATGGTACATACTATGGAAAACTCGAGACGGTGTAGTCAATACTCGCCTAACCTCAAGTAAAAACATTTTCTTACGACTTGTGCCTGGGGGATCCATCAAAGTGATGTACATCTTACCTTACGATAATAGGCGCTAGAGAAGAGACATGGTTGGTAGATAAGTCTTAGACATTTGTTGTTTTTGATGTAAATCGTACAAAAACATCTTAGTGATTTCTATACAGAAGCTGGTAGTTTAGCAAGATAACAACAACACCAAAAGTCGTCAACATGTTTTTTACTTCCGTGAGAAACAAACACACATGTATTTTCTAAATATGTTTTATTTTAATAAAAAACTTTCACCAACATTTTTATGTCTAGAAAATTATTTTTTGTACACAGAAGCTGCTTTCAGTTACTGATTGAAAAATGGCAGATGGACAAAGCCCTTTGACAACAAATCTTTAAAATTTTTATGTCTAGAAAATTATTTTTCACTGTACAGGTTTCCAAGCTAGTTTCGTTTCATATATCACCGTAAGCGTTATAGAAAGACTTCATTAGTTTACTAATTTAAAGTACGAATGCCTGAACAAAATTATTAAAACTCCAGCGAATTATTTACGTTTGTGTTTGGTATCAACAAACTACCCAAATTGTGAATAATGATCTTACTGCATTCAAAATTTTACAAATTTTTAGGGTGTGTTAGAGTCCTAGTACGCATTCCATCCCTAATGATTGAGGTCTCGTGGTCTGTTTGAATAAACCAATGAGAGAGGAATCATTTTGATAGATACCTAAGCGTAATTTGACAACCGATCTTTTCTTTCATGTTTTTTAGTGAGACAGAGTGAGACAACATATTCCTTGAACAGGTTATGTTACTTGTTAAATAGAGGAAATGGCCGACTAATGACGACGCAGAAAAAAAAGATTACCATATTTCCTTAGATCTCAGAAAATTATGGCTTTGATCTTAAGTGGTAAATGCTTCCTATGTTATAATCCAAAAGCAGACATATGAGTTATATATATATTCTAATGGCAGGTGTTCTGCTGATAAACTAGACAATGACAGTGATGACGTCACAGAAATTGATACTCATGACAATGCTGTTCAATAGCACATTTTTGATTCAATACATATATGCCTGGAGTAAACTTTTCAATTTCATACAATATGCTTATAAACTTATGGATTATGTTTCCGTTATTTGTTGTGATGGAGATCGATGCTGACCGATAATTATAATTGGATAACACGAGGCCTGGTTACAGCTTTCTTTTGTCTTATATTGCTTCTAGTATGTTCACAATTATAACCCTGTGAGTTGCTAGTTTTAAATTTGTATGTGTGTAGTTTAATAGGTTGGTAACGTTTTCTTAAATGTTATTCATTATGTATACACTCGTGCATATGAATGTGTTTTCTATTATCTAAACTCGTACATCTTACAAACAAATTCGTGTTATTCACATTGATATTGAAGGATGACATGCCAACACATGGCTTTTGTTTGTTGCACAATGAAGTTCACCCATTCTTGATCAAGATTTTTTGGCCTGTTCAATGAAGCTTAACTCCATCAAGGTGAAACGACACTTGAATGTGAAAGACCCTACATGTTTAATTCTAAATCTACATGATTCAAAACAAAAAATATTTAAACCATAAGACTTTTATTTCACAGTTTAGATTGACAACTCTTTCCACCAACAGTAATTTAATTCAAAGCAAAGTGTTATTGGAAGAACAATATTGTTACATCAAACACCCTTACAGTATTTCAAATGATTGATTGATACTCTAAGATACGAATAAATTCATTTCTAATGGATACTTCTGTTTTGACAAATTATAACCTTCGCTAACATCTTCACTCAAGGTTAAAAAACCGCAATAATTGATAGTGATGCAGATATCCAATAAAGCACAAACTTCGTATATTTTTAGAATATTTGAATGATTAATTTCTATTTAACAAGAATTTCTACTCAGTATTTTACAACATTTCTTTTAAATAATTTTCTTTTTCGGTGGTGTGTAGTTGTCTGTGTGCAATGTTGAATGGCTGCCTTTTGAACTAAATATTCAGCTATGATAAATAATGAAATAATCTCAACCATTAAGTCTTGCAATAGGTTATTTAATACGCGTATAATTATCTGAAAACATATTAATTTGATGCTACGAATTTTGTTGTGGCTCCATTTACAAACTTTTGAATGCTTTGGCTGTTTTATCTTCATTGTGTATATCAAAGCAGGGTTATAAGCATGTGGAATGATGAATTGAACTTGTCTTTTTCTGCTACCGGAGTTGCTTTGGTTGTGACTGGGTCTAGTAGCGTTCTCCAGTGACAAATTCTCAGTTTCGGCTGCTTGTGGTGGTTCGTTGCTTTGTCTTTCAACATGTCGAAAGCTAGCAAGCCATAATCCTGCATGAAAGCCTTCTAGTGGTCTGGCAGGGGTGTAAGTACGAGCTTCGATCTTTTTTCTATATTTTATTTATGTTTATTATTCAAAGGAAAATAGCAGTCAAGAATATTTTTATATTTAACTTTAAGAAATATTTTTAGTAATCATAAATAAAGCAAATTTTTTCTACGTTTCATATGCGCGTTAAATTACCTTGTTTGTTGAGTTACATTTTTTTAAGAAAAGCTTTTGATGAGACGATGGTTTTGTTATGTCCCTTTTGAGGTTGTTTGCTACAACGTACTTCTGGAAATAACATTAGGAGCCTCTCTGACATCTTGTTAAATCTTGTTTTTTCATAACTTTTTTTAAACTTAGAATTTGAATATCAACGAAGTTATTTCAACAATATAATATGAGGTATATAAGTAATAATTTTTAAGCTTCCCTCTTAAAGACAGCGTTTTTTGGTAAATATTTGTTTAACGGATCGACCTAAGTTAGGTTCAGCTGGTTCAAGAATAAAATGTTATACAGTACTTTGTACACTTTACTCTCATATCAACAATTCATTAGTAGAAACATTTGAAAAACGCAGCAAACGACTTGATTTTCTTGGTTGTATTCTTTTTGAAAAAAGTTTATGTGTAAGTACTGAAATTAGTTTTGATGCTAAAGTTTTTAGTACCTGTCTTAGAAAAAGTTACATGTGATAGAAAGATTTATAGTGAGTAGCAGCAAACGGCTGATGTTTATTGTTTTCTCTTAGAAAAAGTTTATAACTAATAACCGATTGATGATAAAGTTTTGAATACCTGTCTTAGAAAAAGTTGTATATACCGGTTTTTTTGTTAGAAAAACTCTTTGTCATACATATCCAAATATCGAACCCTTGTGCAACATTTCTAACGTCCCTGCTTCAACCTTCCTACCATTTCTAGAGTTTCCAACTAACCTACCATTTCTAGTGGCATCAGCCATTTGCAACGTTCCTGTACCAGTCATTTTAACCGTTTGTAGCGGCTCTGTTTAAACTCACCAGTCATTTCTAGTATTTCTAGTGGCACTCGTCAAATATGAAACGGAATCCTGCTTTGGAAACTTTGAAATCAGGACATATCTGTTCTTTATAAGCATATATGATAAACAAACTGATGGTTAGCAGGTGGTCTGCTAATAAACCAGCCAATGAGAGTGCAGCTTATGACGTCAAGACCGGAAACCCCGCTAAGAGGGGCCAGCGACGCCAGATTTCCATATTTCCCTAGATCTCGGAAATGCGTCATTTTAGTCATATGATTAAAGTAATGGAGCAACACTGCCATATTTCCTTAGATCTCTGAAAACGTACACAAGTTCCTTTTATCTGCTTTGGTTCGTTATAAAAGCTAATACTAATAATATTATAATATTAAGACGCTGTTGAAGCACTTAAATCGATAAAAAATAGTACAACAATCAAAATTATTTTAAGAATTCATTTTCAAACAAAATATATTATGATATATTATAAAATATCAGTGTTAATTTCTATGACATTTATGTTTAGAAATAATGCGTTTCAAGTAAAATTTACGACCTGCCAGAACCTAACTACTAGACTTCAACCATTCCGAATTTGAAACTTTCCGCAACCGCTAGGTCCGCAGACTGCTGCTCGTAGGGAATTTGGTAACAATTGTCCTTGTCGACTTGCTGATGATAACGATTCTTCAACAAAGTCGAAATTTTCGATAGGCAGTTGGACATCTTGTTGCTTCATATACATCTTACGATATAGCCACATCATCCTTATTGCGGATACTAATTAAATACAGCAGTCTATCGCAGTTATTTGCGCCGGGATTGTTTTTAGCATTCATATCTTTTCTATCATTTGTAACGTCCCTGTACCTGTCATTTCTAGTATTTGCAGGGGTCCCATTTCTAACATTTGTAGCGTTCCTGTACCAATCATTTCCATCATTCTTGCTTCTGTTATAACGTTTCTACTATTTGTAGCAGTTTTCTCGCATTTATAAGGTCCTGTTCGAGACATACAGGTAAAACACCTGTGAAATTTTTCAAATACTTTGTTCATTTTACTCTCATATCAACAATTCGTTGGGAGAAACATACATTTTGTGTACCTAGAAAACATTTGTTTGTACTGACGTCTGTCTTAGAAAAAGTTATAAGTGATAGAAAGATTTACAGTGAGTAGCAAACGACTGATGTTTTCTTTTTGATGGCTAAATTTTTGTGCACCTAGAAAAAAGTTTTTATGTACCACTGAATAAGCTTTGAGTACCTGTCTTAGAAAAGATTTATGTACCCGTTTTGTTGTTGGAAACAAACGCTTTGAGTACCTAGAACAGATTTGTTTGTACTGTCCTCTGTCTTAGAAAAAGTTATAAGTGATAGAAAGATTTATAGTGAGTAGCAGCAAACGGCTGATGTTTCTTGTTTTCTCTTATAACTAATAACCGATTGATCATAAAGTTTTGAATACCTCTCTTAGAAAAGATTTTTTTATTCCTTCCGCTGGCTTAGAAAAAGTTATATATTTATTCCCACTATCCCATTTCCAACATTCCTGGTCTCTACTTTTTGCAACGGATTTGTTTCAAACCATTTGTAGCAACAGTTTCTAGCATTTGTAGTGGCTTTGTTTAAACTCACCAGTCATTTCTACGGTTGCTGTCGTTTCTACGGCCCTAGCCTTTGTAACGGTTTCAAACATTTCTACCCTTTGCAACGCCCTTACTTCAACCATTCAATTATTTCTAACAGCCCTTTGCAGTTATTTCTATCCTTCAGAATAATATTTTTTATTTAAACCAACCTTGCTGCCCATTCCCAGTATATTTCCATAATTTCTTACAAATTATTAAATTTTTATATCACATTTTCTGTTCTAAATGTGACAACACATTTTTTTATCTTGCAGTTGTGGTTTAGTTTACTTATATTTGTTATTATATTTTCCAATGTTCTATATACACACAGTAAATTAATTGGAGAATGCTATTGCGATGGTATTCTCAGGTATTTTGGTAAACTATTTGGTTGTGTTTCGGTATGAAATAAAATATTATAACAGACCATTATTAAGTATATTATGGGAGCATTACATTTGGATAGTATTAATCTCGGGTATTTTGTTTTAACGATATATTTGATGGTGTTTATTTTGACAAGAAAAAATCCTTTAGCTTAAACATGATATCACAGTGTCTTTTCGTTGCGGTCACCATTTCCGTTGACGGTATTAAAGGCATACTTGAACTAGTCGCTAGATAAATTATTATTTCTTTGAATATGAATATGCGGTTGGATGATGGCGGCCTTACTATAATTTGTACAAAGGCAAGATCACAAATAGTTTTAGGTATTAAGGATGTTCTGAATATTCATAATATACTATATGCTAACTTATTTAAACAATAGTCGCTCGGCGTCTGACGAAAGTTGCCTTTCTTGCGCAGGTAGGCGCTCGCTTACGAAAACTATAGACTCGAAGGAGTGGACGTTCTCGCGCATGCAGGCGTTTGTAAAAGATTTTAAATTTTTTTACAGACCACAAAATACCATATCTTTCAGACGCTTGAAACATTTTAAAAAAAATTCTAAGTCTCAAAGCTCGACGTCCGACGAAAGTTTCCTCGCCACGGACTTGCGCCTTTTTACAGCCAACTAAATACCATATCCCCCCATCCAGCCCCCAAATATACAACCAAACAACGCCCAAAAACACGCGCCCGCGCAACGGGCATGTACTATACCAGTAGATAAGCTATAGGCGTACGGGAACAAAATCGACCAAAATACATGTAATTTCCCAAAAGAGATTCTAAGGTCCCGAAACCACGAAATTGAACCAAATTTACCCCCTCCACTCCCACTTCGGCTGGGGGTGGTCTGCTCGCGGCTCCTTCGGGAAGCTCGGCGCGCGTCGGGTCGGGGGCGCTATGTCGGTTGGGAACGGAGATAGGGATAGCGGGGTTGCATCAGTACGCGGGAGGAACGGGGGTAGTCGGGGGGTGCGCGGGGATCGGGAGCGCGGCGGCTGACGTAATGCGGATCGTAGGTCGGGGGTGCGCGGGGTCGGGAACGCGGTCGCCGACGATCGTGAATCGGCAGGGAGCTTCCATCGGGGTGGCGAACCGTGACGTCATTCGGGAAACGGACTGGCTCGTGTCGGGTGCTTGTCGCAGGGTGTATCACAGAAGGATGCATTGGCCGTTGCAGATACAGTAAGCAAAACATATCTTAAGAACATATGGGATGAACGAAACGTATTTTGAACAACGAAATAAATTATCATATGCGCGAGAGCGGCAACTCGTTCGAGTCTCTGCTTTCGTCGGATAAACCAGGGCCACGAGGGCGCCTAGTCCGGGCTTTAGATCTCTTAATATAGATAATTCGGCAATTTTAAGCAAAAATTGAACCGAAAATGCATCGTAAATAATTAATAGGTTCCCAAATATTTGGTAATTAGCATTTCATTACAAATAATAAAATAATTCAGATTCAATGAAGGCAATAACAAAAGATAACGAAACCGCAACAGCATGTTGGTGAACTGATAACCATGTGAAACTCGAGCACTGTTTGAAAGTGCAGTGGCTGGGTGATTGTAAACAAGGAAATCGTTAATTATAAAAGTAGATGCGGTATTCATTGAAGAGATAATGGTAACTAATAATGTAAAAAAAATAAATACGTAAATGAGGAATAATAACTGCGCCTTGAATCGTTGGATTTTGGATTTCGAGTGGCGGGTAATTCGGAAAGAATACCGTTGGAGAAATGGTTGGAACCACTACAAAAGCTAGAAACAGCCCGTAGAAACGACTGGGACAGTAGAAAACGCAGTAGGAATTGGTTGGAGCCAATACAAATGTCAGGAACGGCCCATAGAAACGACTAGAACCATAGAAACGGCTGGTTGAAGCCACTACAAAAGCTAGAAATGGCCCGTAGAAACTACTGGGCCAGTAGAAACGACTGGTAGAATGGTTGAAGCCACTACAAAAACTAGAAATGAGCCGTAGAAACGACAGGAACCGTAGAAATGACTGGTTGGAGCCAATACAAATGCTAGAAAAGGCCCATAGAAACGACTAGAACCATAGAAATGGCTGGTTGAAGCCACTACAAAAGCTAGAAATGTCCCGTAGAAACGACTGGTACAGTAGAAACGGCTGGTATAAATGGTTGAAGCCGCTACAAAAACTAGAAACGTCTCGTAAAAACTACTGGGCCAGTAGAAATGACTGGTAGAATGGTTGAAGCCACTACAAAAACTAGAAATGACCCGTAGAAACGACTAGAACCATAGAAACGGCTGCTTGGAACCGCTACAAAAACTAGAAACGTCTCGTAAAAACTACTGGGCCAGTAGAAACGACTGGAAGAATGGTTGAAGCCACTACACAAAACTAGAAATGACCCGTAGAAACGACTAGAAACTTAGAAATGGCTGGTTGGAGCAGCTACAAAAGCTAGAAATGGACCATATAAACTACTGGGCCAGTAGAAATGACTGGTAGAATGGTTGAAGCCAATACAAAAACTAGAAATGACCCGTAGAAATGACTAGAACCATAGAAACGGCTGGTAGAAGCCACTACAAAAGCTAGAAATGTCCCGTAGAAACGACTGGTACAGTAGAAACGGCTGGTAGAAATGGCTCAAGCCGCTGCAAAAACTAGAAACGTATCGTAAAAACTACTGGGCCAGTAGAAACTACTGGGCCAGTAGAAACGACTGGTAGAATGGTTGAAGACACTACAAAAACTAGAAATGACCCGTAGAAACGACTAGAAACTTGGAAATGGCTGGTTGGAGCCACTACAAAAACTAGAAACGTCTCGTAAAAACTACTGGGCCAGTAGAAACGACTGGTAGAATGGTTGAAGCCACTACAAATGCTAGAAACGGCCCGTAGAAACGACAGGAACCGTAGAAATGAGTGGTAGAATGATTGGAGCCGCTACAAAAACTAGAAACGTCTCGTAAAAACTACTGGGCCAGTAGAAACGACTGGTAGAATGGTTGAAGACACTACAAAAACTAGAAATGACCCGTAGAAACGACTAGAAACTTGGAAATGGCTGGTTGGAGCCACTACAAAAACTAGAAATGACCCGTTGAAACGACAGGAACCGTAAAAACAACGGGTAGAATAGTTGAAGCCACTACAAATGCTAGAAACGGCTCGTAGAAACGACAGGAACCGTAGAAACGACTGGTAAAATGATTGGTGCCGCTACAAAAGCTAGAAATGTCCCGTAGAAACGACTGCGTCAGTAGAAATGGGTGGAAGAATGGTTGGAGCCGCTACAAAAGCTAGAAACGTCCCGTAGAAACGACTGGGCAGTAGAAACGGCTGGTTGAAACCGTACAAAAGCTAGAAACGTCTCGTAGAAACGACTGCGTCAGTAGAAACGACTGGTAGAATGGTTGGCCCCACTACGAAAGCTAGAAACGAACCATAGAAACGGCTTAGCCCGTTGAATGGCTGAAGGCCCGTAGAAACAACTTAGTCTGTAGAAACGACTGAAAACGTAGAAACGACTAGAACGATCCATAGAAACGCAAGGAAATAAACATAAATACCTTGATGTTGATATATCATATGCTGCTCTGAAATAAAATTGTAAATACAAGACACTGTTTTAGTGTACCAAAAGTACTTCTGTTTAGAACATTATTATCTTTCTCTCTCTCTCTAGCTTCATTTATTAAAGAAAGAGATCGGAAATCTGATAAGAACGCCCTGTAAACAGGGCCTTCCGGTCATGACGTCATAAGCTGCACTCTCATTGGCTGACCACCTGCTAACCATCAGTTTGTTTATCTTATATGCTTATAAAGAACAAATATGTCCTGATTTCAAAGTTTCCAAAGCAGGATTCCGTTTCATATTTGAGGAGTATCTTTATGCCACTAGAAATACTAGAAATGGTGGAAGCCGCTACAAAGGGTAGACATGTTTGAAACCGTTACAAAGGCTAGGGCTATAGAAACGACAGGAACCGTAGAAATGACTGGTGAGGATAAACAAAGTCACTACAAATGCTAGAAACTGTTGCTACAAATGGTTTGAAACAAAACCGTTGGAAAAAGTAGAGACCAGGAATGTTGGAAATGGGATAGTGGGAATAAATATATAACTTTTTGTAAGCCAGAGGTAGGAACAAACAAATCTTTTCTAAGACAGGTACTCAATTTTTCAGTGGTACATAAAAACTTTTTTCTACGTGCACAAAAATTTAGACATCAAAAAGAAAACATCAATCGTTTGCTACAACAAACAAATGTTTCTATCACATGTAACTTTTTCTAAGACAGACGTCAGTACAAACAAATGTTTTCTAAGTACACAAAATGTATGTTTCTCCCAACGAATTGAGGATATGAGAGTAAAATGAACAAAGTATTTGAAAAATTTCACAGGTGTTTTACCTATATGTCTCTAACAGGACCTTATAAATGCTAGAAAACTGATAGTAGAAACGTTATAACAGAAGCAAGAATGATGGAAATGATTGGTACAGGAACGCTACAAATGTTAGAAATGGGACACCTGCAAATACTAGAAATAACAGGTACAGGGACGTTACAAATGATAGAAAATATATGAATGCTAAGAACAATCCCAGCGCAAATAACTGCGATAGACTGCTGTATTTAATTAGTATCCGCAATAAGGACGATGACGTAAGTTGTATATGAAGCAACCAGATGTCCAATTGCCTATCGAAAATTTCGACTTTGTTGAAGAATTGTCGTCATCAGCAAGTCGACACGGACAATTGTTACCAAATTCTTAAAATAATATTGATTGTTGTACTGTTTTTTATCGAGTTAAGTGCTTCAACAGCGTCTTAATATTATAATATTATTAGTATTCGCTTTTATAACGAACCAAAGCAGATAAAAGGAACTTGCGTGTGTGTGTTTTCAGAGATCTAAGGAAATATGGTAATGTTGCTCCATCACTTTAATCATATGACTAAAATGACGCATTTCCGAGATCTAGGGAAATATGGAAATCTGGCAATCATGGACCCCCTTAGAGGGCTTTCCGGTCATGACGTCACAACTAATTTCCAGAGGTACGTTGTAGCAAACAACCTCAAAACGGAGATAACAAAACTATCGTCTCATCAAAAGTTTCCCTTAAAAAAATGCAACTCAACAAACAAGGTAATTTAACGCGCATATGAAACGTAGGAACAATTTGCTTCATTTATGAATTACTAATAAATTAAAAATATTCTTGACTGCTAATTTCATTTAAATAATAAACATAAATAAAATATAGAACAAAGACGAAGCTCATACTTACAGTTCTGCCAGACCCCTAGAAGGCTTTCATGCAGGATTATGGCTTGCTAGCTTTCGACATGTTGAAAGACAAAGCAACGAACCACCATACGCAGCCGAAACTGAGAATTTGTCACTGGAGAACGCTACTAGACCCAGTCACAACCAAAACAACTCCGGTAGCAGAAAAAAGACAAGTTCAATTCATCATTCCACATGCTTTTAACCCTGCTTTGATATATACAATGAAGATAAAACAGCCAAAGCATTCAAAAGTTTGTAAACGGAACCACAACAAAATTCGTAGCATCAAATTAATATGTTTTCAGATAATTATATGCGTATTAAATAATCTAGTGCAAGACTTAATGGTTAAGATTATTTCATTATTTATCATAGCTGAATATTTAGTTCAAAAGGCAGCCATTCAACATTGCACACAGACAACAACACACCACCGAAAAAACAAAATTATTTAAAAGAAATGTTGTAAAATACTGAGTAGAAATTCTTGTTAAATTGAAATTAATCCTACAAATATTCTAAAGATATACGATGTTTGTGCTTTATTTGATATCTGCATCACTATCAATTATTGCGGTTTTTTAACCTTGGTGAAGATGTTAGCGAAGGTTATAATTTGTCAAAACAGAAGTATCCATTAGAAATTAATTTATTTGTATCTTAGAGTATCAATCAATCATTTGAAATACTGTAAGGGTGTTTGATGTAACAATATTGTTCTTCCAATAACACTTTGCTCTGAATTATATTACTGTTGGTGGAAAGAGTTGTCAATCTAAACTGTGAAATAAAAGTCATATGGTTTAAATATTTTTTATTTTGAATCATGTAGATACAGAATTGAACATGGAGGGTCTGTCACATTCAACAGGCCAGAAAATTTTGGTCAAGAATAGGTGGACAACAAACAAAAGCCCTTAAACCATGTGTTGGCATGTCATCCTTCAATATCAATGTGAATAAAACGAATTTATTTGTAAGATGTACGAGTGTGAGAGAACAGAAAACATATTCCTATGCACGAGTGTATACATAATGAATAACATTTAAGAAAACGTAACCAACCTATTAAACTACACAGATACAAATTTAAAACGAGCAACTCACAGGGTTACAATTGTGAACACACTAGAAGCAATATAAGACAAAAGAAAGCTGTAACCAGCCCTCGTGTTATCCAATTATAATTATCGGTCAGTATCGATCTCCATCACAACAAATAACGGAAACATAATCCATAAGTTTATAAGCATATTGTATGAAATTAAAAAGTTTACTTCAACCATATATATATATTGAATCATAATGCTAGGATAGTGCTTTAAAAATGTCAACGTACAAAGCAGCTACCTTCAAATGATATACCATTGAAATAAATTGTAATCAGGATCAATTGATGGACTTGGGAGCTACACGATGAACTACTTCGTTCCTACAGCGTTTCACTACCTGAGACGGTATTCTGTGAGAAACAACGTTCAGAACCTCATGATGACGTTCCGATGCCTTGACAGATTCTTCTTCTAATCGAACTCGATGCAGTTCGGTTTTGGGTCGTGCTTCCTCAGCTTGAATACGTTCTTTTTCAGCATTAACTCATTCCTCATCAGTTCGCATACGATAACGATCTGCTTTGCTTCTCTCTTCTTCCACTTGTAGTCGTTCTTTTTGCATTTGTATTATCTCAGCCTCAGCGGTATTCTTTACTTGTATCACAATCTGCTTAAGTTCAGCCAACTCAGTCATCAAATGGTTGTTTTGGACAGAAAAATTCTTCGAGGGAATTTGTAATTGGATCCTTTAAGTGATTATCAAACCATTCTCGCAAGTCTGTTCCCTAATCAATAATTTAATTTTTAGTATTAAAATATTTATGATTCATAATATTCACTTTAAGTATAGGTATTGTCTTCAAAATGTTACTAATTCTGAACTTGAACATAATTGAAGCATAGTCCAGAAACATCAATATATCTTTATGCTATTTGTTAGTTTTGATCCCAGTTCGAACAAGTTTTTGAAATCGTGAAACAATGTCATCCCTTTGAAGTCTATTAGAATGTTTATTATTTAAGCCCATTCAAATTTTTTACTGTTTCAGCAAAGTCCGAAAACGTTTTAAATAACCAACCATGTTTTGTAATTTTTCATGCTTAACTTTCTGCAAGTGAATTATTATAATAACTATCATTGCTGGTTTTCTTAAGCGTTATAGAAAGACTTCATTAGTTTACTCATTTAATGTAAGAGTGGCGTTCGTGTAGTGGAAATATTTTCACTACATGAAAGTTGGATCGAAAGCTTTTATAATGTAGTTCCAGTGCAGAATGTTTTTGTCTTATATATTTCTCTTTGTCCTAAATCATTTTGAGAAAATCCATCAAAGAGAGTAAGTGACTTTTCCATACATTGTATTCATTATATGGATTATTTTACCAATCATGAGTTTATTACATTACAGAAAATTTTTATTCATATGTTATTGCTAAAGTATGTATGATTGAATTGATCCTGATTACAATTTCTAAAATCTAACATTTGTAGCGTTCCTGTACCAATCATTTCCATCATTCTTGCTTCTGTTATAACGTTTCTACTATCAGTTTTCTAGCATTTATAAGGTCCTGTTAGAGACATATAGGTAAAACACCTGTGAAATTTTTCAAATACTTTGTTCATTTTACTCTCATTTGTTTGTATATCCTCACTGATGTTTTCGTTGGGAGAAACATACATTTTGTGTACTTAGAAAACATTTGTTTGTACTGACGTCTGTCTTAGAAAAAGTTACATGTGATAGAAACATTTGTTTGTTGTAGCAAACGATTGATGTTTTCTTTTTGATGTCTAAATTTTTGTGCACGTAGAAAAAAGTTTTTATGTACCACTGAAAAATTGAGTACCTGTCTTAGAAAAGATTTGTTTGTTCCTACCTCTGGCTTACAAAAAGTTATATATTTATTCCCACTATCCCATTTCCAACATTCCTGGTCTCTACTTTTTCCAACGGTTTTGTTTCAAACCATTTGTAGCAACAGTTTCTAGCATTTGTAGTGACTTTGTTTATCCTCACCAGTCATTTCTACGGTTCCTGTCGTTTCTATAGCCCTAGCCTTTGTAACGGTTTCAAACATGTCTACCCTTTGTAGCGGCTTCCACCATTTCTAGTATTTCTAGTGGCATAAAGATACTCCTCAAATATGAAACGGAATCCTGCTTTGGAAACTTTGAAATCAGGACATATTTGTTCTTTATAAGCATATAAGATAAACAAACTGATGGTTAGCAGGTGGTCAGCCAATGAGAGTGCAGCTTATGACGTCATGACCGGAAGGCCCTGTTTACAGGGCGTTCTTATCAGATTTCCGATCTCTTTCTTTAATAAATGAAGCTAGAGAGAGAGAGAAAGATAATAATGTTCTAAACAGAAGTACTTTTGGTACACTAAAACAGTGTCTTGTATTTACAATTTTATTTCAGAGCAGCATATGATATATCAACATCAAGGTATTTATGTTTATTTCCTTGCGTTTCTATGGATCGTTCTAGTCGTTTCTACGTTTTCAGTCGTTTCTACAGACTAAGTTGTTTCTACGGGCCTTCAGCCATTCAACGGGCTAAGCCGTTTCTATGGTTCGTTTCTAGCTTTCGTAGTGGGGCCAACCATTCTACCAGTCGTTTCTACTGACGCAGTCGTTTCTACGAGACGTTTCTAGCTTTTGTACGGTTTCAACCAGCCGTTTCTACTGTCCCAGTCGTTTCTACGGGACGTTTCTAGCTTTTGTAGCGGCTCCAACCATTCTCCCACCCATTTCTACTGACGCAGTCGTTTCTACGGGACATTTCTAGCTTTTGTAGCGGCACCAATCATTTTACCAGTCGTTTCTACGGTTCCTGTCGTTTCTACGAGCCGTTTCTAGCATTTGTAGTGGCTTCAACTATTCTACCCGTTGTTTTTACGGTTCCTGTCGTTTCAACGGGTCATTTCTAGTTTTTGTAGTGGCTCCAATCAGCCATTTCCAAGTTTCTAGTCGTTTCTACGGGTCATTTCTAGTTTTTGTAGTGTCTTCAACCATTCTACCAGTCGTTTCTACTGGCCCAGTAGTTTTTACGAGACGTTTCTAGTTTTTGTAGCGGCTCCAATCATTCTACCACTCATTTCTACGGTTCCTGTCGTTTCTACGGGCCGTTTCTAGCATTTGTAGTGGCTTCAACCATTCTACCAGTCGTTTCTACTGGCCCAGTAGTTTTTACGAGACGTTTCTAGTTTTTGTAGTGGCTCCAACCAGCCATTTCCAAGTTTCTAGTCGTTTCTACGGGTCATTTCTAGTTTTTGTAGTGTCTTCAACCATTCTACCAGTCGTTTCTACTGGCCCAGTAGTTTTTACGATACGTTTCTAGTTTTTGTAGCGGCTTGAGCCATTTCTACCAGCCGTTTCTACTGTACCAGTCGTTTCTACGGGACATTTCTAGCTTTTGTAGTGGCTTCTACCAGCCGTTTCTATGGTTCTAGTCATTTCTAGTTTTTGTATTGGCTTCAACCATTCTACCAGTCATTTCTACTGGCCCAGTAGTTTATATGGTCCATTTCTAGCTTTTGTAGCTGCTCCAACCAGCCATTTCTAAGTTTCTAGTCGTTTCTACGGGTCATTTCTAGTTTTGTGTAGTGGCTTCAACCATTCTTCCAGTCGTTTCTACTGGCCCAGTAGTTTTTACGAGACGTTTCTAGTTTTTGTAGCGGTTTCAAGCAGCCGTTTCTATGGTTCTAGTCGTTTCTACGGGTCATTTCTAGTTTTTGTAGTGGCTTCAACCATTCTACCAGTCATTTCTACTGGCCCAGTAGTTTTTACGAGACGTTTCTAGTTTTTGTAGCGGCTTCAACCATTTATACCAGCCGTTTCTACTGTACCAGTCGTTTCTACGGGACATTTCTAGCTTTTGTAGTGGCTTCAACCAGCCATTTCTATGGTTCTAGTCGTTTCTATGGGCCTTTTCTAGCATTTGTATTGGCTCCAACCAGTCATTTCTACGGTTCCTGTCGTTTCTACGGCTCATTTCTAGTTTTTGTAGTGGCTTCAACCATTCTACCAGTCGTTTCTACTGGCCCAGTAGTTTCTACGGGCCATTTCTAGCTTTTGTAGTGGCTTCAACCAGCCGTTTCTATGGTTCTAGTCGTTTCTATGGGCCGTTCCTGACATTTGTATTGGCTCCAACCAATTCCTACTGCGTTTTCTACTGTCCCAGTCGTTTCTACGGGCTGTTTCTAGCTTTTGTAGTGGTTCCAACCATTTCTCCAACGGTATTCTTTCCGAATTACCCGCCACTCGAAATCCAAAATCCAACGATTCAAGGCGCAGTTATTATTCCTCATTTACGTATTTATTTTTTTTACATTATTAGTTACCATTATCTCTTCAATGAATACCGCATCTACTTTTATAATTAACGATTTCCTTGTTTACAATCACCCAGCCACTGCACTTTCAAACAGTGCTCGAGTTTCACATGGTTATCAGTTCACCAACATGCTGTTGCGGTTTCGTTATCTTTTGTTATTGCCTTCATTGAATCTGAATTATTTTATTATTTGTAATGAAATGCTAATTACCAAATATTTGGGAACCTATTAATTATTTACGATGCATTTTCGGTTCAATTTTTGCTTAAAATTGCCGAATTATCTATATTAAGAGATCTAAAGCCCGGACTAGGCGCCCTCGTGGCCCTGGTTTATCCGACGAAAGCAGAGACTCGAACGAGTTGCCGCTCTCGCGCATATGATAATTTATTTCGTTGTTCAAAATACGTTTCGTTCATCCCATATGTTCTTAAGATATGTTTTGCTACTGTATCTGCAACGGCCAATGCATCCTTCTGTGATACACCCTGCGACAAGCACCCGACACGAGCCAGTCCGTTTCCCGAATGACGTCACGGTTCGCCACCCCGATGGAAGCTCCCGGCCGATTCACGATCGTCGGCGACCGCGTTCCCGACCCCGCGCACCCCCGACCTACGATCCGCATTACGTCAGCCGCCGCTCTCCCGATCCCCGCGCACCCCCCGACTACCCCCGTTCCTCCCGCGTACTGATGCAACCCCGCTATCCCTATCTCCGTTCCCAACCGACATAGCGACCCCGACCCGACGCCCGCCGAGCCTCCCGAAGGAGCCGCGAGCAGACCACCCCCAGCCGAAGTGGGAGTGGAGGGGGTAAATTTGGTTCAATTTCGTGGTTTCGGGACCTTAGAATCTCTTATGGGAAATTACATGTATTTTTGGTCGATTTTGTTCCCGTACGTCTATAGCTTATCTACTTATACCTTTTCAAATAAACATTTCTCGATTAACCGCATTAGCGCAGCTCGCTGGGTATCTGACATTGTAATCAGGCAAGCCGCGTTCGATACCCGGCCAAGCTTTTTTTCTCTCTAACCACCACAACCAACAACAGATGGCGTGCAGCCATTCAACACACGAAACCCACAATACAATGGCTTTCATTTATTAACAACAGATGGCGCGCACCTCTGCGACACACCCAAATGTCTTTCGCGCATCCCTACGACCACCCCCAATGTCTTCTTCTTCCCAATGTCTTCTTCTTCTTCTCCAAACAACAACAACCAACAGCTCGGCAGCAGCTCCCGGCGAGAACTCGATGACTGGTTACCTTTATGCCCACTTCCGCTCCAGAACTCTCTTTGTTTAACTACTTCTCGATCTTCTCCTATCATTAAATCTATTTCTGTTGCTCCAATCTAGTCTTATGTTTCCATTATTTTTGTTTTGGTATCTATTATCTGTATTATAATTCCTGTAATTTCTATTTTGATAATTTATACTGAACCTTCCTTGGTTGTTATTATTTTGATTGAACAACATTGTGTGTTGTTTGGTTTCTTGGTTGAAATCTTTCCCTCTCTTGCCTCCTATATTCCTGTTTTTTACCATTTCTTTTTGTTCGCTGAATTCGACTTAGATAATTTATAAACAGTGTCACTGTTTTTATATTCTGGACCGTTATTGTCTCCGATACCCCTTCTTCAAAATGCTTTGCTATTTTCAGGACAATTTCTTCAAAATGCTTTGCTATTTTCAGGACAATTTCTTCTTCTCTCATGGGTGGCGAATGCTTTGCTGAGTCACTAGTTTTAACGCATATTCTACCATGTTGCCAAAATACAATTTCTCTCTACTTATTGCTTGTTGATTTTCACCACAGCAGTACTCAATAAATATCTTTTCAAAGTCCTCAAAAGTTGCTAAATAATTTTCAACTGATGCACAACATATTCCAACCCTTTCAATAAAATATGGCCTCATTCTTATTTTTGTTTCCTCAAGATTCAAATAACGTTGGAACGGAGTCTTCATTGTTTTCAGGAATATACTCGGGTGTAATATCGAATTTCTACCATTAAATTTTATTTCCACTTCTTCCATTGTATTTGAACTGCATGTCATATGGCTCATTCTAGTTTCTTCCAGTCTCTTGAATTGAATTTCACATTTGTCCTTAGTAGTTAAACAAAGAGAGTTCTGGGGCGAAAGTGGTCATAAAGGTAACCAGTCATCGATTTCTCGCCGGGAGCTGCTGCCGAGCTGTTGGTAGTTGTTGTTTGGATAAGAAGAAGAAGACATTGGGAAGAAGAAAACATTGGGGGTGGTCGTAGGGGTGCGTGAAAGACATTTGGGTGTGTCGCAGAGGTGCGCGCCATCTGTTGTTAATAAATGAAAGCCATTGTATTGTGGGTTGCGTGTGTTGCAGAGGTGCGCGCCATCTGTTGTCAATAATTGTAAGCCATTGTATGGTGGGTTACAGGGTGCACGCCATCTGTTGTTGGTTGTGGTGGTTAGAGAAAAAAAAGCTAAATACTTGGCCGGGTAGTCTATAGTTTTCGTAAGCGAGCGCCTACCTGCGCAAGAACGGCAACTCCTTCGAGTCTCTGATTTTGTCGGATGATTCAAGGCCGAGCGTAATAATATTGAGACTTGAGAAAATTTGTTTCAAGCGTCTGAAATTTAATTAAGGTGAAAATAATTGATATATTAAAACTAGACAACTGTTTAAATATGTTTATTAGCATATAGTATATTATGAATTTTCAGAGCATCCTTAATAATTAAAGCTATATTTTGTTTTGTCTTTGTACAATATATAGTAAGGCCGCCATCATCCAACCACATAGTCAAATCCAAAGAAATACCATCAGAACAAAGCTGGCAATCATCCCATACAGTGTCAGGTTCATCCTTTCCATGTGAAGGATCGTTATGGAAACCATATGCAAATTCCAAGTATTTTTTAAGCACCGTGTAACTCTCCACCGTTAAATGTATAATTGTTTCACCAATTTTGAGAGTGGTCTCGGTATCGGTAATATTAATTGTTAAAATTTCTGGTACTGCCGCATATTTGCAAGTGCGTCCGTTGTAGGTAATCACAGTTGTTAAAACGTCTGGTTCCACGTAACATCCATTTTTGGGATTTAGCTTTCCAGTTAAATCTTTCGGTTGTATAGTTCTCGTTGGCACTGCACTCATATTAAATCTTACTTGGTCATCAAGTAAACTTTCCAAATTCATGACTGGATTGTTACAGCTTCAACTCAAGACTGAATAAAAGAAATAAATTCTTTTAACTTATTGTTGTGAGTGTGTGACGACAGCAAACACTACAAATATTAGATTTTTGTGGCTATAGGTGCAGTCTTATTCAATTCACTATGAATAAAAGGTGTGGAATATGTTTGGAAGAGATCACTAATAATTTTGGGCTATTGCAAAATTGTAACCATTGTTTCTGCTTCCCATGCGTAAAAAGATGGCATCAAAATAAAGACTTTGAATTGAATATTTGCAGAGACTGTCCAGAATGCCGTATTGTGTCTCCTTATGTCTATCAATCTGAGGTTTATTACCAGAAAGCGGAAAAAGATTGTTATAGAGCTGAGAAAAACGAAAAAATGAAGAAAATACGATGTAGGTATTTCCGAAAAAGCAAACCCAAATGTCCGTTTGGAAACACTTGCTTGTTTAGCCATCGATTACCAAATGGGGTTGAAATAGATATAGGGTCACCCCAAATGAAACGTGCAGGTATGGGCGGTCGTACTGATTTCATAGAGGCTCAGTTCACCCGTGGAGGAGGTAGAACTCAGCGTCCAGCAATAGGAGGGTTCCCAGATACGATTAGTTTACTCCTGGTGGAACAAGGAATTTTTTACGTCTTGAGAAATGAATAAAAATCTGTATTTATTTAAAAATTCATGCCAATAATATCATAAATGTATTTAAAAATTCCTGATAATAAATTCACATTATATCTGGTATTTTAGATATCAAAACCACAAACCGGAAATGATGACCGCAGTGAAAGGAAACTGTGATATCATGTTTACGCTAATTGAAACCGAGCTAAATAAATTTACAGGAAGCTGTGGTTTGATAAGGTTATCATGTTGTTTGCAGCAACAAACTTTTGCAGGAAGTTCCCATATGATAAGCATTAATTAGTTGTTTTTCTAGAACTAACGGAAATTTCGTTATACGCAAATGACGTAGTTCAATACTGATAAATAAAATAATTGCGAATTTTTATTTCATTGTAACATTAATATTTTAGAAATATTAAAAATTGGACTTTGTACCTATTGAAATACCAGATGAGCTGGAATTGTATTTTGAAGAGCCCAATCCAATTTTAGATTAACTTTCCTATGATGAGCTGCATTTATTGTAGTACCATTAGCTGAATGTTCTAGTAAATAATTGCAATATGTATAAGAATAATATTTTTAAAAATTAACGTCATTTTATGTTTAGAATTGCTAGAAATCAGACGCAATAAAATCAGCAAATAACTACTGTGGTGGAGATTCATCAAAATGTTTAATCAAATTGGTGCAGACAGTGATAACTATATCAAAAAATGTAAACAAGTTGAGTTGGATCATTCTATTTCCTCTGCTGAAATACCATTGTGGCTTAGGGATATTAGAAAACATATGAGACTTTTTAATTGTGCTATTAGCCATGGAAATTTATGTGTGAGAACTTTGAAAAAATTACAAAATAACGTTGGTTATTTAAAACGCTTTCGGACTTTGCTGAAGCAGTCAAAAATTGGAATGGGTTTAAATAATAAACGTTCTAGTAGAGTTCAATGGGATGACATTGCTTCATGTTTTCAAAACCGTGTTAGAACTGGGATAATAATTAACAAATCACATAAAGATATCTTGATGTTTCTGGATGATGCTTCAATTATGTTCAAGTCCAGAATTAGTAACATTTTGAAAAAACTATTTACGCTTAAAGTGAATACTTGTTTTTGTGGAATTTATAAAGTCAGATATGGAGGAAATTACGAATCACAAATATTTTAATACTAAAAATGAAATTATTGATCGGGGAACAGACTTGGATGAATGGTTTGACAATCACGTAAAGGATCCAATTATGAATTCCCTCGAAGAATTTTCAACAGAAGGTAGTGGCTGGGTCTTAAAAGGTATTATTTCTTTGGAAATAAACATAAATGCCTTTGAATTTGGTAATGGTATATCATAATATATTATGTTTGAAATAAAATTTTAAATACAAGACATTGTTTTACTATCATAACAGACCATAGATAATTACTCAAAATTTACTTCCGATTAGAACGAATGGTACAGTGAACTTCGTTATCTCTTTAGCTTCAACGCACTCTACGGAGTGCCTCCCACCCTTTTTCTGTGACGTCATAAGCCGTGCTCTCATTGGTGGGTTGAGCTATACCTCCCACCACTTTCCATTGCATACATCACGTAACAGGAGTATATTTCACGTCAAAAAAGTTTCAGTTCAATTGCATCAGTTCATAAACGCAGCCATAAACAGCTTTTCAAGTTTGTTACAATTACAAGATGCTACCAATTCAATCTAAACTAAATTGTTTTGAGAGTGATCAAGAAGTAAAACATTGGGTTAGACCAATGAAAAAATTAACGTATGCCGAAGTGTGTCTCAAATATGAACTAGACGTTGAACATGATAAAAGAAATGCCTTCTTCTGGCAGCTAACTTGGAGCAACCAAGTTCTCATTAATGATGCCGTCCTACAGTGGTGCGGCTATACCGGCGAATACAGAACTATGAAATAACACTTTTTGAAATTGCTCAAAAAGCAACAACCTCCTATGCAATAAAACGAAATTCAGGATGAAAACAATGTTAAAAAGAAATATATTTGCATGAGCGCCATCGACTTTGAAATGCTGCTTATGCAGATGCGGAGCAACAAGGTCACAGAAATTCGCATCCTCTATACTTTAATTAAACGCATATCTATGAAATATATCAGGTACGAGAAGTATCTAGAAGAATTACGTCTCAAGCAACTTTCTGCACATAACGACCTACACAAAACGAGCATTTGATGACTGAGATAAACGAATTTAAAAGTCTAATGCTACAAGTAAAGAATACCGCTGAGGCTGAGATGATTCAAATGCAAAAAGAACGATTACATGCGGAAGAAGAGAGAAACAAAGCAGATCGAGATCGTATGCGAGCTGAAGAGGAACGAGTTAAGGCTGAAAAAGAACGTATTCAAGCTGAGGAAGCACGAGCCAAAGCCGAACTGCATCGAGTTAGACTAGAAGAGGAATCTGTCAAGGCATCGGAACGTCATTGTGAGGTTCTGAATGTGGTTTCTAACAAAATACAGTCTCAGGTAGTGAAACGTTTAAGGAACGAAGTAGTCCATCGTGTAGCTCCCAAGTCAATCAACCACGAAAAACAGAGATGTATGGCTCTGTTAGCTCTTAGTAAGAGTGAATGGTACCTCATACGTAGACAGCGGCTGTCTTTCCAAGCAGCTATAAAGACAGTGCTGAAAAAACATCCAAATGCTCAACTTGTTAAAGAATGGTTTGATGTCTCACATCCCCTAGATATAGGTAACGCTCTCAAGTTCCGACTTGGGAACTTAAAAGTGTTTGCTAGGGGCAACCACTGCGAAATCAGCACCATTCTCTTGAGCCATTGTATGATTCTGACCTGGTTGATAATATAGAATCTATCATGAATGAAAACGTTGCCATGGAGATTTCCAGCGATGCTCAACAAATTACCAACCCCAGAATAAAGTATTTTGTATAATAGTGTTATTTGTTTCCCAATTATATTGTAAATATTATATGTTTAAATAAAACAAAATATGTTCAAATTAGCATTTTTATTTTTAGCATACATATATTTTTAAATTACCTGCAATTTTCCGTCTAAATAGGCAGCAATGATCTATTTTCAGTGAACAATCAAAGCAACTAGCAAAGTGTCTGCATGGCATAAAAACAATTGTCATTTCATTAGTTAAGCAAATTTTACAAGTATTATGATTAGAGTCAGTGTGGGGATTTGGTGGGCAGTCTCTAAGCAATAAACATTTAGCTGATCCCTTTTTGTGAAGCTCTGTAATATCATCATAAGGTAAGAGATTCTTGAGCTCTAAGCAACAGCAATGACAAGTGATCCTGTCACCGTAGCCCGTGTAAAAGAAGCCGGCGTTGACAAGCTCGGTGGGTGTCTGCTTCAAGGCAATAGGCCAGTCTTTGAACGTCTCAAGTCTGCTCTCAAATGTCACTTTGCTTTTATGTCTGATAGGTCTGGTGATGTGGTAAGTGTCATCAAAATCAAAAAAGCGACAATATGGATTCCAGTCCAGATGATCGGCAACAGGGTCATCACCATCTTCCCAGTTGAAACCACGTGTATCACAAAATGGGCATTCAACAGCATCATTTAAGCTACCATCGGATTCTATTGCATCTTGTCGGTAGATAAACCCTGCTCTTGCTAACTTTTCAGCAGGCATTCGGAAGGCCAGTTTTCAAAGGTACGTAATCGATTTTCGTATATTTGGAGTATTCTCGACACTCCATGGTGTAGAACTGATGAAATAAACAACAATGTTTTTAATTTATAAGTATTTATTCAATTTTTCTAATGTCAATATCTCTTAAAATAATGTTTTTATAATAATAAATATGTTCTTTTAATGCAATACATAATGGAGACCCGTCATCCAAACAAAATGGTTTTAACAATTTTTCAATCGGTAAACGATTTAGTAAATTTGACCATAAACATATTTCATCTATTATTTTATAATAAAAAGTACAGAAATTTAAGCGCTCCAAATAAATTATTTTACTTGAGATAATAGGGTTAATAGCTAAGAGTTCAACCACATCACTATAATCCAAATAGAGCGCGCAAATGTTTTTCATCACCAAAACTTGTTTGACGTCTTCATACTGGATCTGGGATAGATGGAGACAATCTCCGCAGGTCACTGGGGCCGCAAACTCTGGAGGTGTGGCATTTTCAAAAAAGTTTGTTTTCAGGAGCTTGAGCTCAATGATGACATCTTCCCACTCGTACATAGTCATTACAATTTTCATTGGTGTTCCAGCGGCTACAGGTGTTTTTTGCAAGATAACCACTGGAGAATAGGATCTTGCAGGACTGAGTGCACATTGAACATCATACTCTGAACTCAGTAATGGAAATCTCGAATGCAGCAAGTAATAGTCTTCCTTTTTGGCAGCTTCATCATACATTTGTAACACTCTATCCAAGTCCGCACTGTAATTGATAGTGGAATCACTACTATAACCACTATCCATGGTTTCAAAACTGCTGATACTACTCATTTTCACAAATCACTCGAGAGGTAAACTGGGACTGGGAATATATGTAGGGAATTTTCACAATTTTATAGTTGTACCCCTTCCACTACCTGATTGCGGTTGATTTCAATTATGTGATCCTACGCTAAGATGGAAAAGTAGATCTCTTGTTGCTAAGAGCTCCTCTGTTCCCCATCAATATCATCATATATGTAAGGCTTTTAAATGTTGCATCACTTGTTGTTTTTCACAATAAAATTTGATATCTTTCTGTAATCGTTTAAGTTTGATGATATGTTGACTTAAACTTTTCGAATACTTTACAGTGATGTTTTCACCCTGAGTCTTCATTTTGCAATGCAAGCACATGTCTATATTTATGATAATTTATTATCAATTTATGATTGACCTTGGTGTTATAGTCTGTTTTCAGTGCCAATCCAACTGTCGTGGCTCGAATCAAACCCAAGCCACCGAACTTTAACCTTGTTGCCTTTTCGATGCAAAATTTTCTCAACGAGATACACATCAGGATAGACAGCCTTTTGCAATTCTTCTTCGTAAAAGCTCCCTTGAATCGGTGTACCAGACATATCTTCCAAAATATACGTAACTGGATTATTTTATTTTAACCTGCGTAATTTTAAACAATTCCGTACTCCAGCTGGTAAGGTAACCTTTATCAAAAACGTGCTTGGTTTTACTTATTCGCACAACATCTCCAACTTTCAGTTTTCTTGGCCCAGCAATTTTCAGGTTATTGTATACTTTAATATCTCGAGCGTTTTACCTATTAATGTCCGCAGGCTTCATCTTTGTCTTGGAATGTTTTTGATGGTTGTAGTCCTTAACAATTTCCTGTAGAATATCTATCCATTTGTAGGTGCCGTTCAAACTAAAGTACTTGTAGAGCCGTTCTTTCAGCGTTCTAATTACTCGTTCAGCTATTACGGCTTTCAGTCCACTAAATGTACTATAATGATTGATTCCGTATGACTTCATTAGTTTCTGAAAGCAACTATTGTAGTATTCCTTACCCTGGTCGGTTTGTAGATTTTTCGGGTGCCGTCCTTCCTTGAGAATACTCTCAAAGGCACGAGTTACCTCTTCACCGGATTTCGTTTTCAGCGGTCTCGTCCACACGTACTTTGAAAAACAATCAATCACCACGAGGAAGAACTTGAAATTACGATTGGATTTTGCATAGAGATCCATTTGTGCGAGGTCCGACTGCCAGGAGTCATCGAAACCTTTGATTATTACACGTCGGCGAGGAAACTTTCGTCTCACAGGTCTATGCAGTTCCTTAACAATTCGAACTTTTTCTTTGGAATGTTTCGCTATAGGAGCAATCTTGTATACTGCTTAAAAATAGACAAAGGCATGTTTTATTGACCCTAATGATGCTTTTTAATTGCAGCAATACTGTCTGCGATTGCTTCAAGTTTTTGATTTTGGTCCAAGATTTGATTTGCAATATCATCATGTAGTTTTTGCATGTCTCGGTATAGCTCAGGCACTACTTTTGTCATCTTGTCTCTAAGTTCAGTTAGATCAGAAAGATCTTTAGCCTTATCCTTTCGAACAATATTTAATACTTCTGCTGCATCAACACCTTTAGGAGCTTGTTTCATCGGAAGTTCCAGATCATTTATACGTTTTTCCTGTGATATACGGTTGTCATTAAACGAGGCTTCAAATTTTGTGATGGTTTCCTTATATTCTTTCCGGGCAGATTCCAACTGAGCTTCTAATGTATTGAATTTTGAAATGAGAAGCGATATATTTTGTAGTTGGGTTTCCATAGCTCGTTCGGTTTTCAACATGCGAGTACCTTTTCGTTTTGCTTAAACACAGATAAGGTTTGCTGAACTTCACTAGTGTAGTTGCTGAAAGCTATTTGAAAATCACTATGTAGTTGTTGAAGTCCGTTTGCTATTTTCTTATCAACGTACTGCTTGTTGGCGGCATCCATGGCCTTCGTCGGTACTTCGACATTGGTAATTTTCAGCTTCTCAGCATCGATATTTCCTTCCGCGGTAAAAGAAAAAGGTACTTTCATAAACGCTAAGTTATGTGATGCTGATGACATTAGTTGCTGATGGGCACTACGCCCAAACTTGTTTAAAGTCATTGTGAAACTGACATGTTTGCCATAGGATAAGGAATAATATACACTTTCAATTTCGAAATTTATTTATCTCGTATAATATTAGCTTCCTTAAGTTCATTTAAAATGGCAATTATTTCGTTGTCGTGAGAGGTGTTACCTGCTTCCTTGGATGCAATCAGTAGTTTCAGCAGTTCAACCAATTCGTTGGGATCATCCCAGTAGACGTATTCCATTGGCTTGTTATTGTAAGATAATTCCATACCAGTTCCAGCAAAACGTTGCTTTTTTGTCAAGGGAGGAAACATTGGCTTTATAATTTCAGTATATTTATATAGACTTGAAGCTTTCAAACGACCTGCTGCATTCTTGTGTGCTGATGTCATTACCAACACTCTTCGGTATGCTTCTAAATCATCGGGAGCATAATCAGGTGACTTGTAAAATATTAGTTGATATAACCCTGGAGTACCTCGAAACTGTAACCCATCAACGATAATGTGACCTATACTACGACTGAAATTGATTTCCTTTTGCCCAAGAAACCATTTGGAACTTGCAGCGTCATATATAGGTCCATATATGTTGTCAATATCATCGCTTTTAGTGATATAGTCTTCAAGATATTTGTGTGCAACTGGAGGATACTGATCCATGTAGTCCTCTATTGCTTCTTTAGAGAGATTACCGGGATCCTCGTAAAAGGTTTCGTTCTCCACCTCATCATCATCATCATTGGTGTGCATACTAGTTTCAGCGATTGGTTCTTCATCGAGGTATTGTGTCTCTTCCAACTCATGTTTTTTGACTGATGGCAGCTCCTGCACTTCTTGTTTAATTACTTCACGCTTAATGGTCTGTGTTGGTATCTTAGTGAGAACTTTTGCCGTAGTTGAGGCAATATCTTGTAGCGGTGTCACTACCGGTCTAAAAAGTTTATTCAATGTTTCATCATGTTCCGACTTTCCCAGCTTCAGACTAAGATATTTCTTGCGAATAGAACGTGCCAATTGCTTGATCTTTTTCTTTCGAGCAGTGGCAGCAATGTTGCTACTCAATGAAGACATTTTTATCAACTAACAGCAATCATCTTTATTGTACCTTTATATATTTATCGAATCCTTTACGGTAGCGGCCATCATTCAAGTTGAAGTTCTTAGCTATTGTAATAAAGCCAAAACGATTTTGCCAGCATTCCGAACACATTGTCTTAAATTTATCATAGTCCATGTCGGGAGACACGTGCTCATCAAAGACGTGCTTCAAATTTACCTCATCTTGTCTGAATATGACAATTACGTTGCAATTGTCTCGAATCAGTTGCTTAGGTATTTTGCTATACGTTTGGCATAAATATATTGAATCGATATTCCTGTGCCTTCCCATCGAAAAAAAAATTTGAATCTTGTTTTGTTTATCACCATTCACATCATCGAAAATGAATACTGAACATTCGCGTGCCTCACTCGGATCAATTACTTCTTCGTTGTCTTTAAAGGGAAAATACGATACACCTTTAACCAGCTTGAGAACGTCTTGTAAGAGCTGGTACTTTGGTTGGTAGAGTGACTTGGAATAGATGTAGACGTTCTCGAATCGTAGGCCGTTTTCATTGAATAGCAGTGATAACGATGCGTTGGTCTTTCCGCAATCCCTAGGTCCGCAGAATGCTGCTCGTAGGGAATTTGGTAACAATTGTCCGTGTCGACTTGCTGATGATGGTGATTCTTCGACAAAGTCGAAATTTTCGATAGGCAGTTGGACATCTTGTTGTTTCATATACATCTTACGATATACTGACATCATCCTTATTGCGGATACTAATTAAATACAGCAGTCTATCTCAGTTTCAATCAGTATCATGCTAACTCCCAAAGGAGATAGTCTACTGAATAGCGCAATCAATAAATTACCATTTGAACTACCTGGTTATCAGTTTTGTGGACCTGGTACAAAACTTCAAGACCGTCTCTCCAAGGTTCAGCAGGGAATCAATAAGACAGACGCTGCTTGTCGAGCGCACGATATCGCCTACAGTAAATACAAGTCTTTGGCGGATCGTCATAAGGCTGATTACGAGTTGGAAAATCGAGCCTGGGAGAGTTTCAAGTCAAAGGACGCTTCACTTGGCGAAAAAGCAGGTTCTTGGCTTATAACTACAGGCATGAAGGCTAAACGCAAGATGGGGCTTGGAATCAAAAAACTATGTGGAAAAAAATCTTTTCGACAGAATGTGGTTCTACCAATCAAGAGAGCTATTGTCGGATCTGGAAGTGATGTCCGTAAGACATCGTTATTGGCGTTGAGAGCAGCCCGAGCAGTCATTAAGAAGGCAGGTGGTCGCAAGAAAATCCGTGTTCCTCGAGTCATTCCCTTTGAGTCGAAAATTGGTGGTTTTCTCCCACTAATACCCCTATTTGCGGGGTTGTCAGCACTAGGAGCTCTTGCCGGGGGAGCCAGTGGAGTAGCCAAAGCCGTGATAGATGCAAAGAACGCCCGCAAGAAGTTGGAGGAAGACCAGCGCCATAATCAAGCCATGGAAGAGCTTGCGAAGAAAGGAAGTGGTATTTTTCTTAAAAAGTCCCGCAACGGCTTCGGGCTTTACTTAAAGAAGCAAAAAAACTCCCAATAAACCTACCCAATCGAGCACTTTACAATCACGAGCTTGAGCAATATGCCAAACATTTGAAGATCCCCTACTTTAGTGGAGTATTTATGCGAGACGCCTTACCTAAACATTCACAAACAAAGGAGTCTGCCATCGTTAATTTCGATACCAGCAGTCATCACGGTACGCATTGGGTAGCTTATGTGCGAAATGGACCGTTCAGTACTTTGATAGCTTTGGATGTTTGAAACCACCCCGAAAATTAGCCAACTACTTTGGCAATGGAGTGAAAATCCTCTACAACAATGACTCTTATCAGACGTACAATCAATCAAATTGTGGCCATTTATGCTTGGAATTTCTCTATAATAAAAAATAAATATTTTGCATTATTGTTGTTATACCTTAACCTATATTAGCAGCTAACAAGCAGCCAATTTTCAGTCATGTCTGTGATCATCACATTGAAAGGTCGCAGCCCAATACTGTCGATTGATTTTCAACCAGCTATTCAGTTGGATCCCAACTACAACTACGGACTAGCTTTATTGAGTTTTCACTCGTACAACAGCATCCCAAACATTGAGAGAGGTGACAAGATCTACCTGTTTGACGATCAAAACACGCAAACATTCATCGACTTGCCCGAAGGTTCATACGAAATGGGTGACATCGAAGCTTATATTAGAAAGGCACTTGGCATTCATTTGGCAAAGGACGTTGAGAATATTTTCTCATTGAAACCCAACAACAATACTCTCAAGTGTGAGCTTTTCAGCAGCAAGTACGCTGTGGACTTTCAACCGCAAGACAGCATCGGTGATATTCTGGGCTTCTCTAAACAGCTGCTATCACGCAATCAAGTTCACAGTTCCGATTTACCAGTGAACATTATAAAAGTTAGAACGATTCATCTCGATAGCAACATCACATCGGGAGCCTTCTACAACAACACTCCTTCACACACCATTTACGAGTTTGCCGTTGCAGTTGATCCTGGTTTTGCCATCGACGAAACACCTCAGCATTTAATCTATTTGCCGATTAACAGAAGCGAAATACATAACCTCACATTACAAATTTTGAATCAAGACTCTGAACTTGTGAATTTTCGTGATGAAGAAATCATAATTCGACTTGAGCTGAAACAACTACAATAATAATGGGTCGACTTGTATTTGATGAAGAACCATATAAGAGGTTAACCGCTCCTCGTCCACCATCAGTTTCTATGAAACCTCTCAAGAGATCACTCACGCTCTCAAACAAACCAAATTTTGATGATAGTGTAAGACGCGAGGAGTTGCGAACCTACTATCCATACGTCAAGTCATTCGGCAACAATGATATCGTTGAAATCACCGTTAATCAAACAGATTGTTGGTTTTCCATGGCTGATTCCTGCATCTCAATCCAGGGACAAGTGGTGAAGACAGCAGGCAATGGAGATGTTTCTCTATCACCAAATGCTGGAGATTTCTTCTTCGACAGCGTTACATACGAGTTGTGCGGCAAGGAAATTGAAACCGTGAGAGACCCTGGTCGCGTGAGTACAATTCGTGGATACTTGTGCTACGACCCCAACAGTTCAAAGGACCTATTCATAGCCGGGTGGAATTTTCCACATAAAGCGTATATGAATGCCGCCGATAAAACTTTTCACATGTACATTCCATTGGGACATTTGTTTTCCATCTTCAACGACTATAAGCAGGTGATGTGTGGTAAACAAACAATTCGTCTGGTGCGAAGTCGTAGCAATGATGATTGCCTTATAATCACGGATGCTGCTACCAAGGGCAAAGTGACAATAAACAACATCGAACTCAAAGTCCGTCACATTTTTCCAAACGATGATGTTAAATTGGATTTACTGCAAGCCGTCAAAGCGGATTCCAGTATAATTTTACCGTTTCGTAAATGGGAGCTAAATGAGTTGCCTGCTCTCAAAACAGGTGCTACTCGTGAAATTTGGGCTGTGAAGACGTGTGCCGCACTGGAAAGCCCTAGTTACGTTATCTTAGCCTTCCAAACGGATCGACACAGCAACATTAAAGAAGATCCCACGGAATTTGACAATATTCACATTTCCAATATTCGTCTAAATTTAAACAGCGAATTTTGGCCTATGGAGAGATTTGATTTAGATTTTTCAAAGAGTGAGTACGGTGAGGCGTACAAAAGGTATACGGACTTTTATCCCAGCTTTGGCGACAGCAAACACCCTCTACTGGATTATGTTGCATTCAAGACGCACACCCTATTCGTCATCGATTGCTCCTGACGTGAGGACACCATGAAATCCTCGACTGTAGATATTCGCCTGGATATTGAAAGCCAGACGGGATTTCCCGATAAGACCCGAGCTTCTGCATAATTATCCACGATTGCCTAATGGAATTTCTCCCACTCAGCGAAATTGTCCGAAGCTTATATTAGATCACTCAGCTGTTTAGAAAATCAGTTTCGTTATAGCTTTTCAACGGTTCACCATGGAAATTGCAATTGTCGACATTCAAGGTTTCGAAATCGAGGGAAGATTTGTTCCCAAGGAATTGGTTATCAAGACACGTAAACGCACAGGAGTGTTTTTGTTTAAACCACCTAAACCGTTTAACTATCTATCAGCAGCAGACAGAAGGCAAGTACAATATTTGGAACAACGGCTACATGGACTCCACTACTCTGATGGCCACTACGATTTGAATACTATGAACGACATTTTGAGAATTTACCTAACCAAATGCACGCACATATATGTACGAGGTCATCAGAAATATGACTTTTTATTTAACAAGTTATTTGAAGGGCTGAAAATCAACAATTTGAGAAAACTGCTTAACGAAGATGGGGAATCACACTATCACCTAATCAATCTGGAGAACTTCAATGGCGCTGTTGAACTGAAACCTTCTGACTCTCCATGCATTTTTCACTGCCGCTGCAATGATCCAGTACGATGTGCAAAAGAAAATGTTGATGTAGTTTATTATTGGCTTCTGAATAGTGTTTTGCATAAATAAAACATTGTATATAACTATGTGTTTTAATTATTCATTCTTTTCCTTATACATTTCACAATTAATTTAAGTAATAATATTGTAATTGTAGAGAGTGTTACACAAATAAGAATTAGCACTTTGTGGAGCTCCTCTTGTAGGTTAGCATCACGTATAGTCATTGAGCTATTCGATAGTAAAGTTTTTTCATCTTGGCAAGAAGCTGCTGAAATCCAGTCAGTGTCACCTTCAGTGTCATCAGAAAATATCAGCTTCAATTTGAAATTTTTTGTTGTGTTTGACAGGCGAGCAAAATATACAGGCAACCGCCCATCGTTTAATCTATCTCGAGCCATCAATGTATAGTTGGAGCGGTTCAAACAGTTCCCTGAAGGGCATACAGCCATGTCCTTGGTTCCATAAGGTATATTAACATACAAGACATTTTTCAAAATTAATGTGAATATTATAAAGCTTGATTTAAGTAAAGTCATTTTTATCGATCTGCATTCAACACTATGCTCATCTTGCACCTCGTTCGTCACTTTATTCTAAAAATTATTAGCAGACTACTAGAAACCATAACATCAAATTCCTGATTCATCATTAAAAATTTTCTCAAAATTATTACGCTCGGCCTTGAATCATCCGACAAAATCAGAGACTCGAAAGAGTTGCCGTTCTTGCGCAGGTAGGCGCTCGGTTACGAAAACTATAGACTCGAAGGAGTGGACGTTCTCGCGCATGCAGGCGTTCAATGCCTTGAATCATCCGACAAAATCAGAGTCTCGAAGGAGTTGTCGTTCTTGCGCAGGTAGGCGGTCGCTTACGATAACCATAGACTCGAAGGAGTGGACGTTCTCGCGCATGCAGGCTTAAGCAAAAGATTTTAATTTTTTTACAGACAACAAAATACCAAGATTTTAAATTTTTTTACAGACAACAAAATATCATATCCCCCCATCCAGCCCCCAAATATCTAACCGAAGAACGCCCAAAAACACGAGCCCGCGCAACAGGCATGTACTATACCTTTTCAAATAAACATTTCTCGATTAACCGCATTAGCGCAGCTCGGTGGACACCTGACTTTGTAATCAGGCAAGCCGCGTTCGATATCCGGCCAAGTATTTAGCTTTTTTTCTTTGTAACCACCACAACCATCAACAGATGGCGCGCACCCTGCAACCCACAATACAATGGCTTTCATTTATTAACAACAGATGGCGCGCACCTCTGCGACACACCCAAATGTCTTTCACGCACCCTCACGACCACCCCCAATATCTACTTCTTCCCAATGTCTTCTTCTTCTTATCCAAACAACAACTACCAACAGCTCGGCAGCAGCTCCCGGCGACAACTCGATGACTGGTTACCTTTATGCCCACTTCCGCCCCAGAACTCTCTTTGTTTAACTACTGTCCTTCAATTATTTTTCATTCTCCATTAATTTGTTGTCAATTATTATTATTATCGCTTCATTCCAATTTATTCCGATTTCATGCACTTGTTGTTCATTGTCTTGCACTTTATCTCCTACTATTTTCCATATTCTGTCCATATTATTTTCCAAGTTTTCTTCTAATAAACGTTCAACTTTTTATCTCAATGCTCTTGCTTAACTTATTGTCTACTTCTTGAATATTCCTTGGCATTTTTGGTTCTACTTGATTAATTTCCTCTTTCATACTCTTCACATCCTTTTTTATTTCTTCAATACCGGTCTCAATTTTCTTTGTTAACTGTATACTATGTTCATTTAATTTTCGATTATTTTCTTTTCCATTTCCCTTTTAACTTCTTTTATTTCTTTATTATTATTCAGGTCCTTTCTTAGATCTTCATTATTTGTATCGTATTTTTTTATTTAACAGTTATTATTTTCTGCCATTTTCTTCATCATCTTTAACATTATTTCTTTTAAATATGGTTCTTACGGATTTTCTCTTTGTCCTTCTGATTGCTCCATTTGTTCTTCCACTTCTACATTACTTGTTTCTTCTTCTCGTCCTGCATGTTCACTTATTTCTTCAGTTTGTTCTTCTCTTTCCATCCTACCCTCTTCTAGAACTTGTTCTTTTCTTTCCACACTATTCTTCTTGTGTAATGATTAAACCGGCACATCCGGAAAATATTAGTGATTTCTTCAAATTTTGTTTTAGTTCAGAATTTCATCTCGGGTAAGTAAAACCTCTGTCTCTCGCTTTCAGCTGTTATTAAATTAAATATTCCTCATTTTTTATTTTATTCGCTTTGCATGGCTGATTATTTAATTTCAATAATATGTTTCATCATCCCTTATATCACGTAATGCTTAATTCTCATGATTTAACTTATAAATTGAACTAAATCGGTAATATCAATCGATTTGTTGTGTGTTAATCCTCATTTCGACTACGTCTACCGTATTTGAGGGACCTGCGCCCTAGCCAATTTATGATTTGGTTTCGGGAAAAATTATTGTTTTAATTCCCTCTGCCGTTTGTCAATCGACGAGACCAGAACGATATTTTTACCTTGCATTTTGGACGTCATTTTTTATATCGTTTCGATGTACCGTAAGAGTTGAGCAAGTAATAAATGTATTTTCTCGCGATTATATTATTTGTTACAATTTTCTGAGAGTATAATTGACGGTGAAATTACTGATCAATTGAAATATCGATTTATCGTTTTATCTACCATATATATGTGTATATAACATATGTGTATTTTTTATAGCTTGAAATTCGAAAGCTATTCGAAGGCGTTTTCCGATCAGTTTTTCAACCTAAGGCTTCGTTGGATTGCTTAAAAAGATAATCATCTATTTTCTCTTGTTTTAGGTAGTGAAAGGAAACCAATTTTTTGTTATAATTTTTTCTATAAATATATAACCTAACGTTCCCACTGGACCACGTGCTTAGTGCGGCTGATTTTTGCTCTTTTAATTACATCTTTCTTATAGCGAGAGAACAGAAACTGTTGTTGTATGATTTTTAGGGTTGTAGCTGTAAGAGAGAATTACTGAATTTTTCGTTGTAATCAGCCACTTAGAAGCTATTGGTTTTCGAAACCACCATTACCAGGTTTTAAGGAAAAAGGGGGCATCAATCTGGGAAATTTGAATGGCAACCTAGACTACAATAGCAGAGGAGAAACGCGAAGTAAGTGACTTACTATATCTAAAATTTTCAGTTAGTTTTATTTATTTATTAAATTCAAACATATTCACTTTAGAATTGTTTATGTATCACTTACTTCGTTACCTTTCTTTAATCTAGGAAATGCACTTAAAATAAAGTTAAAATTACCGGGGGGTTTTCTTGTTAGGTTTTAGGAAGTATTACAGAACAATTTTCCGGCATCTTATATATATGTCATATGTCTATTCTCTTTCAGATTATTTCATTTATTAACTGCACTATACATGGCTATATATGTGTATATATTTGCGGACGTTATTGATAATAGATTTTGTATAAAATTTAACTGTTGAAAGCTGTTCCGCACCGTTTCAAGGTGGTAACTATTGCACCAAATTGTTTATAAATTTGGAACGAACTATGAAATTTCCTTGACCTTCAGTCAGGTTAACTTAAATAAATTGACTCAGGTTAATAGTACTTTGAGATCAGTATCTTTCACTAAAGTAAATTAATATGAAGGTTATTCCTCTCTATACTTTTTTTGCTATTCAATGATTATTATCGTTCTGGTACCGTACAGTTTTTGATCAAATCTGTTTGTTATATATATTTCTTTGTATTAGCATATGTTTTTGATAAATTGAACCTTGATTTTTATAATCACTATTGTAATATACTAGTGGACCTCTCTTGTAGAGAGTAAGAAGTAATTTTGTAACTGTAGTTTGATTTTGTTTGTAATTCACTCATAGTTTGATCGGAAATCATAGACTTTATCGTGCTACTCTTGGACAATAAGTGTGAATGGAAATAGAGACTGAATAACCATATTTAATAATAATTTAGAATTTGGGGGAGTTGAGCAAGTCCAATCATGGGGTAGCACTTTACTAATTCCCTTTATTTCTCTTTTTACTGTATGCACTGAAATTGAGCTGCGCCCGAGGAAACTAGAGGAATAGCACCCACCACAATAGCGGGAGACTATTTACCGTAGTTATATGAGGAACTGAACATTCTGCCCATTCAATTTGTTCCTCTATGCCTTCTTCAATTTCTCTGTATTCTTCCATAACATCCTCCGATTTTTCTTTTACTAATCTTTTCCTTCTTCTACATGGCATTTTTATTCATTATTATTTATCACAATATTCAAATTTAAAATATATATTTTTTACAGATTTAATCAACACTCAAATTATCAGAATAAAACTTTTCCTTTGCTGGTTAGTATTTTACCCTGTTACTACGCTTACCTTGGTTCAACAAATTTATTGTTTAGAACTCAGTTTTCCTAGCTCCACATTGGCAGCGGCATTTGTAGTGTTATCTTTATTTTGAAATTATTTTGTTTTGTTTTGTTTCATATAAATTTCCCGACTTGACCATACCATGTATGGCAGCACACTCACTAGGGAAATTCACTAAACCCCAGAAATCCTAGATATCAAAAGGGTTTAGCTCTGCCAGGTTATCAGGCCCATGGTTGGCGTCGTGGCAGCAGTTTCCCATAAACTTCCTGACCGTCCAGGCTGTTTCTAACAGGACGGCTTTTTGCATTTGTTGGTAAAGATGTTCGTCCAGCCCTAGGTATTTTAAATTGTTAATAGATATTTTGGGACTACTCCTGTCGTTGACATAACAAAAGATACAATTCGTGTATTGTTAATATCCTACTAAGTTGTTATTTCAAATTTCAAATCCCTATATTTGGTTATTTTCTCACCCTGCGTGATATTTATATTATTGTTGTTAGGAGTTGCTATGTCAATTTAAGTTGTTTTCCGAGAGACTTTATCTACCAAAACTATATCTAGTCTATTATGAGCAACAGTGCCATCAGTCTGTATCGTGCGGTCCCAGTACAGCTTGTAGTTGTTATTTTCTAAAAAATTCTGGTTTGTATTTATAGTATGGTAATCTCAACGACTTATTATTAAATTAGAGTCTGGTGAACTTTAATGCCTCTCTTATTTCGTATGAAAACTAAGAACGATAATATTTACTGTATTTACCTAGAGGTAAAGTCATGTACTCCAATCACGTTACCGAATTAGCTTCTCCGAAGTACTTCCTGTCTCTCCCTTCTCAAGTTGCACTTAGCTCATGTAAACCCCTATGTAAATCGCAATGCGGGAAGAGACATATCGAATGTAATTCCGGAAAGCTAAATCGGTAACCCAATAAGAAGATTTATACTACTTTCTGGTAAATATAATATCAATTAATGATCAACTTTCCTAAAGATTTTGCCTCTTGAACCCTGCATATCAAACCCATTTGCACCCCCTACAAACAAAAACAAACCTATTTTAAGGGTATATAGTCTGTAAAGTTTTGATCACTATTTAATATTTAAAATTATTCATTGTTTTGTAATATATGTAATATATGTTTAAGTTGATCATTGGTTTCTTCTGTTTGATTATTGTGGATGGTTTAAAATTACTCTGACAGTGTAACATATGTACAATCTAATAACTACCGCATTTTTTTTTCGTTTAAAATAATATATAAAAAACGTTCTACTCTAAATTGAAAGTATATTGAAAGAAAATACCAAACATTTCAAAAAAAAATTCTGACTTCGTTGTCAATGGCTTTAAATATGTATTGAATTATTTTTTTCAATACATATTAACTCATAAAGATAAATACATGATGATGTGATTAAAGGTAATAATACGAACGATTTTCACATGGTTTTGTTGTTGTAGATATCCTGAGAGAAAACATTGTCGTACAGTAGCAACATATGAAAGGCAAAGCGTGTTGCTTTATTCCCTTATCACAATTTATCAAAATTTAATTAAAGTCAATTCGGGAAGTCGGATAATATAATTTGCGCTGCTCTAATAAAACTGTTCGCATGAAATGTCTTATGGATATTAACGATTCTCTAGAAGGAACTACACTATTCATTAGTAAGCAGAAAATTTTTCACGTAGAAACGGTTCTTATCGTGAAATGCATTATGAGAATTAAGTTTTTCTTATCGTGTACAGGTATATGTGTGTAATGTAGTAGTACTATTCAAAGGGCATTCTGGATATAAAATAAGAAAAAGTAAATGTTGCAGACACCATTTGAAGCCAGAGTCATGCGAAAAGTTAACCCCCAACTTCCCGAGAATCGGACTGCGAACTCTGCATATGGCGGTTGTGATAATTAACAAGAAAAACCTACCAGCTTGGGTTTCAATTCTGGGATACAAGCATGAAAGTTGTCGCTCCAACTATGTGCGCTATGCAGGTTACAAAGTAGACGTTACTTTAGATAGTTTAGTTAATAAATAGTGGTTACAGGTGGATGTAAAGTGTATGTGACGAATAATGTTGATGGTAGTGTTGGTAGGACCCATCTGAGTAAAATACATCTGTAATTTGCTAAACGGGAATTGGGGTCGCGAAAGTTATAACAAGCAAAGCGAACACATCCAAATATCGTAAGGGGATCGGCCAATATTTCCTAGTGATAAGTCTAAAGCTGGTTTCTCGAACTTTCCTTGTGCTTTCATCGTCTTGAAATGGTTGGTCTCATTACGTTTCAATAGCTTTTTATCTGCTATCTTCATTAGGTGAAGGATGGGAAATTCTAATTATCCCTCGTATGTATACACTTAGTCCGCCGCTGGTCATGCTCATTGCTTTCTTTATCCCCTTATCTGGTTCAGTCAGCACCGCCATACATGGTGATGCGTAGCGGTGGTGGCTGAAAAAGGGATCTCCAAATGTTTTTAATTTGGACGCTGGGCTCGTTAATAATTTCTGACCTGATCTCATTTCATGCTGCGGTATTCGGTCCACGCATGATTAGCTAACCCAGACATCCTTAACTCCACCCTTTGAACAGCTATGTGCTCCTCCTTAACCCTGGTGTCCAGTTGTCGCTTTGTCTCCCTAACTTACTAAGCAATGTTCTGGCCCAAGTTCCATGGATTTGATGATTTTGACAAAATGCGTTGAAGAACTTTCAAGAACTTCTACTTTCAGAAGGACCTGCTCTTCATGCAACAAGTTCAAGTGCCCAAGGGCTCATTAGATTCGTCAACATCTACATAGGATTCTTTGAACAACATACATCCTTATTTGCCAATACGGAGAGAGAGAGGAGAGAGGGAAGAGAGTGGGCGCCTACCATTCTTTGATGTGAAGTTCCAGGAGACTAGGACCCGAATCCAAACAACAGTTTACAGGAAAGCTACACATACACTGTTATACCTACACTACAATTGTAACCAAAGAAGAACAAATGAAGCTTACAGAAGACCTTTTGATGAATGGATTTCCGGAAAACATCAAGTCGTTTGAAGAATTGGAAAAACAACCTAGAATGGTCGAGGAAACCACGATAGCAGCACTTTTATTACTATATACTACAGAATTGTCAGAAAACTTATGACGTATTGGATGCAGATATGGTATCAAAATAATTTTCAAGAGCAGTAACAACTTGAGGTGCATGATTACTAATATAAAGCCGGATAACTTCTGCTATAACAAATAACTGTAGATACACCATACCCTGTGAATGTGACAATTGGGGAGACAAAACTATCACTGGGCACCAGGGTTAAGGAGCGCCACATAACTACTGAAAGGGCGGAGCTAACGAAGTCTGGGTTAGCTTATCATTGATTGAGGACACAGACATAATCTCGAACGAGAATATAATTAGAGAGACTAGCTTCCAAATTAAAAATGTTTGGAGACCGCTCTTTCAGCCACTGTTGCTACTCATCACCGACAACCAATCTCCAGGTACGGTAGCTCTGATGGATTAAGGGACCCAATGAACATGATCAGGCACTTATGACCGGTTAAGGGTATAAATAAGATGGATAATGTGAATTTCCCATCATTCACCTGATGCTGGTAACTGATTTAAAGCTATTGAAATGTGTGATCAACTATTTCAAGACAATGGGAGTCCAAGAAAACTTTGAAGGAAGAGATACACATTAAAATTATCCCAATCAAGTAAAGCCATCCAGTCACTGTAACGGATCGATAAAAAATGTCCAAACATAATATTTTTAGGTAATTATTTGCATATAAAACAAACTTTTAAAAATAATTCTCCGTAATGTAATTATCTCATCGTTTATTTCAGCAAATTGTTACAGAATATTTAGTACCAACGACATCTATTCAACAGAGCACCGTTCAGAGAGAACGACATACAATGCCTTCAAAAATAAAAGTCGTAATGCTATAAAGACTAGATTTCAGAATTATAACAAAATGCATTGTGTCTGCTTATTTTCATAGTTATATCAGTCTTGCGCCAGTAGTTTTGATGTTAATAATCTCCCGTGAAAATATTTAATTTGGGATGTAGGAGGTACAAAGTATGTTTCAGATGTGGGTTGCAGCGAATACAAAAATGCATTCATGGTGAGGTTATATGTACGTACAGTAGGTTACAGAAGATGTATAAAACGTGTCGCACAAATGTTAGAAAAAGATAATAACAGCCATAAGCAAAATTCATATGTCACATAAACAAAATACATATGTCTCAGCATACAGGCAATGATACGTATTACCAGTCGCAATCAAATCTGTACTATAAAAATGAACGGGTAACAATGGCGAAGAGGTGCAATCGAAAATTCTGAGAAGCCCCGGTAGAGAAATATGACATCATCGGGATTCGGACACAGTTGTAGTCACAACGATAGAGAATGACAGAGAGAGAAAATTGACACAATTGGAAGTCGGAGGCAGTCGCGGTAAAAACGAAACGGTAGTGGGAGAACAAAAGCTAGCAGCAAAGAAATCACAGTCACATCCAAAATGTGGAGGTGAGGTGAATTCCTCAAGACACACGCACACATTAGAAATATATAATATCTCAAAGTTCCCAACACAATGTTGTTAAAATATTGTATGAGTGTTAGATAATGTTTGTAACAACTTTTTCAAATTACTAAGGCTTTGATTTGAATATAAATCACTGTAGGCAATACGAAATGAAAGTCTTATGTTTAACCGTTAAATTTGAATGCATGTGACACATTGGGAAATTATATTGTAGGTAAAACAAATGTGAGGAAAAAATACACGAGACATACAGGGAAAAGTCTCTTAAGCATCTCGTTTCTCACCTAGAGATTTGAGGTTAGTCTCCCCCCAACAGAACTCCCCCTTAACTGAAACAAGAAGCATCTTAACTCAAATTAAAAGAGTCAGTGTCCGATATGCTGAGGTAATGGTTTAACTTGGAATGCTGTAGACAAACGCCAAAATCTTTTCGTTTGCAAATCTTCTTCCAAGACCAGTGTGAATAACTGATCCCAAATTGATTCCAAGTTGTACAAGTGTCAAGTGATTGGATGGCAATACATTCAAATGCAGAGAGAGTAAAACTATACATAATTAATAACAATTTTATCATGCATAGTGAACCAATACCTTTTCGTTAGCATATCTTCCTCTAAGAGCAGTGTAAATACTTAATACCAAATTGATTCTAAGGTGTACAAGTGGTAAGTGATTGGAGGGCAATACATTTAAATGCATGAGAGTAAGGCTATACATAAGAATAACAATTTTAACATGCATATCAAAGAGCTCGAATCACAGTGAGATTTCTAGTAAACTACTTGCACAATATTTTAAACTAGCTGCCTTGACGGTCCTAATAGTGAACCTAATAACATAATTGATGCAGTTCGGAGCTGAATCTTACAAGACAAAAGAAAGCTTTAAGAACAAATCACTTTAAACAGACTTCGTGTTATCCCAATGCTAATCATTGATTTTCATAACACATAAAATAACGTAATCCATGAGTTTGTAAGCTCATTGTATGAAATTAAAAGGTTACATTACTCCTACCACATATGAACTGAACAACTGACAACGTAGCTCACAACGTATATATTTGCATTCCATCAGCCACTCTCATGGTTCATTGAATTCCAAGGGATTAATTTGCTAGTGTGTTTCTCCACTATCTAGGAATTTTTTCGAGATCGAAGGAATTATTCTGTAATATGGACTTTTATGGTGTGCTCCTTTCCCTTTTTCTATGAAGTCAAGAGCTGCACCAGTCGTTTAAAATAACTAACTCTCATTGGTTGGTTAAAACAGACCATGAACTCTCAACGTGCTAATCAATGTTTGAAAATATGACTTAATTATACATTTTGATAAACATCATTAGTGTTGCGGCTATCGACCTTCCTTCATTATCACATTCATCAATTATTTGTTGTATATCGTAATTGCAGTCATGAAACACAGACACACATTCTTGAACACAAATGTCAATTCAATGGGTTTACGCATTCAACCTATATCCCAAAATGAGAAAATGTATGTTGTTGTATGTTGAGATACCTCCATTACAAAAGCTTTCGGTCTACTATTCACATGTTCAAAAGATTTGCATTTACCGGCGTTATCGAACGACACCTTTTCAAACATATTTGACTAATATATTGTAATGGTGTTATTATATATTAGATTTTGTTTTAATACTTTACTTTACTTTATTATAATGATATTAGATTCTATATAATAACTCCACACAATCTTTTTATTAAAATGCTCCTCCTCAGTAGGGATTCTAAACTGTTGTAATGACTTCTCAATAAGAACTTTAGACTGTTTATTTACCTTTTATGATTAAACTAACCTTCTAATTAACTTACTAAAACTTGATATTAAAAGTAAAACACAGAATATAGTATATTATTATATTATAACCCCTTTTCTTCAATCAACATATATATAAACTATCAAATTAAAATGATCAAATATTTATAAATGTATTCAATTAACACATTTTAATCTATTTATTTTCAAATTAATCTAAAAAGATTTGAATTTTCGTATAGTTCTATTTTACAATTACTTTTTAAACGTCATGAAATTTTAATATGCAATTCTGATTTTCAATTTTTTATCTCTAAACCCGTTACTAAAAAAAATATATCCCAATAAATGAAACTTTCTAAACTAGTTATTAAAATTATGAATTTTAATAGTTGAGTGCCAATTAAACTGTTTTATAAATAAATCTTTGTATTAAATACCTTTTTTCACTTTGAAGCTTTCAAAGTATTATCAGAACGTTTTAACTTGTCCTCTTGTATCCTAGCGATTAATTGACCCTTTTCTCTATGACGATGATGTCCAGGTATACTCTCTGCTTTAACTGCTTCCAAAATATATATACTGCTTATCTCCAATATTTACTGTTTTCTTTCCAAAATTATTTAAATAGATATATTGCTTCATCTCGTACCTTTGCTACTTATTTCCAAAATTGTTTATATAAATGTACTGCTTTATCTTTAGTTTTTGATGCTTTCCTTTTCAAAAAATTGTTCAAATAGATGTACTGCTTTACCTCAAGTCGTTACTTCTTTTCTTTTCTAATACTTCGTATTGTTTTGCAAAACCATATATCAGTTGCCTTTGATCTGCTACTTTTCCTTGGATGATAGTTGTTTATTTTGTTCACAACTTCTACTAGTTCTGGACTTCTTTTTACAATATTGTACTGTTTACTGTTATACTGCCGAATATAGAATCTCCTTTCTTCCTGTCTGCACTCGCTTATATTGTTTTTATTCTGACATGGGACCATATCCTATTTTTTTCTCCCTTAATTCTTAATTTTGATTTACCATTTTAGAATATAACACTCCCTTCGTTCAAACTTGATCTCCCATTTACTCAATTTTGATTGCCACCATTTTATTTAAATAAAATTTTAAAGTCATTACTTTTTCACGCCCTGTGTCAAATATTGTCACTTCCAATTTCATTATTCCGCAATGTCAAAATTTCTAAAAACTTCTCACTGCTGTACAAAACACATGTTCTATCAAATTCTCTACCCCTCTCTGTCTATCTGATTAAATTTCATATTAAATGCTTCACCTGTTATCTCGTAATTTTGATCCAAGTATTTCTGACATTTGTGATTTTCATTTACAAATTTTAAACTGGAAATATTAAGTTTCTATTAATGATTTGTTCTAAAATGTGATTATAAGATTCTAACATTTATGAAATACTACACCCGTTGTACCTGAAATATAAAATTGTGCAAATCCCGATTAATTTAAATTTTGACGTTTAGATGTCCTATTTGCATATCAGTTTTCAAACGTAAGATTTACATTTTCTACTTATTAAATGTTTTTATTGTATTATATATGTTGGATAGAATATTCTTATCACATTATTAACATCCCTAGATATTCTATTTTATAAGCTTCATTAAGTGTCAAATGTGTTATTCTTTAAAAGATTGCTTTTGATCATTTATTGTCTTTGAATTGCATATTGGGTTTCATTTCATTTTTACATTTAAAAGAACTACCTTTCCAAAATTTTAATTGTAAAATTTTTGATATGACGAGGGGAGGGGGGGGGTACTAAGAAAATATATTTATTTAAAAACATACACTATTTAAAATTGAACAATTAAAATGATTTACTACTTGAATAACTTAATACTAAAAGTGATAATATTTGAATGACAGTATTTGAATGACAACACGAGATCGTTTCCAGTTGCTTTTATAACATCGAGAAAAGTGCTGATGAAAGTCAGCGATTTTACTGGGTAAAGTCTCGTGTAGGTTTCCGGGAAGTTGTTTGCATATAATTCAAGATGACATTTGATATCTCTGGGAAGTCACGTACGCTTTAAATTCCGTTGACTTCTTGAGTGTAGGAACTAAGTGCTAATATATTTTGCATATAACAACTCCCATTAAATATCAAAAGTTCATGCTATAACATCAACTTTTCGAAATAGAAACATGAAATAATAAAAACATGAAATGGAATTAATGTCCTACAAGGAAAGTAATTATCACCTGATAATATTTAAATAGCATAGCATAATTAAAAGTGTATAATACGAAATATGATTAAAATAAAATAATAGGTAAAAATCAAAAATCAATTTGTAAAATAAAATCAAAACATGTTAAAATAAATGAGCAATAAAATAATACAAGTAATAATTAAATGATTAACCTAAACATATAAAAATAAAATATAAAGTAAAAGGAAATGTGAATAAAAATACTGTGTAAAAAATAAAAAGGTTAATAATATAAATCAATCTATCTATCCAGCATATCACAGGAGGTTGCCAAGTGTTCGCTGCAACTGAATACAAAGAACGACACGATGCTGTGGCAAAAATACTGCACCAGGAACTAGCGCTGAAACTCGAGCTATCACAGTCGGTAAGAACACCCTACTATATATAAAAACCAGAATCTATTTTAGAAAATAACAACTACAAACTGTACTGGGACCGGACGATATTGACCGATCGGACTGTTGCTCACAATAGACCAGATATAGTTTTGGTAGATAAAGTCTCTAGAAAAACAACCTTAATTGACATAGCAATCCCTAACAACAACAATATAAATATTAAGCAGGCTGAAAAAATAGCCAAATACAGGGATTTAGAATTTCAAATACAGAGACAATGGGACATGAACAACACTCGAATAGTACCAATTGTTATGTCAACAACAGGAGTAGTCCCAAAACATCTATTAAACAATTTGAAATACCTCGGTCTGGACGAACATCTTTACCAACTGATGCAAAAAGCCGTCCTGTTAGGAACAGCCCGGACGGTTAGAAAATTCATGGGGAACTGCAGCCACGACGCCAACCACGGGCCTGATAACCTGGCAAGGGCTCCCACAGAGCTAAACCCTTTTGCTATGTAGTATATCTGGGGTTTAGTGAATTTTCCCCTAAGGGAGTGTGATGCCATACATGGTATGGTCAAGTCGGAAATCAATTTAACCGTGTGGTGGCCGGGTTAGAATAGCACCACGGTATCCACCGGCTGTCGTTTGAGGCGACTAAAGGGGCAGCTGTCCGCTGACCTACTACCTAGCTTTTCTTCCTTCTCCACAACCCGCACGGGATGTTCTGGTTTGAATTATTTCATCTGGGAAATGACAATCCGACGGGTCCGAGTTAGCTGGGTCACCAGGGTCAATTGGTGACACCACCCATGAAAATGGAACTAAGGAGTAGATGCCTCCGAAAAGAGCCACTGCCTGGGGAACGCCAGGGCATGTCTGGAGCCGGGGCTGGACATGACAGCATGCGGGACGTCGGTGGCAGGGTGCTGAGGAGGCGGGTCCCTGCCGTCCAAAGAGCTACAGCCCAAGAAGAAGAAGAAGAAGAAGAAGGGGCAGAACCAGAAGAACCACAACAACACTCACCAATGCAGTCACAACAACAACGTGACCATCACCAACGGAGTCAAACGAGAACGAGAACTCCACCCGCAGAAAGTGTTGCGAAGGATCAATAGCCAGCTCTCACTCAAACCTGACTGAAAAGACAGCGCATGAAATGGACTGGCGCCATGAATGAATTTATAATGCGCACGTTTTACAGGATTACGAACCTTAGCCAGGACAAGACTAGATATCGCCAAATACTCCATCAAAAGTTCTGTCGTGAGTACCCAGAGCTTCAAGTTACTGAACAGAGAGTCGCAGATCAATATCGTGTCATCTTGAGAAATGGCCTTATTTCACCTGAACAACTGGATAGAATAAAGAGCGAAGTGGAGCGCGAACTATTTGGTCGAAATACAATCGATCCAGAGTCTGAAACACATTTGGCACAAAGAGCGGACGAGACTCAAGAACTACAACAAGAACAGCCAACCAACGCTGACCTGCTTGACAAGATCCAATCAGAAATGGAAGGAGTTCTTAGAGAGTATAGTGGAACAGATCCACTCACTAGACCAGCTCTTCCCAAACTAAGATCTTCTAAGAAACTGGGTATCGTGTCTTGCAGGCTATGAACAAATTTATCTTGTCAAACTATGTTTTAGGTTCTAATACGTTACAGTTGCTGCACACAATCATCTACTGTGCTGCAACTTCCACCTGCAGAACAATTGGGGTCGCCGTGAGACCAAAACAAGACCCTCCCCAATTTAGACAAACACCTCGAATACGACCTTGGCAAAGAAGACTTGAAGGGAAAATCAATTCTCTTCGGAAAGACAATGGAAGACTGACCGAGTACCAACGAGGAGTCAGGAACAACAACAGGCTGGTCAAGACTATCATAGATAATATCCGAATACACTCCCAGTGGGACGGAGAAAACATCACATCTCAGCAGTGTCTGGACAGTCTACGCAAAAGCTCTCCGTCTACACAAGTCGATTGAGAAGGTACAAAACCAGTAACCAACGGAAACTAGACAAAACACTCTTCCGACAATCAGAAAAAGGGTTTTATAGAAAACTTAACAACAACAATAATAATGGGAATTCTGGAAAACACAGCTTTCCACAACAATCTCCTATAACTCCAGAGCAAGCTGGATTAATGCCCTTATAAATGGCGTAATTACCCACCTACATAAGATGCCTCGTTTCCTTACGCATGGTACTACATAACTCTTACCAAAGGACAACCTATGTGCACAGGACCCAGCAAAGTACCGGCCAATCACATGCCTTCTAACCTTATACAAACTCATAACATCGTGCATTAATCATCATATTTTCAAACATTGTGAGCTGAACATAATTAACAACAAAATTACTCAACAACAAAAGGGATGCGCGAAAAATTCAATGGGTTGCACAGAACAACTGATAATTAATTCCGTTGTCTGCAATCAAGCCCACGCCAAACGGCGAAATCTCTACATGGCATATATGGACTACAAAAAGGCCTTTGATACAGTTCCACATGATTGGCTCATTAAGGTGCTGAAACTCTATAAAGTAAATAATTGTATTATTAACTTTTTAGAATTTGAAATGTCCACCTGGCAAACCAAAATCTCACTGAATGAAGCCAACTGTTCGATACAAACACTGACCCCATTCCAATCAGAAGGGGTATATTCCAGGGAGACTCTCTTAGCCGACTAATTTTGGGTTCAGTCTCAGACACAACAACGTACAAGCATTCAGGATAAACCATTTGTTATACATGGACGACTTAAAGTTGATGGCAGCTACAAAACAACAGCTGCATGATATGCTTAAAATAGTAGAAGGGTTCTCTAGTGAAATCCATGTGAAATTTGGCCTAGACAAATGCCGAATTATTAATATAGTTAAAGGCAAAATACAGCAGGGGCACTTCGAAATGGGAGATGCCACCTCAATTTAATCTATGGGGGAAGGTCATACTTATAAATACCTTGGAATAAAGCAGGCTCAACGTATTGATCACATGACTATGAAAATGGACCTAACAGCAGAGTTTTATAGAAGGGTAAGACGACTGTTGAAAACCAAACTAAACAGTAAAAATCTGTTTCAGGCTATTAACACCTATGCGTGTTCAGTGCTTAGTTACTCTTTCGGTATAGTTAATTGGTGCAAGACTGACACTGAACAACTACAACGAAAAGTTAGAGTTTTATTAACAAATGCTCAAAATCACCATCCAAAGAGCTCTATCGAACGTACAACTTTGCCACGATATGAAGGAGGAAGAGGGTTGACAGATCTAAGTAAATTATTAGATCAACAAATTTCTATTTTGCGTAGTCATTTCCGGAAACTCGCAGAATTTTCTGATCTACATAGAGTCATGTGCCAGGTTGATGACTCAACACCGCTGCGACTAACACAACAACATGTCCTATTACACCACCAGACCACAGATCAGAAACTGTTGAAATAAAAAGAGAAGCCTCTTCATGGAAGACATATAAATGACGTCAACCAAGATTATGTCGACAGTGCAGCGTCGAACTACTGGTTGATCTCTGGTCATATGTTCCCTGAAACGGAAGGCTTTATATTGACAATCCAAGATCAAGTAATTCCAACTAAGAACTACCTAAAGTACATCGTTAAAGACCCTTCTATTAACAACGATAGATGCAGGTACGGTTGCCAAACATCTGAATCTATCCAGCATATCACAGGAGGTTGTCAAGCGTTCGCTGCAACTGAATACAAAGAACGACACGATGCTGTGGCAAAAATACTTCACCAGGAACTAGCACTGAATCATGAATTATCAGAGTCGGTAAGATTACCATACTATAAATATAAACCAGAATCTGTTTTAGAAAATATCAACTACAAGCTGTACTGGGACCACACGATACTGACCGATCGGTCTGTTACAACAATAATATAACACACCCACAACACACGAACTGTACCAATTGTTATGTCAACGACAGGACTAGTACCAAAACATCTATTAAACAATCTAAAATACCTCGGTCTGGACGAACATCTTTACAAACAAATGCAAAAAGCCGTCTTGTTAGGGACAGCCCGGATGGTCAGGAAATTCATGGGAAACTGCCGCCACGACTCCATGTCATACATTGTATGGTCTGTTCTGGGAAGTTGACATTCGGGCTGAAGTCGTCCAGATTCATTGTCTGAATTTGGGTTTGAATTTCTGAAATTTCTTGGTCTGGGGGTTCTGATTATGTGGGGGTCAAATGAAAATTTACTTTAGAAGAATCAGGTTCGTCAGAATAAAATTCGTTAAACTTTTACTGTTGGAATATTCTGGTTCACCATTTTGTTCAAAATCATTAGGACGATAATCTTGTACGTTTCCGAACTCATCGGGTAAAGGGTTGTAATGATTTTCGTTGTAGAAGACATTGTTGCTGTGAAAACTGTTGACTTGGATTAACATTTGCAGATTGGTTAGTATGTTGATTGGAAAAATGAGGGCGATAATTGGAATAATTCTGATTGGAATTCGGGTTGTGTTGAAATTGTGTCATTCTCAATAAGCATTCGTTACTTAGATGGCCCATTTGTTTACAAAATGTGCATTGTTTTGGAAGTGGGACATTATTTGGCTTACGAGAGGGTTGTTGGGAATTTTTTAATTATTTGAAAATTTCTGGGTTTCTAAATGTGACAATTGTAGTTCTCGTTTAATCCTGGAAATCGCAGTGAGAATATTGTAGGGGTCACTAGCGCGAACGAGTTGACCAATTTTGGGCTCTAAACCCGTGAGGAGGCTATTAAGAGCCATTGATTCTATCAAGTCAATCTGTGCTTGTTTTTCTTTAACAGTTAGATTTTGCTTGTTTATAGCTGCTAGCATTTTCGCTTGATGCGTCTGAAGTCTAGCAGAGTTTGCCACATTCTTTGCAAGTCCTGTATAAGAGCCGAGAGAACCCTAGGATCTCCAAAATGATTTTCTAGGAGGGTTTAAATTTCAGCTAGTTGACTAGGGTTTCGCGAATGAATTAACTCAGCCGCTCTACCGCGTAACTTATTTTTGATATGGAGAATTAGCAATACTTGTTGATTATACCTTGCCCTGCTGTAAGCAGTATTACAGGAGCATATAAAAGTATTCAAAATATCGGATTACCATCATACTCAGGAATTATGGCAAATATTTCCGATAGCTTATAGGGTTCTATGGTGGGTGTAGCTGAGTGTCTAGTAGTTGTCATTTTGAAAGATTTATAAATTCGCACAATAACTAAAAATTAAATGTTGAGGTAGAGATTTTAAATTGGAAATGTAGAAAATATATGGTTTATCAAAACGCAATATTAAGCAATGTTTCAAATTCAAAATAGGAATGAATGTATAAATGGTAAAATCCTTTTCAAGTAGGTTCTATTCTGCAAAGGCTTGGAAACCACCACAACTCGTTAAAAATCTTCGTATTCTAGCTGTGTCTGGAATATCCTACTGACTGCACCAATTTTATATTCACTTTCATTCAAATCACTTTTTAAAAAAATATATTTATTTAAAAACATACACAATTTAAAATTGAACAATTAAAATGATTTACTTATAAAATCTTAACTTGAAATTGTCGCGTGTGTTTTTCTGCCATCTTGAAAAAATAAGTAAACATGTTTTTTTGACAATAACGAGATAAGAAATTTTCATAGAATAATTTTTTGTAGCATCTATCATGCTCTAAAATTGTTGTACATTTTCTCGTATCATTCATAATTATCGAGATATCGATCTAAAAATTCAAAAATTTACGACATGAAATTTGTTTCCTGCTATTATCTTTTTCCTGGTGAGAAATTCGAAAAAATCGCCGAGATGAAACTTGTAGAGCGAATTCAGACCTACAATCTCGTTTTTTAATATATTTTTGGGCAAACAATACCATTACCAACGCTCTGTAAAGAGCGCGCCTTCGCACAAATGTAAAGGAAATTGTGATGCTTTTTGTGGGTACAGAAAAGTAGGAATTATTTGCTCCGTTATTTGCCTGCATTGTAGTGGCCAAACATGCAATATGGTCGCCGGAGTCGACATTTTGTTTGATGAAGACAATGATACAGTTGAAAAATTTAGGATATGAAATTATTAATGTCGGTTCAGTTGGTATGTCCGCGTCCAGCGTTGAGCGAGTCGCTCGCTCGGTTCTATCTACACGTCAAAAAAATGGAAGGTTGTTCAAGGAATTAATGTTATATAATATGTTTAGTTAATGGCTAGTATAATAAGGAATATTAATCTCTCGCGATAAGTTTTGTCTTTATTGAAAGTATCCGATGGAACCCTGTTCAATCATTTAAAATTGGGATTGGTTAAAGGTGATAAGGGGTGTAAATCTTAGGATCAACTAAAGGAATTTTGAGCACAAAAATGATTTTTGTGTTGATTTGACAAGCTTCCAATTCTATCAATTCCATGTACTGAGAAACATTTGAATTGTAAATAGGAAGTGGTAAATTATTTCCATGGAGTGACTGAGGAATCTTTTGAAGGGAATCCACCAAATCTACTGGGTTTATGATCAAACTATGTAAAAATTGTAAGCGGGTGAAAGGAACTGTAGTTTATACATTATCGAGAGTGTTTTCAATAAATATGTAACTCTCCATAAGGCTTTCACACAGATCCAAAATATTGATTTGAAAATCATGAAAATCAAGATCATTTGAAATGTATAAAATTGACTGCTTTATTTTATCAATGTTAATCGAGAATATTTTCTCCTCGGATTGAGATTTTTTTAAAGTGTTGTTGAGGCTCTTAATGACTGAAGTTGTTACAGATATTTGCTTTTTTATTAAGTCTTGAATTTGGTGTTGGTCTTTAGTAATTTTATTTAAACAGTTATTTATGTTATTCACCATTTGTTGCGTCAAGTTTCCTGAAATAACTTTCCAAACCGATCCCAGTCCGTTAATAAGTTCGCGTTTTCTTCTGTTAGTCAGTCTTAGCAAAGTTGTCTGGATATTTAGAGTTAATGAATTTAAAAATTTGTTAATTATAGCGTCATTGTTTGGAGATAGCATTTCTGAAAGGTCTGAGGTCTTTGAAGAGAAGAAGTGTCCATCTGTCATTAGAAATTTTCAGTGTGTCTTCTTCATGGAAGAAAACTCCTATTGTATTGTTAACGGGTGAAATAGTCCACAGAATCTGAAAAGAAAGTTTTCCTATTGCGGTAATTTCAAAACGTCCATTGAATTTGTTTTCGCATTTGTTTTTAATATGAGACTCTTTCAGGTAAGCTTTGTCGCCTACTTTGTATTCAGGTTGGTTAGTCGAAACATGTTTGTCAAACCTAACGTTTGAATTTGTTTTTGTTGGTCAGTTGTTACCCGGCCAACTCTATAATAGTAGTTTATTCTGTTGTTAAAGTCTCTAAAGTATTTCGAAATGATTTTTTCTTGATCGTAAATTGTTTCCGGGGGTAGACTAGAAGTGTGCCCAAAAATAAGTTCGTCGGGCGTGAAACCGGTGGTCTTATTTTTAGTGTTATTGTAGCAGATAACTGCGTTAGGCCCTTATCATTTCTGCTAAAGTCGCGTGAAATCTTTCGATAGAACCGTTTGATTCGGGATGGTTATACAGTTCGCACAGATCCCTTATTAGAGTGTTATCAAATTCACAACCATAGTCACAATGGATGCGAAGAGGTGTACCGTAATGCTGAAAGAATATCAGGAGGGTGTTTAAAACAGTTTTAGCTGTTTTCTCACCAATAGGGTAGGCTTGAGTAAATTTGGTGAGTTCATCCCTAATAGTCAGATATTCGAAAATATCAATGTTGATATGTTCGAAGGGTTTTTTGGTCTTTCGGTTATGACAAATGGAGCACTTATGTTTTTTTTACAAAACTTCACCTTTTGGCAAGTTTCGCAGGACTTAATAAATTGCTCCAGTCCAATTATACTTTTCCTTAATACGTCTGATGGTTTTATTAATTCCACGATAGAGGTAATTTTTTCCGCAGTGGTACTGTTGGAGTATGACGGGAATTTTGTCTTTTGAAGGGGTTGTCAGAATGTTTTGCCAAATTTTTAGTTTCACGCCTTTGTCTGCGAGTATAAAGGATAGCGTTTCGAGAATTGGTAGTTCTACGTGGTTTTCAATATTTTCTATGCCTTACAGTTTTACTGGCTAGAAAGTTCAGAGTGTTAGTAGTGAAAATTGGGTCTTCTTCGAAAATGTCTTCGATGATTTTGTCATGCAAGTCATTAAGTTTATTTTGCCAGATGAAATTGACCATTCGTTTGTTCTAACAGTTGGGCGTTGGCGATTTCAAATTTTTAATAATCTTTTATCGTCTCGGTTATATACAATTGAACAAATCGACTAAATTTTGTTGTCATTCGTTTGTCATGATTAGCGCGGTCTTGGTCAGTATCGGAGTTGTCGGAGTTATCGCGACTAGTAACTGGATTTGATTGTTCTGGGTCTGTTTCGTTATTTGCGAAAACTTATGATATTTGAAAGAAAATCGGTGCATTGTTTGAAGTGATTAATTTTGATTCTGGAATGAGCGTCTGCGTTTAAGTTTACCTTGCCAGGCTTATATTCGATCCTATAATTATACTCTTCTAGCTTAAGGCGCCATCTGGTTAGACTGCCAGGAACTTTAATGGAAAAGAGACAAGTAAGTGGGCGCAGAGTAAAGTAAACTTTCTCCCAAAAAGCTACGGCCTGTTTAACTGC